>CM053788.1:58021864-58621864 GCA_028749045.1 Cupressus sempervirens | reverse complement strand
TAGATGTACCAATTCAACTTTTAACAACTTCAAACAAATTAATCAATCTCATAATATCACTCGGCCAATATAGAAACTTAATTTATTCATACATCACTAGCTTTCTATTAAGTATATGTTGACTAACATAAGTAATAGTAAATAACATACATCACAAAATAACATTCACACATATATGACACCAGGATTTAATGTGAAAACGCAATTTGGAAAAAACCACAAAGTAACTTGCTGCCACTTTTCACTCTTCTAAATTGATCTTAGTTAAGAGCCAACACTATTAATGGTTACAAAACATACTATTAGGTGTGACCCTATTAAAGGATTTAATCACCATATTAGGAGTGGTCTAGTTAGAGAACTTTGGATCATTCCATTGGACTATCACCTTGATGAAAGGATTTTACAAATGACTACTAGGTCAACCTTGATTAAAGGATTTTACTTCCATAATGTTTAGAAAGTAATAGCTAGGTTTGATCTGTTAAGATACAACTCACTTTGCAAATTCATATCTCTATTAGGCTCAATTAACATCAAGGGTCATTGACTAGACTTCATTATGTTCTCCATTTTTGATATGCTTGGAAACCCTTCAAGCCATCACACTTCACCAATATTCTCACTTTTCCTCTTCAACTATGTTTTTCATAAGTTCTTCACAAATTCACTAATTAAAAATGAACTAATCAACCTAGAAAATCTATTGTCCCTCCTTAAATAGGTAGCTTTAATCTTTTGCCACTTAAACATCATTTTAGATCTCAAGGTTTGATCAATTTTTTTGAATTTGTCCATCATTTTTTCCTCCTACTCCTTTCTTGAAATTACTATAAAATTCTCCTTGAATCCTCTCCTTTGATCACTCAAAAAACTCAATTTATTCATTAAATACACCAACTCATCAATCCTTATCATTTATGCATTTTGACCAATGCAAAAATTCAACCATGTTGGCCTCAAATATTGATTTTTTCACAAACTATTATTTTGTTGATATTTGGTCATCACTATGGTCTTCTACTCAATCATCATTGGGTAACTTAGTCTTTACTATTCTATTTTACTTAGCTTACATTGTGTCACTCATTCTTTACTATACTCGATCACTTCTTCCATTTTCTCCTTCATCTTTCTCGGCTATAACTATCACTCGGATGATATTGCTTGCTCAACTATCTTTCTATTTCATTGACCTACTAAAGATGTCTCTCGATCAAGCTTAGTGTTTTATTCAAATTATTGTCTTCTCTTTTTTAGGTTAACTCAACTATATTCTTCACTTCATATAATGATTAAACAACACATTATCTTGTCAAAGACTAACTCATCAAGTGATACAGGGAGGGATGAAAAATTAGGGCCAAAGGCACACCCAACTATGCAAACCACCATGCAAGAATTAACACAACACAAGCAACAACAACCAAAGGAGAAAGAATATAAAACACTTTTATTGATCCACCAAATAATCAGCATACATGCCTAGCTATAAGGCCTTCTAGGTTACGACCAGATACAAAATACATTCAAATCCATGATCCATCTTCAAATTTGGATTTCTAGACACATATGTTTCCAACTTTCACATCCTCTAAGTTCTACCCTAAAACTCAATCCTAGACCTCCTTAAATACTTGTGTGGCCATAGGTCAACCTATCACAAAATTAAACCTTACATTAAATGCATGCATGACCACAAGTCAAATCACATCAAATATTAACTACCAATATCAAAATTAAATACATGCAAGGTCAACCCAAACTAGAACCAGACATGGAAAACTCGGTCAAAGAAGGACCGAGACAAATACTAGCACTCAGAACCAATAGGAATACTCGACATCAATAGCAACACTTGGCACCAATAGATTGACTTAGCACATGTAGGAACACTTAGTCAACGCTAGATTGCTACAGTAACTTGGCATCCACTAGAGCTATAGTAACTTGACATCCAACATGCAAAAAGAACAAATATGAGCAGGATAATAAGGCAATCTAGGATGCTCTTGCATCAAACAACTAGGGTTGAAAGAAATGATTCTCTTAAATCATTGAGATGTCAAACCTTGAGATGAATCCAACCTAGATCAAGAAATCCATCAAACATCTTCAATAGGTTTGTTCTTCCACTTTACCAAATATTCATAGTAATATTTTCCTCTTGTGCTGTTGCCAACTCTATGATCCAATATCTATTCAACTTCTTCAATCTGCTTCTTAGGAAAAATCTTCTGATACAACAAATTCATCATTTGACTCATGATACTTATACAAATCAAGAATATTGAATATAGGAGATATATCCATGTTATCAAGTAACTCAACTTCATAAGCATTATCACTCTCAAACTTCTTCAAGATCTTACAAGGTCCAAACTTCTTCATCGTCAACTTACTATATGTTCCAACATGATATCTTCATTTCTTCAAATGAACCATCACCTCATCGTCAACTTCAAAATCATGATGTCTTCTAGATTGATCAACATTCTCCTTATACTTCTGATTACTTTGTTTCATCCTCAACTTCACTTCCTTATGCAAAGATTCCATAAAATTAGAAAATTCTTCTCCTGCAACACTTCTCTTTTCTTTGCCAACAATACCTCTCAAATTTGATATACCTCTAGGCTGCATTCTAGTAACAATCTCAAAAGGTGTTTTCCCTATACTCCTATTTAGGAAATTATTATATGCAAACTTAGCTTGTGCTGACACTACTTTCAAATTACTTGGCTTATCTCCCACTAAAAATCTTAGCAAATTACCCAAGCTTCTTTTCACAACCTTTATTTGTCCATCTATCTATGGATGGAGTGTAGAACTAAACTTCAACTCAGTACCCATCTTCTTTCACAAATTCTTTCAGAAATAACCAAAAAACTTACTGTCTCTATCAAAAATAATACTTCTTAGTAATTCATGCAATCTCACAATCTCTTTAAAGAAAAGTTTAGCAACATGCTCAATATTTGATGTCTTCTTACATGGTATGAAATGAGCCATTTTAGAAAATCTATCTACCAGAAAAAATATAGAATCATACCCTTTCACTATCTTAGGTAATCCAAGAACAAAATCTATATTGATGTCACTCCAAGGTTTCTCAAGAATAGTAATAGGTGTATACAAACTCCTTTTACAACTTGATAAACCCCACAAATCTTTACAAATTTTTGAACATCCTTATACATTTGTGACCAATAATACTTATCCTTTAGCAAATTCAATGTCTTATCAATTCCAAAATGTGCAGCCAATCCACCACAATGCTTTTTCTTAATCAAATTCAACCTCATAGAACTTCTAGGAATACACAATTGAATGCCTTTGAAAAACATACTTTCTTGAATAAAATATTCAAAATACTTATGTGATTTGTTAGATTTTGTGCTCTACACTCTCTCCATGCCTCAGAAAAATTAGGGTCAGTATCATTCAACTTTGTCATGTCTAAACCAAGAACTTCAACCTTTGTCTCAGTCAATAAAGAACATATTCTTCTCAATACATCAGCAACTCTGTTAGTTACTCCACTCTTATGATTAATGAAAAATATGAAACTCCTCAAGTAATCAACCCACTTCATATGTCTTTGATTTAATTTATGTTGACTTCCCAAAATACTGTAAAGCTTTATGATCAGTGTACAACAAAAACTCTTTAGGGATCAAATAATGTCTCCACTTCTTCAATGCTTGAACAATAACATAACACTCTTGATCATACACATAATACTTCTTTTTAGTGTCATTCAAGTTTTCACTAAAGAAAGCAATAGGTTTACCTTCTTGACTTAATACAGCTCCTATTGCACTACCACTTGCATCACATTCAACTTGAAATACCTTATTGAAATCAGGTAAAGCCAATATAGGTAACTCCACAACCTTTTGTTTCAAAGTCTCAAAACTCTTATTATCTCCATGTGTCCACTTAAATTCCTTTTTATCTCCTCTCATTGTCTTAGTCATAGCATTACAAATAGAACTAAAATTTCTTATGAGCTTTCTGTAGAAACTAGCCAAACCATGAAATGATCTTACCTCACCCACATTCTTAGGTATAGGCCATTCCAAAATTGCTTTTACTTTCTCATGATTCATCTTCAAACCATCAGCTGAAATCATAAATCCCAAATACATAGTCTCCTCTTGCATTAAAGAACACTTCTTCAAATTAATCATCAACTTCTCCTCTTTCAATCTCTACAATACTTGTGTAATATGCTCAAGATATTCTTCTTTAGTCTTACTAAATATCATAATGTCATCCAAATAAACAATCACAAACTTACCCAAAAATCTGTTTAGAACTTCATTCATTGACCTTATGAAAGTACTAGGCACATTAGTCAAACCAAAAGACATAACCACCCATTCATACAAACCATCTTTTGTCTCGAAAGAATTCACTTTATCTAATTCTAATTTGATGATAACCACTCTTCAAATCAATCTTCATAAAATACTTTTCTCCACTCAAACAATCCATTATGTCATCCATCCTTGGCATATGAAGCTTATATTTCAATGTAATCTTGTTAATAGCTCCAAAATTAGTACACATTTTCCATTCTCCATTCTTCTTAGGTGCTAATATAGCAGGTACAACACATGGACTCAAGCTTTCTTTGATCAAACCTTTATGCAACAACTCATGCACTTGTCTATTAAGTTCTTCATTCTCTATAGGTGTCAATCTATATGGTGCTTTGTTTAGAGAACTAGCTCCAAGAATTAGATCCATACAATGACTTATACTTCTCATTGGAGGTAAACCATTAGGTATATCCTCTAAAATAATCTCTTCATACTCATTCAACAATTCTACAATTTCTTTTGGTGCTTGGTTAATACTACTAGTTGTCACTCGGTCACCACTAATTGGCACTTGGGTAACACTATTTTTGGCACTCAGATACTATTGACACAACTCGATCTCCTTGGAATTATAGCAAAACAAACTTGATTCTTTTCATTTCCTTTTCAAATTGTTTCCCATTAACCATATAAATTTTTACAGCAATACAATTAACCTCATTTGGAATTTCAATGAAAGGTAACAATATTTGTTTCTTCCCATTCACAAAAAGAGTATATTGGTTTAATCTTCCATCATGTATAGCATATCTATCATATTTCCAAGGTCTACCCAATAGAATATGAAAACAATCCATAGGCATAATATCACATAAAACTTCATCAATGTAATATCCAATCTTGAACTTCACAAGGCATTTCTCACTTACCAATATCTTATGCTAATTTTTGATCCATGAAAAATGATAGGGTTTAGGATGCTTTAGTCTCTGCAATTGCAACTTTGTAACCAACTCTTCTAATGCCAAATTTTTAGAACTTCCACTGTCAATGATCACCTTGCAACATTTTTTAGCCATTTTACATCTGGTCTTGAAAAGACTTCTCCTTAAAACAAGTTCCTCATCACTTCCCTTATTACATAAGGTTCTTCTCACCATCAGATTTTCTCCAGCCTTAGGTCTACTTGGTGAACCCTCATCATTTCCTCGAATCACAACATTTCTATTACTTTGTCCTCTTTCAAAGGATCTACATTGAAAAGATCTGTGTCCCTCTTTACCACATCTGAAATAATTTCCATGAAAATCACATCTAGAATAAGAATTACCTCTTCCTCGGTAAGAATTAGTACCTCCTCGGTAAGAATTACCACCTTTCCATTTGGTCTTTCCTTTGTCATCATTCTTCCATTCATATTTTCCCTTATCTTGTATAAAATTATTAGATCTGCCACCTTCACCATAAGATCTACCTCTACCTCTCTAGAATCTACCATCTCTACCTCTTTGTCTTTGTTCATGCTTCTTTGTCAAGATCTCCTCAGCCTTCAAGGCATATTGGTACGCTTCTTCCACACTTTCCAACTTCACAAAACTGATTTCATCTTGAATTCCAGATCTCAATCCATTTATGTACTGTAATGCCTACCCTTACTTGACTTTTCTATTTGTTTTGATTGGATTCTTTTAGGTCTGTTCTATTATTATGTTTTATGATTAGCGATGCTGGATTAGTGAAATTGATTAGTTGTATTTCATATTTAGTTAATATATATGTTTATTTAGTGATTTTTAGTTATTTAATGATGTTAGTTAGACGAATGATTTTTATGTGGTTTCTATGGATACTTACCCCATACTTGCATGTGTATGGTGTGCATGTATGTTTTTTTAATTTTTGACATTTCTAATGTGGTTGAGGAAGGGAGTTGTAGTCACTTGCTAGTTGGATCTACATGATGCACCACTTCCTACCATTGCCTATTTAGTTTAGAATATTGTGTTTGTACATGCGTAGATTTTATGCAAATTGTAGGTACTGGGTATCGACTTTCTTGAATTGCTAGGATGAGTGTACCCTATCACATTATCTCAATAGTAAGAGAGGGGAGATAAATTCTTAAGTCCAAATTCTAAACTTTAAACCCATTTGTCCTATAAAAATAGGACAAGTATATGAGTTAGTTTACCCATCCAAATTTGTCAAGTGACGTGAATTCATGATTTTGACCCTAGAGCTTGATTATGTTCTTTGCCTTCAGTTGAGTTGTCATTTTTTGGTTTTGTGAGTATGTAGTGATTTTCTGTTATAATTAAATCAAATTAAAAGATAATTTGATGGAAATTTTATAAATAAATTCAATATTTAATTATATTTAATTAATTAAGAAATTAATTAAATAAAATAATTAAATTTAAAAATTATATTAAAGTTCTATTTTTGACGTATTTATATTTATTTAATTTAATAAGTATTATTTAGGAGTTTTATTTTAATAATAAACTCTAAACAATATTATTAGTTGAATTAATAAAAATATTATTAGTTGAATTAATTAATATATTATTAAAACGTCTCGTGAATTAATTAAATAAAAGAATTAAATTTGAAGATTTTATTGAAGTGCTATTTTTGACATATTTATATTTATTTAAATTAATAATAATTATTTAAGAGTTTTATTTTAAATAATAAACTCTAAATAATATTATTAAAATATCTCATAATTAACTAGAGAGAGAAAATATAATTTTAATAAAATTATTTTAATTAAATTGCATAAAGTGTATGCATGAAATTAAAATATAATAGATTAATAAGAGAGAGTAAATAATTATTTAATAAAGTTTATTTTAATTAAATTGCATAAAGGGTTGGATTGCGTGGGTGGACACCTTTGAAGATGTGTTGCATTAACTTTTTTCTTTTTGGTTCAGTCCTTTTTTGTTATATACTCTGGTTGTATGTAGTTTTTGACTTTTTTGCTATGTGAGGCTGGTCCTCTGATACTTTGACTCTCGGTGGTCTTTGGCTGTTTCTATGAACTCCTTATGCTTCATACAAAAAAACATTGCATAAAGCTTATGCATGAAATTAAAATATAATAAATTAATTAAAAGAGAAAGCAAATTAATTTAATAAAGATATTTAAATTTAAATTGCTTAAAGTTGTTGCATGAAAATTGTATATAGAAAATTCAATATTTAATTAATTGAAATATTAATTAAATAAAATAATTATATTTAAAAGATTAAATTAAAGTTCTAATTTTAGCATATTTATATTTATTTAATTTAATAATAATTATTTAAGAGTTATGTTTTACTAATAAACTCTAAATAATATTATTAGTTGAGTAATAAATATTATTTGATTAAAAAGAAAATATTAAAATATGTGAATATTTGATTAATTAAAAACTAATTAAATTTATGCTTTAAATGAAAAGTCTAAATTTAGAAGTCTAAATTAGAGGTCTAAATTGAGAAAATTGGTTAAAGAAAAATTAGAATATGATGTTATTTAATTAATTAGAAATTAATTAAATATGTACTTAGTTAAAAATATTTATTACACCGAGAGGCATAACCTATAGTGGCAAAATGGGGGGAAATGAAATGGTGTAATTGTGTTAATGTTAACTTCTAAAAAAGTTAAAGCCAACTAATATTGTATGAAATGAAAGAATAAAGTAAGTCATTTTCTGTTAATTCCATCTAAACAATGGAGTGCCACTGATTTGAACTCGATTCATCTATCTCATATGTTGATTCCTTGGATACCTTAAATTGCAAAGAATCATGTGTTTTTCATTTATATTCCAAGGTGATTTTTATATTTCGAACCGGTAGGCAGTTGTTTTATTAATAGCTCAACAATACAGATTTCATTTCTTTTCTCGAATATGTCTTCCTTTAATCAAAAATGTGACCCACCAAAGGATTACGAGTTAATTGAATATCCAAAGTCAATTAAATCATCTATGGGAAGCAAGCTTTCACTTTTCGACAGAGAATTAGGGTTTCATCGAAGCTGCCATGGTCGGAGCCAAGAAATCGACCTTACAATCATAATATTATTTAGTTCTCAAGAAAATGATTACTCAATCTTTGACATTATTCATTTTCAAAATTTAAACTTTCTAATAAGTGAACAATAATTATTGTATTTAGTTTTACAATTGCTCTTATATGCCCTAATAAAATTAATGATCTTCTATTCTCTATTTTTCAAATTTTCTAGTGTTACACGATTTTTGATCCTTCACAAAGGACCTCTCAGCTAATTAAGAATAGCACATACAATCTAAAACAAATTTTGGCCAACAATCTATTGTCCAAATTCACCCTAAATCAGCAATCAAGTCACCAAACAATTTCTACCATCTTATCCAATTTTATGATTTCATTAAAATTAGAGCCATCACTGATACCATCCCCAACATTGATGGTGAAATTTTTTAGAACAATCCAATTTGCTTGAAAATCACATATAAAGATGAACTAGACTCTGATCTATCCAGACTAAGCGTGATTCTGCAGCTCAAAAAATTGCACCTAATGGGGAACAGACTGGACAATAATTGATTTTAATGTGTGTTATTTTTTCAATCATTTAGGTTATGATCCAATTTCATTTAAAGACGTGATCAGAAACATAAATGATAAAAAAATGCTATGTAGTCGAAGTCCAATTTTTTCTCTATGCTCTTGGTATAAATTGTAATTGTAATTAAAAGTATTATGTTTTCCCTCCTGTTATAATATAAACGATTCTATTTATATGTTGAAAGATAGATATGAATATATTTGTACAATTTTCTTGGGAATTTTTTTTTTTACTATTCTATTACTTACCAAAAAAATTACCGAGAATAATAAATGTTTCTAAATCAATTGTATGATTGTTTTTTGTATCAATGATAGTGGATTATAATCTGTGATCTACTATTCAGAATAAAATAATACTTTATGTTTTTTGGTTTTCTTACATATTCATTCATCTTGATGATCACCACATAATGTAAGCTATGACATGGGAGCAAAAACTGTTATACAATCAAATCTTAAACTAAATACAGTAATTATTGTTCACTTATTAGAAAGTTTAAATTTAAAAAATGAATAATATCAGAGATTGAGTAATCATTTACTTTTGTATTGCTTCTAATGGGATGTTGTGACTAAATATGACTCCATAATGGTATATACATGGTGTTCATCAATTCCATAGGTGCCAAAATTATCTTCAAGAAACTTCACTTATATGTATGTATAAGTGTATCTATGTATGTACCTATCTATACACACATATACATTACTTATCCATATACATATATAATAATATACACATGTATATATTTGCATATGCCAGCAAAGACTCAGCCTATAGTATTGATGGATTCGGTCAAGATCATAATTATAAATAGTCTATAAATTTCACAAACTTTTTTGGCCTATAATTCAGAACCTATTATGATAATGTTTTCATCACAAGAAGTGGAGCTTTTAGTTATTGATATATGTTCTAATGGTTTTATTATTACTGGTGTCTAATGTTTTCAGTTTCTTTCTTTTTGTCATTGTGTTATGAATACATACAAAAGTCTTCAGCTATTTTATAATAGACAAGTGAGGGAGACAACTGTGGGTCCTCTATAGATACATCATATCCATACTCTGCATGCCTTTGTACAACATAAATATGTGGACAACCTAGATGCAAGTAGTGCTTGAATGGTCAACATTTGTTTAAGTACTTGCACAAGAGTTGGAAAATTCAGAATTTAGACTACCATATCAAAAATTAGTTTTACAATGGATGTTCTTAGAAATTGGTCATAAATCCAAACGACATGTAATTTCTCAAAAAAATCTTTCAACATTTTCATAGCATGCTAACACACTCTTAAATTTAGGAAAATTTGAGAGTTTGTATATGATTTCTAAAGATCTTTCAACATTTTCATGACGTGCGAACACACTTTTAAAGTTTAGAAAAAATTGTGTTTTTTTAATGCATTTAAGAAGTGAAAAGAAACTTTGTTTCTTACACTCATACACAATCAACTCCATCTATTTCTCATACTCCTCAAACTTCTCTGTATACTTGATCTACCTAGCTAGCAACAGATTACAATAGCCCACTATAACTAGCTCAGCAGGTAATTCTAGCTCTCCTTTAAATCGAGATCATCGGATGCAAAAACTTTAATAGTAGGAAAACTTTAAGTCCAACCTGACAGTAACCTTTGCTAAGTCTTTCTAAACTAACCTGACACACAAGATTTAGCAACGATTCTGAAACTCATTCCATGAATGTTTTCAGAGATGTCACCCTAATAATACTTTCTCCCAGTCAAAGGCCCATTAGCCAATATGAATCGATGTTTGTATTCATTAAATTTTCAACAATGATAACTAAAGCATCTACATACTCTCAAATCTCCTCTAAACCAGGTTCACAAATTATTATTGATTGACATTTATGTATATTATTATTTTAGCTTTATTCAATAAAAAGAAGTTCATGAACTATTATTTTTTCTACATGATAATATTGACTTATTCATCAGTAACTGCCATCGATTAAAAAAAATTAGATTTCTTTGTCATGATGTGTAAGCAGAATAGTTTAGAGTAGAAAAAATAAGAAATTGGTATGCTTAAGCTTTTGTTTATTCTTTACTTGGCTAATATACTATAATTAATGTTATTAATGGAGTGTTTGTTGTGAAAACATAAGCACAGATGTGAGCAATTGTTTTAGTTAAGTGTCTTCTTCTTCAACTTTGGCTCTTTCTTGTGAGACTAAAAGCCATTTAATTTGTAAGCAATTTGATTATATCATGTTTTAAGATCTTACGTCCCATCCACAATCACCGAATTGAACAATTAATACCTTTCCAGATCTGTTGAAAATGATTGTAATTTTATATAAGAATCATCAATATAATATTATATCAACCTCAATATTTATATGGCATTTCTTACTCAGAACATGTTGGTGTGAAATGTAAGGAGGTAGGGAAGAAAAAACAAATAATCTTGTATAATTGGAAACAAAATGTCAATTAAATATAGATTTCTATTTTTAAATATTTTATTTGTGTATTTTATTTGCCATCACTGAGACCATCCCCAACATTGACGATGAAATTTTTTAGAACAATCCAATTTTTTTGAAAATCACATATAAAGATGAACTATACTCTGATCTATCCAGAGTAAGTGTGATTCTGCAGCTCAAAAAACTGCACCTGATGGGGAACAAACTGGACAATAACTGATTTTAATGTGTGGTATTGTTTCAATCATTTAGGTTATGATCCAATTTCATTTAAAGGTGTGATTAGAAACATAAATGATTAAAAAAATGTTATGTAGTCGAAGTCCAATTTTTTCTCTATGCTCTTGGTATAAATTGTAATTCTAATTAAAAGTATTATGTTTGACCTCTTGTTATAATATAAATGATTCTATTTGTATGCTGGAAGATAGATATGAATATATTTGTACAATTTTCTTGAGAATAATTTTTTTTTACTATTCTATTACTTACCAAAAAAATTATCGAGAATAATAAATGTTTCTAAATCAATTGTATGATTGTTTTTTGTATCAATGATAATGGATTATAATCTACAATCTACTATCAGAATAAATTGGATTGTTCTAAATTTTTTCACCGTCAATGCTAGGGATGGTCTTGGTGATGGCTCTGATTTTAATGAAATCATAAAATTGGATAAGATGGTAGATATTGTTTGGTGACTTGATTGCTGATTTAGGGTGAATTTGGGCAATAGATTGTTGGCCAAAATTTGTTTTGGATTGTATGTACTATTTCTTAATTAGCTGAGAGGTTCTTTATGAAGGATTAGAAACTGTGTAACACTAAAATTTTTGTAAAATAAAGAATAGAAAATCGTTAATTTTATTAGGGCATATAAGAGCAATTGTAAAACTAAATATAGTAATTATTGTTCACTTATTAGAAATTTTAATTTTTAAAAATGAATAATGTCAGATATTGAGTAATCATTTTCTTGAGAACTAAATAATATTATGATTGTAAGGCCGATTTCTTGGCTTCGACCATTGCGGCTTCGATGAAACCCTAATTCTCTACCAAAAAGTGAAAGCCTACTTCCCATAGATGATTTAATTGACTTTGGATATTCAATTAACTCGTAATCCTTTGGCAGGTCACGTCTGTGATTAAAGGAAGACATGTTTGAGCAAAGAAATGAAATCTGTATCATCGATCTATTAATAAAATAGCTACCTACCAGTTTAGAATATAAAAATCACCTTGGAATATAAACGAAAAACACATGATTCTTTGCAATTTAAGGTATCCAAGGAATCAACATATGAGATAGATGAATCAAGTTCGAATCAATGACACTCCATTATTTAGATGGAATTAATAGAAAATGGCTTACTTTATTCTTTCATTCAATATTAGTCAGCTTTAAATTTTTAAAAAGTTGATTCATTTCATACAATATTAGTTAGCTTTAAATTTTTAAAAAGTTAACATTAACACGGTCACACCACTTCATTTCCCCCCATTTTTCCACTGTAGGTTATGCCTCTCGACGTAATTATTCTTATTAATTTAAATAATAAACTATGCTTTAAATAGAGCTTACATTAATTAATAAGTGGAGGAAAAGAAAATATAAAAGAATATTTTAATTAAAAAGTTCCTTAAATGTGCATGAAAGAATTAAATTTAAAAGATTTGATTAAAGTTATAATTTAGGTGTATTTATATTTATTTAATTTAATAATAATTTATTTAGGAGTTTTATTTTTAATAAACTCCAAATAATATTATTAGTTAAATTAATAAATATTATATTAAAAAAGTCGCATGATTTAATAAGGGAGAGAAAGCTTTAATTTAATAAAGTTTATTTTAATTAAATTGCATAAAGTGTGTGCATGAAAATTAAAATATAGTAATTAAAGACAAAAGATTTTCGCATGATTGCATGATCAAAGCCTTGATTTGGGGCAAAAACTTTTTATTAAGGAAATTAAAGCTCATTTCTAGATACACAGGCTTGAAGGAGCCAATTTTTGAAAAGAGGGTTTTCAAAGGAAAAGGATGATTCTTGCATGTTTGTGCGTTCATTGTTTTAGCATCCGATCCAGGTAGGATCTTGTGGGTTTTTTTAGTAGTTGCTCATTCTTCAAATTCCTATCTTCTTTGTGTCTGTTATGTTTCTATTTTTAGAAGTTCTCTAGGTTGAAACTCTTGTTTGAGAAAATTGATTTCCATTATAGAATTGTCTATGATTTAATTTGAAAAATTTAGTAAATATTGAACTTTAGGGTTTTCAAAACCTAATGAATTATGAAATTCACTTTTGTATGTACTTTATGTGATGTGTGATTTACTGGTGTTGGATTTTTTCAAGTTTGACTTAGCTTTGGCCAGTTAGGATGTTTACTAGAGGCTTGGGAGTTTTGTGATTGTGGTATTATGCTAAATTGATCTTGATCTTTTAAAACTCAACCATGGTAATGTGTTGGTATGCTCTATGATGAGTGTGATTATATTGCTGGTTACTGTTTTCATTATCATTATAGGATAGTGAGATGAATGTTATGATATATTTGATTTAACTATTTTGAGTCTTTGATTAGTTATTTTTAAGATGCTTTCTAGTTGCTTGTAGAGAACTATGTGTTATTGTGAATTATCATTTGATGCTTTCCAATCACTTGTATAGGATTGAGGTGATATACTATGATTCTTTGATTTGATTTGTAATCTATATGTTAAGTTGGGAAGTGGCTTGCAATGGAGGCTGGGGCCCAAAGTGGCTGCCAGGGTAACCCATTGTAAGTAGTTTAATAAGATATTAATAAGATATTAAATGGGTTTAAAATGAATTAATAAGATATTGGTACCATAGAAAGTGACTAAGGGGCTGAAGGATTAAAATACTAGCTAGACAACCTTAGAGTTGAATTGTTAGTATGCCTTGTTAGTACGAAAAGATACTAGTGCCGCATAGAGTCACTAGGGGGCCGAAGGATTAAAAGACTAGTCAGGTAACCCTAGAGTTGGTTTGTGTGATGACACTTTCCCATTAGTAGTATAGATTTCCTATGTGTCTTTGTGTGCCTCTGGGTCTAAATGTCAATTTATCCTGAAACCTTTGAGTTATATTACTTTTAGGGTTTTTTGGACTTAGATATTACTTTTGATTTTGGGATTGATATCCTATTTGGGATTTGAGACCATCTCCTTAGCACGGTGGGAGTGGGGCTTTTTGGGTTACCACGTGGTCGGGTGATAGTGCCTTGGGTTATCAATTTATGAATGCTCCCACCATAGTGAGGCATGACCCTTTAACCTTATAACAAAAATTTTCAACATCCTATTATTAGGAGTATTTTCATACTCAAAGAACTTATCCATATTAGAGATCCAATCCAACATAGCATTGGTGTCCAATTTTTCATAATAAGGAACACATTCTACAACCGACTTTGAATTTTCTTGAGTCAACACTCTCAACAACCTTGCTTCATCTTGGTCTTCTTTAGGTTTTGGATTAGGGTTTGGTGCTACTACTTCATCATCACTTACATTATCAAGATGTGGTCCTCTCCTCTAGGCAGTCTCTACAACATCTAATTTGGCTACAATTTGTCTTAATGTATCCGATATTACATTATCAACATTTCCTCTACCTTGTACCATCTTTACAAATCAGGTTCTTGCAAGATCACAACCCTTTGCAAGTTATAGGTCAAATCCATAGATCTGCAACCCTACAACCCAATTCACTCAGGGTTATACACAATCCAATCACTACAAGGATGAACCTCAAGCTATGATACCACCTAACATAGGGAGGGATGAAAAAATAGGGCCAAAGGCACACCTTGCTATCTAAACCACCATGCAAGAGTTAACACAGTAGAAACACAACACAAAGAACAACAACCAAAGGATGAAGAAGAGAAAACACTTTAATTGATTCACCAAATAATCAGCATACATGTCCAGCTGTAAGGCCTTCTGGGTTATGAATAGATATAAAATACATTCAAATCCATGATCTATCTTCAAATTTGGATTTTCAAACACATATGCTTCCAAATTTCACATCCTCTAAGTTCTACCCTAAAACTCAATGTTAGACCTCCTTAAATACTTGTGCGGCCATAGGTTGATCTATCACAAAATTAAACCTTACATTAAATGCATGCACAACCACGAGTCAGCTCACATCAAATATTAACTACCAATATCAAATTTAAATACATGTAAGGGAGCCCAAACTTTAACTAGACACATACAACTCAGTCAAAGAAGGACCAAGACAAATGATGAGGCATATTAATGTCTTAATTTTGATATATTTTTTATAGTTTGAACTTACTCTTTGTGCTTTGTCTAAAAATATTTCCAAAAAATTTGTTTAAATATCTTGTGAACTTATAGTAGAGACAACTAGAACTTATTAAACCTATGGGTAGTGCATATGACATACTTTGCTTTATATTATACATAGGATGCAATATTTCATATAAATATTTTAAGCTATGTTCTAATATCTAAATAAGAGTAGGAATCTTATCTTACATATGTGTTTCAAATGTTTTTAACTTTCAGGAAATGAAGAGTGGTGCAAAAGGGTGGTGATTATTGCATTAAAGGAAGAAGATGATGGAGACCGATCATGAAAAAGGAAGCATAGTTTAGTTCCTATGGATAAGCTGGTCCTATAGAGGAGTTACTATTATAGAAAATCCAGGAAGACCTGACTTGCTATATTTCCTACAAACTATTATTCTGTTGCTTAATTTATGATCTATGTCATGGTTGACATTCTGTCTTCTTTTTTGGTGATGTTTGTTCACAGATTTTATGTCATGTTTTAAATAAGCATTCAATCCTCTATATAATGGATTTTTTTATTTTCATGGGTAGTAGAGAGAAAATAGACAATGCTAGTTTAATATTCAGAAGTTACTCTTTTCTGTTCTTCATGAATTATTCAGTGATGTAATCAAAGAAGGATTTTAATGAGAGAGTAATTTTGGAATACCTATTGTGTTCTTAGTTAGTTGAATCCAACCAAGGCGGCCCACTTGGGAGGTGGAATAGATTTAGGTAGAGTAGATTCATTTCCTACAATTTCTTGTTTTCAAGATAGATTTACTGTATTAGTCTTGTAGCATTGTTACTATGAAATTTCCTGCAATACTTGTAGAAAATGATCATGGTGGATTTTTGAGTTGTTAACTAGTTTAGAATTCATTTTCTAAAGTTTTCTATAGTTATCTATTGTTAGTCTAGGTGTGTTTACTATTTTTTCATAGTAGTATAGATTCTGTTCATGCATTTTACTTTCCTATAGCATAGGTGTTAAGATTCTTAAAGGAACTTAGTACACATACTGTGCTGACCCATTTCAAGTCCTACATCCCTAGATTGAAAATTCAAATGTATTTCATGATGGAATAGGTAGTCTTCAAAATAAACATGGTATCCTTGAGAAAGACATGGTATCCTTGAAACAAATCTACCTAGCCTAATCTAAAGAGGCGATGCACCAAAATAGAGTGTTTAGACCAATCTCTACCCATATATGCACTATTGAACTAGAATGAAACTAAGGATTTACACATTCAGACTTACTTTAATCAAATAACCACATGCAGATCAAGATGATCAAGATGAATGTCACAAGGAAAGAGAGATTCACTTATATACCATTCACAAGCCAACAGAGATACAGTCATGTAGATTATGAACTTTCACAAAACAATGGTGAAGGAAAAGAGTTCTTGCACTTTCATACCAATGGTTGAAGGAGATAAAATAGAGAATCATACAGTTCAGAGGCACAGGGGAATTTACATTGGAATTGCAGAGCAATAGTAGAGAAAAGCTAGAGAAAGGTCCGACCACAACAAAATCTACAAAAGTTGCCTTTATAGTTTAGGCATAACTGAGATCTCTTCCAGCTGAAGTGACTTTGCAGCTACCTTCCATTAAGTTCTGTAGAGAACAATCAAGGGGAAATTTGATCTGGATGCAGATCCAGACACAATGATTTGGAACAGGGCCCTGAGAAGATAGAAACGACACCATAACTATGCTCTAACCCAGTAGATGGATCAAAAGATGGGTGGTGGAGTGTTCTTCTTGTTCTGCATTCATTTCATGGTAGTTGGAATCAATCATGAAGATCAGATCGTGCAACAAAATCGATTAACTTCATTTTTTTTTTTGGGTTGTGAGTCAGTAGAGTCAGTGAGTCAACCTATTTTTGTAAGTAGGATGGACCACATGGACCAACAACCTCTTTTTATTTTGCCACCTCATGGAAGTCCTACATAGTTGACCATCTCTTCATCACTAACCACGCTAACTCCTCAAACTCCAGCTACAATAATTACACTAACTGCCAGCTGTTAACTATCAACTTTGGTCAGGCCCGTGAGACACATGTCACCAAGGCACTATGTCACTATGGTTAAAATTCTCACAGTTCTCCATAGTGAGATAGTGCCCATCGTTGATCTTTCTTAATCTGACGATCGTGAAGACTCGTCATGTTCCGTGCTTTGCTTTTCAACTTCTGGGCCCGCGAAACACTATCAGCATGCTTGGTATCTACCTGTCACAACCTGGCATATTCCTTGAGGTTCATGAGATAACACAAGCCAACCTTGCATGTGTCATTGAGGTGCTATGTCACTATAGTATATAGTGTACAACTTTCAATAGTGCGATAATGCCAACCATCAATCTTCCTAAAATTTGATGATTGTGAAGACTTGTTGTAATACTATGCTTGTTCTTACCTAGGCCCATCATACCTGGCACCATCTTGGCAACTGCACCACACTCGAATAACACCTACAAATCCTTGGCACACATACCTTGGTGAGACCTGGCCCCCTAACCCATGTGGCAAAAGGGTGCTATGTCAGTATGGTTAAAATTCTTGTAGTTCTCCATAGAAAGATAGCACCTACCATAGATTTGCCTTAGATCTATGATGGTCCACAAAATTGTACAACTGCATTTAGAGCTGGATGAATGGACCAATGAAAAAATGCCACTGTATTCTAACCTGTCTAAAAACTGCCACTGAGGATGAGATGTACTATCACTTTGAAGGAGGGCAAGCCCATGATGTCATCTATACCACGTGTCACCAAGGCATTATATTGCTATGGGTATCTATCATGCAACTCTCATGGTGAGATAGCGCCAACCGTGGATCAAATTCACATCTATGGTGCTCAAACTCTTTGCAGGACTACATACCTGGGACCCATTGAGATGCAATAGAAGGGTGCTATGTCGCTAATGGTGAGAAGCTCAAATTTTTTGATAGTGCCATGGTGCCCATTGTGGAATTGGAAAAACCTGGCACTAGAGAAATAATTGAGAAAAAGGGGACCCATCAGACACGCGACAGAAGGGCGCTATGTCGCTAATGTATCCACTGTGCAACCTCCCATGGCGAGATAGCGCCAACCGTATATACTATTTAAATCTAACGATTGAAGATTTGTAGGCTGCAAAACACATTATAAGGTTTGATTAGGTATTTAAAATAATATTAACTCTGCACACTAGCCGTTGGTGGGTAAAACATTTGAAATTTGAATCTTGGCAGGGTGTAAAAAATGATAACATTTTTGGCGACTCACAGGGGATGCAAGCCTGCTATGCATAAGACCAGTGGCCTAAAGCGTCCATTGGGCTACAGAGTCAAAAAGATATAGATCCTATGCATTGTGAAACCCTAACCCTACTTCTAAGAGAAAAACCCAGAAATCTCTATCTCTGCAACTGGAACCAGAGACCAAAACTCCTTGCAATCTTCAAAATTTTGAAAACCTACTATCTCACAGAGAGACAACCCCGTGCTCGTGCACTTCTTGGAAAAAAAGGAACAAAAAAGAATAGAGCTAAACTAACTATATACATGGAACCCCAAACCCTATCAAAAACATGGCTTAAGGTAAATCCCATTGACTAGGATGGACAGAATCTCACCATCAGGCCTGCTTAACTGGAAAGCATTGGCATGCTTGCAACTGATAATTAGATAAGGACCACTCCACAACACATCAAACTTTGAGTATCTTCCTAGTTTTTCCCTATCTGCATCCCACTTCAAAACCAAATCTCCCTCCCTAAAGATCCTGACCCTAGCCTTCTTGTCAAAACTCCTCTTCACCTGCTGCTGGTGTGCCTCTAGGGTCTGCATGGCATGATTTCTCTTTTCTTCTAGCTCCATTAGTTTTGCCATTCTCACTATCATGGCATCATCCTTAATCAAGTCCAGCTGATGAGCTACTTCTAGGGCTAGGAACTCCAATGAAATTTGAAGCCTTGCTTCTCTACCATATACCAACACAAATGGTGAATTCCCTATTGATCTTTTAGGTGTTATCCTATCAACCCATAGTGTAGTCTTAAACCTCTTATGCCAACACCTCTGATTATCCTCTATTTTCCTTTTCATGATCCTAATTAGGTTCTTGTTGGATGACTCAACCAAACCATTACCCTGAGGATAGTAATTTGAGGATGTGCTCATATAGATATTATGATCCACTGCCCATGCACAAATCTGAGCTCCAACAAAAGACTTGGCATTATTTGAAATAATGGTCACAATTCCATCAAGGAACTCAATAATTGAAGATTTGGTGGCATTCTTCAATGCCACTACCTTTGTCCACCTAGTAAAGTAATTTGTAGCAGCTAAAATCCATTTGTGACCAAAACTAGAAGGAGGATTGATAGGGCCTATGAAATCCAAGCCCCACTGAGCAAAAGGTTGATCCACCTACATAGGATGGAGGGGAAGAGCTGCAAGTCTTTTTTTGCCAGAGAAGAAGGCACATTTTTCACACTTCCTTACATATGTATGATAGTCATGGAACAGAGATGGCCAGTAATAACCAGCCCTCATGATCTTCATTGCAGTTGTTCTAGCCGAGAAGTGGCCACCATCAGGACCATTATGAAGTTCCTTGATCATTCTTTTAGCCTGGTTTATATCAAGGCACCTTAATAGGGCTCCATTAAAATCTCTTCTAAAAAGGATATCATCAACTATGATATAATGAATTGACTGTAGCCTATACTGTCTCCTTTTAGCTTTGTCTAATCCTTGAGGGTATCTATTCCCTAATAAGAAATTCTTCATGTCATCCATCCAATTCCTTGGGCCATCATTTCTTGCTTCTTGTTCTTCTATTAATATCATGACAACTTCTTCATCAGGCTCTTGAGATGATAACATCTGCTTACACAATCCTTTACCTCTTACCAGCTTAGTGACCTAGATATTGACATCATACTCCATCACTCTTGTAATCCAACCAGCTCTTTTCTCACTAATATCTTTGCTGAAAAGGAAACCCTTCGCATTGGCATGGGGTACTAACAAATGAATCTTGTTATGGGACAGGAGGTGTCTAAATTTCCTTAAAGCTCTGATGAATGCAAGGGCTTGCTTCTCTACATAACTGTACCTATTTTCATACTCCTTAAGCCTTTCACTAAAGAAAGCTATGGGTTGTTCTTCATTCTTGTCATTTGTTTGAGTCAAGATACCAGAAATGCTTGACTCACCACCTAAGGTATAAAGAATGAAATCCTTCTCAAATTTTGGGTTCATGAGAGTAGGGGCTGAGGCTATGGCTGTCTTGATCTCTTCAAAAATTTCCTTTTGTTCCTTGGTCCATGCAAAGACCATACCTTTCCTAAGAATAGATGTAAGAGGTTTCACCATGGTAGCAAGATTTGGGATAAATCTTCTCACAAAATTTATCCTGCCTAGGAAACTTTGTAGCCCTTTCTTGTGTTTAGGAAGAGGAAGGGCAAGTATTGCTTTTGTTCTCTCTAGATCAATGGTTAAGCCATCCTTAGATACAATATGCCCTAATAATTTTCCTTGGTTAGTAGCAAAGACACACTTGTGTGGGTTAAGGGAAACCCCAAACTCTCTACATCTTAAGAATACCTATCTGAGATGATCAAAATGATCATTTACATCCTTTGAATACATAGTGATATCGTCAAGGTAAACTAAGACAAACTTATCAATCAATTTCTTGAAGGCCATCTCCATTGCCTTCTAAAATGTAGCACCTACATTGGTTAGCCCAAATGGCATCTTACAAAAATCATAGGTACCCCATTTAGTGGTAAATGTAGTCTTGTACCTGTCAGACTCTTTAACCAACACTTGATTTTAACTAGAGAATCCATCAAGAAATGAGAATATATTTGAACCACTAACCTTGGAAAAAATTTGCTCCATAGAAGGGAGAGGATGGTGATCTTTAAGGGAAGCTTGGCTAAGGTCCCTAATGTCCACACACAATCTAATTTCCCCATTCTTCTTCCTAACAGGGACAAGGTTTGCTACCCATGATGAGTGTTTGATAGGAAAAATTATGTGGGCCTCAATCAATTTGGATAGCTCTTTTCTCATTAATGGTTCAATCTTGGGATTCACTGGTCTTTATTTTTGTCTTACTGGTTTCGCATCATCAACTAAATCTATGGTATGTTGAAATAACCTTGGGTCAAAACCCTTTAAGTCATCATATGTCCAAGCAAATATATCATTAAATTCTTGACATAGATGAATAAAATTTTCTTGTTCAATTTTACAACATACCTTCCCCATGTTTAAGGATTTTCCATCAGCAACCATGACTGGAGTATGGTCACCCTCATCAGCAGCTAGGTTCATGGCCCTACCCTTTGCTTGATCATCAGGATTAAAAACACTCTCTAAAGTAATGAGACCTTTAGGTATCTTGTTAGAACTAAGATGAATGATCTGATCACCATACCAATCTTGCAGTCTTCACTGATTTCTCTCTGAAAATTTTGCCTCATTCTGCAAGAAGCTGACAATTTGCTCATCAGACTCAAACACTTGCCAGTGGGTGTTATTGTCAAGGATGGCAGGCCTTACTACCACTCTAATTTGTTACTTCTTCTCCTCCTCAAGATTCCCTGGCACATCATAAGATGCCCTATTGCTACAAGTCTATTAGCATGTTTATTTTCTTTTCTAGGGATGCTTTGGATGTTAAATGCATTGAAACCCTCAAGAAAATCCCAAACTCTATGTTTATAAGACTTGAGCAAACCATTTTTGGCAATATTCTAATTTCTCATTTGATTAACCACCAACTCACTATCTCCATAGACCCTTAAGGCTTGAATTCCTCTTTTTTGAGCAAGTAAGAGACCTTGGATCAAGGATTCATACTCGGCCACATTATTGGTGCAACTGAATTGGAGCCTAAAGGAGAAGTAATACCTTATTTGTGTAGGGGAAATTAACATTACACCAGCTTCTAATCCATTTTTATTCCTTGATCCATCAAAGTACATAATCCATATCCCACTTTCATCTTATTTAGCATCCACAAGATTGGGAACCAGGGCATCCTTTTCCAATATACAATATGTACTAAGACCTGTCTCGAGGATCTCTGACATAGGGTCAAATTGATATGCATTAGCCCACTCATCCAAGAAGAAATCAGGAATCTTTGCTAGGGGAGTGGTGGGATCCTTCACTATGTCATTCTCATCCATCTCTAGAATAGGGCAATTCATGTTGATGGGGTTGGGGGTGTAAGATTCAGTATGATGGAGGGCTTGAGGCTCTACTCTGATTGAAGCATTGGCTCCATATCTAGTTTTAAAAGACATATATGACCAATCAAAAGATATGAAACCACCTATTTGGGTAGTAAAGTCTCTTGATAGACAGATGGCAAAATATGGCTTGACTTCAGCAATAGAGATATCTTGGGTTACAGTACAACTAGGGCATGCATGTAGGGCCATATCCACATTCATAAGGATCCCTACAGTCTTGACAGTACTACCATCCAACTGTAATACATCCCTAACAATGGGCTCATATTTCATTCCCAAAGCATCAACAACACACCTAGGCATCATTGAACTACTCGTCCCTGAATCAATCATGCAATTATGGACTAGTTTGCCTCCTATAATTAGGGAAACATAGAATGGAGGAGGTCTAACCATTTTACTTGTTTCTTCCTCCCTTGATGGTTGTACTAGGCTTGTGGCACTTTCCATGCTAGGTGTCTGATCCTTTGGTTCAATTCTTTCTAACTCTTCCTGCAGCAACCTCCTTTGCATTGGTATAGTAGCAATAGCATCCCACATGGAGATATTCACATTTGTCTTCTTCATTTTCTCTACCACACTAAATGGCATAGCAGGTGTTTTGGTAGAAACCTTAGGGGTTGCAACTATCTGAGGTTGTGATGGGATGGCCTGAGGATCACTTGTATCATTTCTGCCATGGTTTTGCCTTTGTTGTTGAAAGGCACTTGATTGATTATTTGCTGCTTTCTCATGAGGTACTGTACTCAAAGTTGAGGCCTGATTGGGAGGAGGAGGGACAACATCTTCCATAGCTCTTCTTTTGCTTCTAGTATTATGAGCAATGGAATCCTGGTTTATGTTACAATGCTCCTCCATCTGATGATTCATAAAAGAGCAATCACCCTGTCTTTGCATAGCTGAGGCATCATTAAATTGGTCCTCCTTGTATGCTTGTTTTGCTGCAGGTTCTTGGACTGTCAAGGCCAAATAAGATTCAGCCTTCTGACACATACAATAGGCATAGGAGTAGTTACAGGAGGGACAAAAATCTTGATCTTGAGCCATATTGTTTTGATGGACTATGGACCTACTTTGGTTTACATTTGAGGTTGAAGCCTGGCCGCCTTGCCTACTCTGATCAAAAGAATGGTTCCAATGATTAGGATTTGGAGGCCTACCACTATCTGGAGTTTGATATTTTAATTGATGATGAGCTTTCTATCTTTCTAAAGTCACCACTTTGTTGCTCACTTTTTGCATCATAGAGAAATTATCCTCCAACCTCCCTCCGTGGTCTTCTAACTTCCTCCCTTGATCTTGCAATATTTTATCAAGGTTCTTGTCTCTTTTGTCCATGTTCTACATCATAGATTACATCATCTCCTTGATTTCATCTATCCCATGTAAGGATGTGGAAGCTTGCTAGACTGGAGTAAGGGATTGTGATATAGAAGTTGTGGGAAGGGGAGCCATTGCTGGTTGATGATTTGGAACATCAGGGAAGAAAGGCATAGGAGGCCTTGGAGCTAACTTACCTCCTTGTATCAAGATGTTTTCCGCCCTTATTGCTATGTCATAAACATTAGGCAAGGTATCTCCTCCTATAGTTTGGATTGTAGTGGAAATGTTGCTGTTAAAAGCTCTAAGGTAATGCAAGAAGGCATTACCAGGCATAGGCTTCATTGAAGTAGGTATTCTATCCCATGTCTTTTGGAATCTATAGTTAAAATCAGTCATAGATTCATGGGGGGCTCTTTTTATAGTAGTCAACTGCTCTAAAAGTGACAAATAGTCACTCTTATCCTCAAAATGTTTGCACAATCCTGCTCCTAATCCATCCCAATCTGTTATAGAATCATGAGCTAAACCTCTATACCATTGTAGTGCTTTTCCTTTCAAGGATGAGGCTAGGAGCCTAACTGCAACATCATCCTCTTTAATGCCATGGATATTGCAGACATTTGCAACCTCTTGAATGTGTTCTGAGGGGGAGGTAGAAGTTTCACCAGTAAATTTTGGTACACTTTTGAGTGCAACTACTGGTATGTCATGTCTTTGGGCTAACAAGAGAGGGCTCCCACCATTAAAGGTGGCAAAAGTATGAGCTCTAGGCAATGCCATATAGACAAGTGATCTATTGATACATGCTGATGGTAGTCTAGGCTGAGATCTAACAGTAGGAGGAGTAGAGATAGATCTTGCAGGAGTATTTGTTACTACTGCACTCCTAACTGGTGATAAGGATATTCTCGTCTTCCTTCTTCTAGGGTTTGAAAGTGAAAGCTCTTGGTATTGAAAATTACCTCTAAAAGATGTCCTTGTCTCAGCTCTGGGCATGAATCACTACAACTTTGGTCTGGAACCAGATATGTGTTTGAAGCTCAGAGTCGTCAAGTACTTTGAAGAATGAGCCTCTTAAAGGCTTAAACACTGAAGCCAATACTATCTCTTTAGTATTAATATTGAAATCTTCCCTTTTGACACCAGTAGACTTGAATTTTTTTGAGATGTTGTCCCATCAGGCGTTCCAAAAACTATTGTCACTTAGGTTTGCACCCTTGTCTAGAGCCTATGCATGAGGAAAACCTAGTGAAACATGGAAACAACCTCCGAGCTATGGGACTTGAACTATGAGGTTGAGTCTCCAGAGAAGGCTGAATTCCTCTTACTATCAGGGTGCACCTAACTAATATTAGAGGGGAAAAGGGAGAAGGAAAGCATGAAAAAAATCTACCTAGCCTAATCTAAAGAGGCGATGCACCAAAATAGAGTGTTCAGACCAATCTTTGCCCATATATGTACTATTGAACTAGAATGAAACTAGGGATATACACATTCAAACTTGCTTTAATCAAATAACCACATGTAGATCAAGATGATCAAGATGAATGTCACAAGGAAAGAAAGATTCACTTATATACCATTCACAAGCCAACAGAGGTACAGTCATGCAGATTACAAACTTTCACAAAACAATGGCAAAGGCAAAGAGTTCTTGCACTTTCATACCAATGGTTGAAGGAGATAAATAAGAGAATCATACAATTTAGAGGCATAGGGGAATTTACACTAGAATTGTAGAGCAATAGCAGAGAAAAGCCAGAGAAAGGTTGGACCACAATAAAATCTACAAAAGTTGCCTTTATAGTTCAGGCATAACTGAGATCTCTTCCAGCTGAAGTGACTTTGTAGCTACCTACCATTAAGTTTTGCAGAGAACAATCAAGGGGAAATCTGATCTGGATGCAGATCTAGACACAATGATTTGGAACAGGGCCCTGAGAAGATAGAAACGATGCCATAACTGCACTCTAACCCAGTAGATGGATCAAAAGATGGGTGGTGGAGTGTTCTTCTCATTCTACATTCATTTCATGGTAGTTGGAATCGATCATGAAGATCAGATCGCGTAATAAAATTAATTACCTTTTTTTTTTTTTGGGTTGTGAATCAGCAGAGTCAACGAGTCAACCTATTTTTGTAAGTAGGATGGACCATGTGGACCAACAGCCTCTTTTTATTTTTCCACCTCATGAAAGTCCTACATAGTTGACCATCTCTTCATCACTAATCGTGCCAACTCCTCAAACTCCAGCTATGAAGGTTACATTAACTACCAGCTGTTAACTATCAACCTTGGCTGAGCTCGCAAGACACGTGTCACCAAGGTGCTATGTCGCTATGGTTAAAATTATCATAGTTCTCCTTAGTGAGATAACACCCATCATTGATCTTTCTTAATCTGATGATCGTGAAGACTCGTCATGTTTCACGATTTTCTTTTCAACTTCTAGGCCCGCAAAATGCTGTCAGCACACCTAGTATCTACCTCGTACAACTTGGCATCATCCTTGAGGTTCATGAGATAACACAGGCCCACCTTGCATGTGTCACTGAGGTGCTATGTCACTATGGTATATAGTGTGCAACTTTCAATAGCGTGATAATGCCAACTATTGATCTTCCTAAAATTTGACAATCATGAAGACTTTTCGTAATACTACACTCATTCCTACCTGGGCCCATCATACCTGGCACCATCTCGGAAAATGCACCACACTTGAATGACACCTGTCAATCCTTGGCACACATACCTTGGCGAGACCTAGCCCCTTGATCCATGTGGCGAAAGGCCGCTATGTCACTATGGTTAAAATTCTCGCAGTTCTCCATAGTGAGATAGCGCCTGTCGTAGATCTGCCTTTGATCTACAATGGTCCACAAAACTATGCAACTGTGTCTCAAGCTGGCTAAATGGACTAATGAAAAAATGCCACTGTATTCTGACCTATCTAATAACTACCACTAAGGATGAGATGTACTATCACTTTGAAGGAGGGTGGGCCCATTACGTCATCTATGCCACGCATCGTCGAGGCATTATGTTGCTATGGGTATCTATCATGCAAGTCTTATGGTGAGATAGCGCCAATCGTGGATAAAAATTCACATCTACAACACTCAAACTCTTTGTAGGACTGCATACCTGGGACCCACCGACACGCGATAGAAGGGCACTATGTCACTAATGGTGAGAAGCTCAATTTTTTTGATAGAGCCATGGCACCCACCGTGGAACTGGCAAAACCCAACACCAGAAAAACAATTGAGAAAAAGGGGACCCACCGGACATGCGACAGAAGGGCGCTATGTCACTAACGTATCCACTGTGCAACCTCCCATGGTGAGATAGCGCCAATCGTAGATATTCTTTAGATCTAATGATGGAAGACTTGTGGGCCACAGAACACATTATAAGGTTTGATCAGGTATTTAAAATAATATTAACTCTGCACACTAGCCGTTGGCGGGTAAAAAAATTGAAATTTGAATCTTGGTAGGGCCTAAAAAATGATAACAATGTCCTTCAGAATTAATTGCATCATTATTTTACATGCCAAAAATAACGGAGTCTTGTTAAGAGAATAAGATATTGACATTTCTTAGAAAAATCAATTTGAAATTATGAGAAGAGGGTATTTGTAGAAGTGTTAAAGGGGATACAATTTATTAGGGTGGTGAGAATAGATTTTTTTTTTAGATTAAGAATTTTGAAAATGGCAGGACAGTTGCAAAGGTATGAGTCAGTTGTTCATAGTATTTTACTTGTGGATGTAGAAGCAGTTCGATGATTTCATGCCTGTGGATGGCTTGGCTACTTCCTATAGTTAACTGAGCTCAATGAAGAAGTAGCAAGAGTTTATGGGAAAATTTGATGAAGGGGAAGCCATAGTATGGGGATTAAGAGTGATTGCTATTGAGGAGTAGATAGCAAAAGTCATAGGACTACCAGCAAATGGGGAGCATTATCCAAATGAACATGATGCTAGGTCATCATAGGCACAATTCTTTCAACTAGGTGACCCTCAACAGGACATTTCAAAGCAAGGGTATAGAAAACTTTCTCTTTTGGCTCCATATCCAAAATTGGCAACCCATATTATCAAGTATTTGACCTGTGAAGGTAGGTTTTTGAACTTACAAGCTCACCATTTTAAGTTGCTCAGTTGTATAAGACATAAAATTCAAGTTAATGTCCTCAATTTCCTTTATAATATTATTTGTATTAGTGCTGAGGAAACTCAAAAAAGAAATGCAAATTCTATTTCTCATCATGCCCTCATTAAAATTTTAGTTGAAAGTTCTCTTAGGGATTCCTCCCTTATGTCATGGGTGGACTTTGTTGAATTTAAAACCTTGCAACCTCAAGCCAAACCTATTCCAAAAATTTTGGAGGATGAGGAAGAAAATCTAGTTGAAATAGAAAAAAGAACCATCATTACCCTCTTTTGTTAAACCTGTTGAGCCTATTTCAGAAGGTGATATACCTAGCTATTCAAGAGACAAAGGTAAGCATAAGGTTGGTAAAGAGAGCCCTAATCTTGAAAAGGAAGCCCAAAACCCTTCTGTTAAAGTAACAAAGAGAAAAAGGTTTGTTCCTACAGTAACCACTCCTGCAACATCTACTCCAGTCATGCCTCAACCAAAGTGGACCTGAAAAATGGTCAAAGCTAAAGAGCTCCCTATGCATAGAAGCCCTCATATGTAAGGTTGAGTATCCCCAATTTCTATTGAAAACCTAAATGCCCCAATTTTAAAGTCTCATATAGAATCAGTAGTTGAAAATATTCTAGATGACTCTCTTGTGCAATTGGAACCCCAAAATATGGAAACAAATGAAAATGAGCCTATTAATGAAAGACCATAAGGGAGTAAGGAAATGTGTGAATCAAACCCCACTATCATTCCAGAAAAAGCCCCTAACAATGAACAACCTACCATGCCACCAATCCCTGAATATTCTAATGTTTCTCTTATACCTTACAGATCCTGGTGGTATACCCATTACTTTCAGCAAGTTGCTAAGGAGTAAAAGAAGAAATCTATGGCTCAAGAATTCCCTTCATCAATAGTTATATCTATATTATTTGGTCTGTACAATCATTTCATTTTTCAAAAGGCCTTGTGGAAGAAGGAAAGGAGCCAAATGTAGAAAGCAATATTTGACAAAGATGAGGAAATTAAATCACTAAAAGAGCAACTTGAGAAATAGAAATAATAAATTAATAAAGCTTTAAAGTTAAATAGCCAGGTGATGGATTGTGGGCCACTACCTAGGGTGTATTCCCTTTGTCTGAAGGAACAATTTTTGCTATTTCAATTGATGATGACAATAAGGGATGTTGATTGTGTATTATAAAATGCTAAAGATTTTTACAATGTATATCAGACTTTGCCTTCATGGCAAAAAAATTTATTGTGTGAACTATACTTACATAATTTCATAATTCCACATGAGATAGAGTGGAATTCTATACTTTACATAGGAGATGTTCACCTCAGAGCTTTAATGTCTTGGATGCATAATGAGACAAATTATGATAGGTAGTTGGATACCTATAGAGATATTGAGAAATTTGAACCATTACCACTATAGGCTAAATCACATAAGCCTAATGATCTTTTAAGAGATTGGTTTAGATTAACCTGTGGAAGACTAAAACCAAAGATCAAAGAGAAAGTGTTTGTAGAAAGAGAAAATGTGTATAAAGAATACTAGACACTTCCAAACTTTACACAACGAAGTGCTATTGCAGGGCTTAGGAACTGATGGAACCAATTGCCAGTAGCCTTCAAAAAGGTAGAACCATATAGCCCTGTCAATTATGAAGCAACTATTAATAGGGTGGCTAAGTATCTACAATTGGGAAGAAAAATTATAAAAGAATTATGGATACCATTGATTTTTCTACCTCCTACCCTTCTTTGGCCTCTTTATGATAATAATTCTACCAGACTGGATCCATTGGTTCGGGAAAACTTGGGTGAACATTGGAAGCACACCAGAGGATCCTTCTACACTTTTAGAAGTGGTAAGAAAGGGAAAACTATAGTGGGAGATTTTAGAGCAATGGAAAATAAATATAATGCTTGAGGACAAGAATTTGCATAGTGGAGGGTAGATGATGAAGCATATTAATGTCTCAATTTTGATATAGTTTTTCTAGTTTGAACTTACTCTTTGTGCTTTGTCTAATTTTTTTTTCCAAAACATTTGTTTAAATATCTTGTGAACTTATGCTAGAGACAACTAGAACTTATTAAACCTATGGGTAATGTGTATGACATACTTTTTTTTATATTATATATAGAATGTAGTATTTCATATAAATATTTTAAGCTATGTTCTAATATTTGAATAAGATTAGGAATGTTATCTTGCATATGTGCTCTGAATGTTTCTAACTTTCAGGAAATGAAGAGCAGCACAAAAGGGTGATGATTATTGCATTAAAGGAAGAAGATGATGGAGATTGATCATGGCAAAGGAAGCATAGTTTAGTTCCTATGGATAAGCCATGCCTGTAGACGAGTTAGTGTTCCAAAAAATCTAGGAAGACCCAACTTGTTATATTTCTTGTAAGCTATTATTCTGTTGCTTAATCAATGATCTATGTCATGGTTGATGTTTTGCCTTCTTTTCTAGCAATGTTTGTTCATGAATTTTATGTCATATTTTTAATAAGCATTCAATCCTCTATATAATGGATTTTTGGATTACCATGGGTGGTAGAGAGAAAATAAACAATGCTAGTTTAAGATTTAAAAGTTACTCTTTTATGTTCTTCATAAATTATTCAGTGATGTAATCAAAGAATGATTTTAATGAGAGAGTGATTTTGGAATACCTATTGTGTTCTTAGTTAGTCAACAAGATAAAAGGTTGGAATAATTAAGAGAATATTTTATGGTAAAGATTTGAGATATATATTGAGATCCAAGAAAAGGTGCAAATTTTGAGGTGGAGTTACAGCTGGCAAGATCCAATTTTTTTTTACCAAGCAGGAGATCCAATGAAATTGAGATCATGTGGATGAGAGGATTTCATGGAAACCTTAATGCATGAGATGAAGCAACAAAAATCTATCTATTTAAGGAAGAGACAAGAAGGTGATTGCTTCTAGTCTAGTTGCTAGTCAAGTTGAAGCAAAGTTGCTAAAGGAGATCCTACCAAGTAGATTAGAGTGCGAAGTCTAGGTGAGGTAAATTGTTGATGTATTGGCCAATTAGTAAGAAAAGATATTGAGAAAAATGGAGATCTAAATAGAAAAATGAGTTGCATATTTATTAGTTCATCTTAATATTACTCTCTAACCATTGTAGTATAAAATTTCTTAATTGAGTAGAGTTAACAGAGGATTGAGATAAAGGTCAGCAAGTAGATTTAATAATTCCTGGTTTGGAATCTCCTTTGGCACAATACCTTATTTTTATTTATAAATCCTTATTGTAAGGTGACACTACATTTAATGTTTGAAAGTCCTTTATATAATCCACTCATAGAAGGGTAATAAGGTCTAGATGATCTTTGATAAAAATCTACAACTGCTAATTTGAGATACTACCCTATACAAGAAGCATCAACATTCAGTCCAGTCAAACAATAGTTCTTTGTACCACTAGACTGGTGTAATCTCTACATCATCTACTATGAAGTAGGTAGGGGCATAACCCCAAGTATATCCCTCAAGTACTCAAATGTATCTTTTGGCAAGGGCTTCATAAAGATATTTGCAATATGATCTTTTGTACTTAATTACTCTAATATGATTTATTTCTCTACAAATTTCTCTCTCAAAACATGATAATTAATAGATATATTCTTAGTCTTAGAATGCAATGAAAGATTATTAGAAATACTTACTATACTTTTATTATCATAGTGTATGACAACATGATCTAAAAATTCTATCCTAGTGTCTTTCAACATCTACTTCATCCACATGATCTATTTATAATTATTTTCTATTTCTATATACTCTAATTTAGTTGTAATATGTGAAATACAATCTTGTTTCTTGCTCGACCAAGAAACCAATCTTCCTCCAAGGAAAAATGCTCCACCACTAGTGCTTTTTCTATCATCGATATTGCCTGTCCAATCCGCATCAGTATAAGCACATAAAGTGAAATCACTTGATCTATCATACCATAGTCCATAATTAGATGTTCCCTTCAAATATCTAAGTATCTTTTTTACTGCTACATAATGATACTACCTAGGACCAACTTGAAATACAGCTACAATCCTAGCTGCATTTGATATATCTAGTCTTGTGTGAGTTAGATATTGAAAACCTCCAATCATTGATCTATACTTCTTCTGCTCAACTGTAGGCATCCCATCTTTACTAGATAACTTGTGACCAGTTATCATTGGTGTACCAATAGACTTAAAAATTTCCAAGCCCAATATTTTTAACTAGTCTTTGAGATACTTAGCTTGTGAAATGAAAATATCATCATTGTTTTGCAAAATCTATAATCCCAAGAAAAAAATCATCTCAACAATCATGCTCATCTCAGATTCATTCTTCATCTCTTCAACAAACTTTTCACTTGCCTCATCAGTGCCTCCAAAGATCATGTCATCAATAAATATCAAAATGACCAACAAGCCATTCTCAATTTATTTCAAATATAAGTTAGCATCTTCTGTACCTTTAGCAAATCCAAGTTTTTCTAGATATTTATCCATTCTTGCATACTAGGTTCTAGGTGCTTTCTTTAGACCATAGAGTGCTTTTTTGAATCTTCATACCATATCCTTGTCTTTAGTGAAGGTAAATCCTTCAAGGTACTCAATTTAAACCTCCTCTTCAAGCTCTCTATTGAGAAAGGCTAATTTGACACCCATCTAATACATGTTGAACTTCTTACTTGCTGCATAAGCCAAAAAAATTCTCACTGCTTCCATTCTGGCTACAGGGGCATATGTTTCTTCATAGTCTATTCCTTCTTGCTATGAATAACCTATGCATACTAGTCTTTCTTTGTTCCTCAAAACTTCACTTTGTTCATTCATCTTATTTTTGAATACCCATTTAGTTCCTATAACATTCTTGTCTTTAGGCCTAGGAACCAATTCCCATCTCTCATTCTTCACAATCTAATCAAGTTCTTCCTTCCTTGCTCGAACCCAATGATCATATTTGCATGTCTCATCTACACTTTTAGGTTCCACTTCAAAAATAAGACATAGTTCCTCATTCACTCTATTTCTTGTCATTACTCCTTTGTCTTTTCTTCCAATGATCTTCTCTACAAATTGATTCTTTATCAGGTTCTTGTTAGGTGTAGGAGTTTCTATCTCAACACTTATTTATTGTCTTAGTTAAACTCTCTATTCTCTTCTTTTCTCAAATTTTTTTACATCATTCTATAAGTCATTGTTAGTCTCAAAGAAAACTACTCCATTTTATCCAAAAATTCTAGGATTTACTTCTTCCTCATCAGAGTTATAATCCATCATTCTTTCTTTAACTCCAAACTTTTCATCAACTTGCACATTTGTAAACTCAATAGTAGTCCTAGCTCTATGATTAAAACATCTGTAAACTTTGATTTTCAATGAATAACCAAGTAACATACCTTCATCACCTTTTGGATCAAACTTACCAACATCATCTCTCTTTATGTAACACTTACTTCCAAAAATTATGAAGTACTTTACTGAAGGTATATGACAAAACCAAAATTCATAGAGAGTATTATTTGTATCTTTTATGATCTACACTCTATTGATAGTTTATACCACTATATTGACTGCTTCTCTCCAAAATGTCTTGGATACATCATTCTTAAACATCATTTCTCTTTTTGTCTCTGATAATGATATGTTTCTACTCTTTATGATCCCATTCTGCTCAGGGTCTTAGGTGATGATAATTGTCTCTTAATTCCATTTTATTCACAAAATATGTTAAACTCTCTAGAAATAAATTCTCCACCTCTATTTGATCTCAAACATTTAAATTTTACACTAGATTCATTCTCAACTCTATTCTTGAATATCTTAAACTTCTCAAATGCTTCAAAATTTTCTTTAAGAAATTCTACCCACATCATTCTAGTGAAATCATCAACAATAATCATAAAATACCTTTCTCCATAGAATTGTCTTGCTTTGGTAGGGCCACTTAGATATGTATGAAAAATCTCCAACTTCTCTGTGGTAGTGAACTTCTTTCTAGGGAATGATATCTTCTTCTTCTTAGCCATGATACCTTATTTTGAAACAATATTAATAGGCTTCATGATCTTAGGAAAATCTATAATTTCCAATGTGCTACTAACCTTTACAATGTTATCAAAGTTTAAATGATAGAACCTTCTATGCCATAACCAACTATTATCCAACTTTTGAACCAAACATGTCACATTAGTAGGATTCAATTGAAATACATTACCTCTAGATTTTGTACCTATTCCAATCATCTTACCATCCTTATCTTTGATAATACATGTTTTCTCTGTAAACTGCAACTAATAACCTTTATCTACCAGCTGTCCAACACTTGAAAAATTGTGCTTTAAACCATCAACAAAGTAAACATCACCAATGTTAGTCTTTCCATAAAGAGTAATAGATCTTGTCCCTGTGATGTGATAGGACACATTGTTACCAATTCTAACAATTCCTCCATCATGATTTCTAAATTTAACAAAATTGTTCATATCACCAGTCATATGATGTAAACAATCATTATCTATGATCCAATCAGATTTCTTGTCAACTTGGGAAACTAGATCCTTCTCTTCTTTAATTTATTTATCAAGGTCATCTTCTTTTATAGTTGCATATCCTAATTCATCATCACTCTCACTCTAAACTCTTTCCTTAGATTCATCATCCTCATTATCATACAAACAATATCTAGGATTTCTAGACTTGAAATCTCTCTTATACCTTTTCTCTCTTTTAGGAAACCTAGATGCATAATGACCAAATTCATTACAAATCCAACATTTAAATATTTTCTTATCATCTGGTTCTCTTCTCACAAGCAAGGCTATACCTTCTTCAATCTTTCTGTCTTCTTCAGATTTGGTTCTACTACTACTAGCAAAATCTCCATGGGTGCTTTCACTTCTTGATAAGCAAGGAAAAACACTTAGGGAACTAAAAGTTGTCTCCATTCTTGTCAATTATCTAGACTATCTCAAACTTGATTCTACTACTTCCAATCTTCCAAGAAAATTTTCTCTAGTGAACTTCTCAGTACGGGGTATTAATAGCTCAATCATCTGTGTTACTTTATTGAATGGTGGTGTCAAAGTTTTCAAAATCTTCCATATAATATCATCTTCTTCCTTTCATCCACCATAGGATTTAATTCTTGCAAAAATCTCAGATATCCTACCAACATAGCTTCTTATAGATTCATCTTCCATCATTTTACCATCTTGAAACAAGCATATCCAATTCTATAATATTATCCTTTTTGTATGTATATCTCCTTCAAAAGTAGATTCTAAAGCTTTCCAAATATTATAATATGTTTTAGTGCTTTTAATGAATCTACTCATTTTTAGGAAGAACTATCAGTAAGGCTTCTTTGGCTCACATATTACACATAAACAAATCTCTTTCCACTTCACTGCATTTTTCAAGCTTCTCTTCTTTCACAATAGCTTTATTATTCTTTCTCAAGAGCCAATATCCTAGACCCATGCATAATAGACGAGTCTTCATCTTTTCCTTCCATCTTTCATAGTTAACTCCATCGAACATAAGACTTTCTTTTCTAAAGTGACTCACCATTGATCTCCCAAATTCGTTAAGATTTATCTTCAAGGAACTGATGCTCTGATACCAATTGTTAGAATATAAATTCCACCAATATAACCGAGAGGGGGGGTGAATAAGTTATCCAACTATTATGAAAATTATCAATCTTATTAATCCTTAACAATATGAACAATATAATCAACAACCATAACAAGATACTCATACACAATAACACCAGATATGTTAACTAGGAAAACCATTGATTAGAGGGAAAACCCTGATAGGGATGGTACCCATAAGATGATGTACTAATATAAATATTCTTTGTTAGAGGATGGACCTTGTTAGGAGTCTATGAAATACACTTAGTACATATCGACCCCTATTAAGAGACTTTGAATCCTTGTTAGGAGTTGTAGAAGGCAGATGGACCCACTATCCAAATAGCTTCAAGGGAAAGACCAATGAACCCACTATCTAAATGATCTCTATATTATTCCTTGAAAAATAATAGAAATGAACTATATTTTAGCTTCCTCTTCCTCCATCTTGTCAACTAAACTACTCTTCTTCTTTTGATCTCGATACTAGATCACTAACTCTGCATCCAATAATCCCTTGGATCACTTACTTGTATTTACCAAACACTCTTCTCTTTCCCACACACTTCACCCACTTGATACCCTTCTCAGTCAAAGAAAATACTTTCCTTTATACTGTGTCCTCAAAAAAATTCCTTGAGTCAACCTTAAGTATTTTCCAATTAATTATAATAATATCACAATAAGATAATTAATTATTTCTTGATCACACTACACTTTCGACTCATAGTATTACAAATTCTCACACATGTGACTCCAAACCTTGCACATTCACTAACATATTCATAAGACTATCTTCTACTATTGTATAAATTGGTATATCCCAATTCTATCTCTATTAGGAGATACAATCTAATCATAAAAAAATTCTTATCAAGTACTCTATCTCTGTACTACTTTTTGTAAATAAAACATTTCATTTGTACATCTTTGACTTCACGTGCACTTAGCCTCATCATCAAGACATAGTATAGAACATATCCTTAACCAAAATTCACCTAAACATCAAACCTTTATCCATATGACCTCAATCTCTATCTGCTACTCTGCCATTCTTTATAGAAACCATACTATGTTGTCATCAATGAAAAATATAGTCATGAATGTAACATGTCAATCATGCTACATGCTCTCCAATGCTTAGGATACTTCACCAAAGGAATACCATCAACATTCATGCTAGCACATATAATGAATGTGAGTTATTTTAAAATATTTGGAAGTAGATTCTATATTATGAAAGATGCTAGAAATGAGAAATTTGACTCTAAAGGTGATGAAGGTATATTCCTAGGTTATTCCACTAGGATCAACACATAAATTTTTTTGATAAGAAAAAAAAGTTTTATAGGGATCCTAAAACCCGAGAGTCAAAACATATCAAAAGGCTGATAATAAGTAGTTAAAACCTAGCTAAAAAATGAAATCCAACCAAAGAGACAATACAATAGATAGACAAAAGGCCATCTAACCAAAAACCTACAGTAGTCTAGCAATCTGAAAGACAAGAAAATAAAAACTTAAGTTAATCCTCTATCTTTCTCTTGAGCTCCTACATCATTTTCACTACTTCATAGGCTTTGTTAATCTCCTTAGCCATCTACTCCTACTTCTTCTAACCATCTCGATCCATGCTAGCACTAAAGGTAATGTCAGTCATCACATCGTCTTCAATTTTGGCTCTTTCTCTATCCTTTTCCTCATTTTCATCTAGAAGACCTTTGGTTTTCAACATTCCAGTAAGTAACAGGATATTATCATTGATAGAAGTCAGAATGGATATCATCTAATTTGCCAGATTATGATTGTAGTTTTCCAAATTTTGGATTCTCTTCTTAGCCAAACTAAGTCAATCCCCCTGTTCATTCAATTTCCACAATATGGAATCTTCCTTTTGTTTTCTAGCTGACCTATTTTTTCTCTGAACTCCTCCAATTCATGGTAAATCCATTTGATTGACCTAAAATTTTCAATCATACTATTTCTAGCATTATTAAGAAAATTCATGCTAGTTTCCCTTGCATTTTTTGAAATAGCTACCATTGCTGGATCAATGAGATCCTCCAACTAGAGCTGACCCTATTTTTCTTCTAATATTTGGGGATTCATAGCCTCTCTAACAATACCCATTTTGGAAGTTCTTACATTAAAATTTCTCTAGGCCATGCACCTATCCTTAATTACCACCTCTCTTCCCTCACCATCTTTCTTCTCCTTGTCCTATTCCTGAGGATGAATAGGGGAAAGAGGAATGGTAGAGAGCTCTAGCCCAAAATCCAAAATCCCCTTTGCATCCTTTTCTTTAGACCTCCTCTATTTTTTAGCCACTAATTCCTCTTTCTTAGTTTCCACCTCCTTATCTTCCTCTTCATCAGTTTTCATATCGTCCCCTTCCTTATTGTACTCTTCATCTCCTTGGCCTGAAGCTTTAGACCCATGTCCTCTAGGGCTCTTCCTAATTAAGGTTTTAATTGATGAGGGAAATTTCTTCTCTAAGTCCTTAGCCTTCTTTCCAAGAAAAATATTTTCTTCACCCTCTAAACTAATACTTTGGACATCCTCCATATCAAATGAGAAGCTAGAACTTCCCGTATCCATAGATGCGTCCATGCTTTGCAAGGGGTTTTGCTTATGGTATGAGCCTTGAAATTCTCATAAATTAGAAGTAATAACCCTTCATGCAGGGTTGGATTCATAGAGGGTTTCTTCTTGTGCCCAGAAATTTCCTTACACATTGAAGTATATAAATAAAAAGGGGACAAAATCTTGACACCATAGTGAAAGTGATTGAGTAAAAAAAAATGGTGTGTTCTTACTCTATTAAATGTATTGTCCAAATAAATATACTCTATAATGGCCTGTAAAACATACCTCCATAAATTCTTGATTGAATTCATTTCGTAGTAAGTTTCACACTTTACTAGGTCATTTCTCTCCTCAGTATTCTTTGCAAAATCCTTCACAATGTTCGTTGAAACCTTCTTATCTCTATAAAACTTCAACCCCTCTACCAAAATTTTAGTTACAAGAGCAATGACTTCCTCAGTGACCTAAAATGAAACCCCATCCACTTTAACCCTTCCATCCTTCCATGAATCAACCATACTATTAGCGATCGTAGGATCAAAACCATGATGTCTAGAAATATAGTTGGCTATACCACTTTTCTCTAACTTTTTCCAGACTCTAGTCCTTTGCTTCCATTTATTTGCTTCACCAACAGGTTCCTTCCTACTTCTTCTCCCCACCATTTCTATATTTTCAATACTAACTATTCTCATAAACTTTGACCTTTGATATCTGTTCTCCAAGGTTTGAAAACCCTGATGGCTACCTCTTTGATAATCACCAATATGTCTTTCTTTTCCCCAAAAATGGTAAAGGAAGAGAAAAAAATTGACCCAAAAAATGTGTCAATTTGACACTGATAACCTCATTTGAAGGTGTTTTTCGTAAACACCATAATTACAAATACTCAAACCCCAACTCTCATTAATAACCATTATAACAATTAGATATCCACCATACCTCCTTGGATTTGGTCCAACTCAATTAGACTTTTAAATTCTAGGATATTTCCACCTAAATTCCAAATCATCCACTTTTCTTGCCTAACTACTTCATTGGCAAACCAGTCTGCCACAGAATTTGCCTCCCTATATTCATGGGTGACATGGACACTTTTGAAATTTCCAAGAAAGGAGTGCGTCTCTTCAATAATATTAGCTATGGACCATGATGGTTGGGTGACCCCTTTAATAAACCTGATGATGTTATTTGAATCCCCCTCCAACCATAATTTTTTAACTCCCATGTCTAAAGCTAATTTCACCATGTGGAATGCAGCACTGGCTTCTATATAATGGTTTGTCTAATAACCCAAAGCATGAAAAAAAGCCACCACCCCTCCACCATAGCTATTTCTAATGATACCTCCACAACCTGAAGGTCTAGGGTTCCCTTTAGTTGCACCATCAAAATTTTCTTTATGCCATCCCTCAAGAGGGAGCAACCATTTCACCTCTTGTCTTTTAGTCCTCCTGTCCTTATCTTTCACCTTCTTATTGTTGGAAATGATTTAGAATAACTGAGGGGTAGGGGTGAATCAATTATTCAAGGTCCAAATGTCCTAATAAAACTTTTTCACGAAGTAAAGTGAGCCCATTAAACTATTCATGCATCCAAGCTTAAACTTTCCTACTTAGCAAGTTACTAAAAATTAAAATGTAAGAATAACACATGAAGAATCAACACATAACACAGTGATTTACATGGAAAAACAATTTGGGAAAAACCACCAGTAACATGCTACTCAATTCTCACTCTTCTGAAGTGATGCCCTATGAAAGGCCTACCTTGTTAAAAGCTACAATACACTATTAAATGTGTCTCGATTAAAGGATTTAACCACCTTGTTAGAAGTGGGCTTGGTTAGAGGACTTTAGAACATTCACTTGGAATGCCACCCTATTGAAGGATTTACAAATGGCTGTTAAACCAACCTAAGTTTGTAGGATTTTACCTTAATTGGTACAATTGTGAGAGAGTATTAACAAGGGCTTTTGACCTGATACAACTCATAACTTAATTTGGAGATTTCAAATCTCTGTTCAATCTCAAATTTTCCTGGCTTTCAATCTTTAAAGCTCTGATAGCTTGTCCTCCTTTCAAGTTTTGTCTCCTTGAGTCTCCATGCTTGATGTACCAGTGCAATCTCCTATATGGCCACTTATCAAAGTAGAGTCTCTGTACTCTGTTCCTTCCTTCTCAATGCCTTCTCCTTGACACCCTTCAAAAACTTTGCAACTTGGCACCTCAAAAACTTTAGATTCTAGGCCTGTGACTCCTTAAATAGAAGTCTTGAATACTTTTCTTGCTAAATTCTTCCCTCCTTTTAATTTTAGATTGAATGGATTAGGTAGGATTTAATGAATCTAACCCATATCTTGTTCCTTCTAGAAAAATCATGAAGAGTCCTCCTAAATTTTCCTAAAAATAGTTTATCTAAAATTCTATGCCACTGACTCATCATCCTTATCCTCCATCTAGTTCACAAAATTCAATGTAACAAACTTGTCAGCTCAAATTTGGTGAATCTTTAACTTTTCAAATAATGCAACAGCACGACATTATTGAAATTCTAGTGCTCGACACATACGGTGTTACTCAGACCAACTATGTTTTATTGATGCTCAACACCTACTATGGATTCACTCAAAATCCACTAAGTTTTTCTGATGCTCAACACCTATTACTTTTCTTAGCTCCTATTTCACTCAACACACACTAGATTTTACATTTGCTTGGCACTAATTGAAAGTTTGCTTAGCATGAACTAGCTTGCTCGACACTCACTAATGAACTTAGTTAAGCTTTGCAGATAGCCTTGTTACAACTTATTCTTCTAATGTTTCTAAGTGTAACCAACGTTTGTATCTTCAAGTATACTATCAATACATCATTTTATCATTATCTTAACTAATCCTTGTACTTCATTACAAAACCATAACTCAACCTTTCCCCTAGGTGCTTTTGTTACATCTTGTTGATTAAATCCTTTTCATCAATCAACTAAGTGATAGTACTTGGATCTTATAAGCAATTATCATGCCACCAAATAGTAGGTTTGAAATCAATGACAAAATAATGATTGAAAACATTCCTTATCAATAATCTCCTTCTTTGCAATAGTCTCTATTCTTCAATAATGATCTTTTCAATCAGATTATCAACAATCTCCCTCTTTGGCATTGATGACAAACCAAATTGATCAACCAAGTTATCAAAATGCTAACTAGGTTAAAATAGTAAATCAAAAGCCAAAAATAAAAATGTGTTACCATCAATTTTCACATCTCCCTCTTTGATCTATTATCCTAATTTCTTTGCTTCTATTTCTCCTTCTTGGCTACTATTTCCTTTCTCTTTCCTTTCTATTATATCTTCTCCCTCTACTTGTCTGATCAGTTCTTGTATGACTCCCTCTTTTCTATAGCTTACTACTTTTGATCAACTCTAATCTTCTTAACTAGTATGACTCCCTTTTACATTTTTTTTCTTCCTCTATATGTATTGATTAGTTTCTGCTATTTCTCCCTTTGTCTATTTGATCAGTTTTTGCTATTTCTCCCTCTTTGACAACAATGCCAAAGACATATTATTTTAGCATCTTATCATGCAAGTATAGCATCTTCTAGAGCTTCCAATTTCTCCCTCTTTCACCTTTCTTGTGACTAATTTGGAACTTCTGCACTTTGATTACTTTAGGCAAAAAATCCTAAAGTAAGTATCCTTTGCATCAATTCAAAATATTTCAACAGTCAACTCATTTGATGTAGGGAAATCTTTACTGTTGCTCAAATAGCCTTGGATAGGGGTATCACCCCTACCTTACCTCTAAGATATTCAAATGCATCTTTAGGTAATGCTTTTGTGAGGATGTCAACAATTTGTTCCTTTGAACTGACATTTCCATTCTCACTTGCTTGTCTTCCACCAACTCTCTCACATAGTGATACTTAATTGCAATGTGCTTTGTTTTGGCATGCATCATATGATTCTTTGATATGTTTATGGCATTAGTGTTATCACAATAAAGTATCACAAGTTTAGTTATTTCTTCCTTCATACCTTGTAATAGATGTTTGATCCATACAATATTGGTGCAATTAATAGTAGCAACAACATACTCAACTTCTGCTGTGGACTGTAAGGTACAAGTTTTCTTTTTGCTGGTCCAAGTGACTAATCTTTTACCTAAGAAAAGTTCTCCTCCACTGATGCTTTTTCTGTCATCAATATTACCTCCCCAATATGCATCATTGTAGGCTTTCAACTCAAACTTTTCACTCCTCTTGTAATATAAGCCAAAATCATCTATTCCTTTTAGGTACCTCAATATTCTTTTTACTACCATAAGATGATTTTCTCTTGGATTTGCAAAAAATCTTGCCACTATTCCAACAACTAATGCAATGTTTTATCTGTTATGCACAACATAATGCAACTTTCAAATCATTGATCTACACAATGTCTAATTCACTTTAGCTGATTCATCATTCTTGGATAGCTTATGTCCTTTTACCATTGGTGTACTGACTGGTTTTGAATCTTCTAAGCCAAATTTTGTGAGTATCTCCTTGATATATTTTGATTGGGTCACAAATATACCATGCTTCAGTTGATGTACTTGCAATCCAACAAAGAATTTTATTTCTCCAAACATTGACATCTCAAAGTCATGTTTCATCTGATCAGAAAAACCTTTGCATATGGCATATTTTCCTCCAAATATTATATCATCAACAAAGATCTTAGATATCACAATCTCTTTATCTTTTTCTACCTTGATATACAGGTTGCTATTGTCATCTATTCTCTCAAATCTTATCTTCACAAAATATTTGTGCAGTCTCTCATACCATGCTCTAGGTGCTTGCTTCAAAACATAGAGTGCTTTATGCAATTTACAAACCATATCCTTTTTGTTGTCATCAAAATATCCCTCTAGTTGTTCTATGTAGACTTTATCTTCTATTTTACCATTCAAAAAAGCAAATTTTACATCCATTTGGTAGAATTTGAAACCTTTGTAGGCAGAATATGCAAGTAGTGTTTCTTACTCCTTCCATTCTTGCAATAGGGGCAAATGTTTCCACATAGTCCAGTCTTTCTTCTTGTGCATGACCTTTGTAGACAAATCTAGCCCTATTTCTTGTGATCTCACCATTCTTATCAAGCTTGTTCCTAAACACCCATTTGGTACCAATCACATTTTTATTAGTTGGTCTTGGAACTAAGGTCCAAGTTTTGTTCTTCTTAATCTAATCTATTTCTTCCTCCATGGCTTTATACTAGTCATCATCTTGTAGTGCATCTTTCACTATTTTATGTTTAATCTTGCTCATTAGACATGATTCATTTCTTAGTTTGTTCCTTGTCATTGGCCTGGCTTCCTTGTTAGCAATGATTTGTTCTATAGGGTGATGTCTTTTCACATACTTGGATAGTCTTGGTTTTGTCCTTCTTTGCATATTTGATCTTTTAGCTTCAAAGTCACTATGCACATCTCTTTCTATTATTTCATCATCTCTCTCATGTGTACTAATTTTAGAGTTAGAATGTGCATTATCTTCATTCTACAACTTGGTTTCTGAATGCAGCTCGGCATTCACTGACTGTGACTTGGGCTAATATTGAAACTTGTTGTTGATTCCCAACTTGATTGGTAGCTTCTTCTTTAGTAGGCATTCCTTTATAGAAATATACAAAGGATCTATACTCTTCTGGTTTCTTGATTTCATCAACCTAAGCTTCTACATGCTCATCAAAATTTACATTTGTAGTCTCCACAATCTTGTTAGTGTTAGTATTCAAACACTTATATGATTTACTTCTAGTGGAGTATCCAAGGAATATTCCTTCATCACTCTTTGAATCAAACTTTCCATTTCTAGTATCTTTAAGAATATAGCATTTACAACCAAATACTTTGAAATGTTTTACATTGGGTGAGTGACCATACCATAATTCAAAAGGTGTTGCATTTGTACCTTTCTTGACTTGAACTTGATTAAGGGTGTAGATTGTAGTACTAATAGCTTCTCTCTAGTACTTCAGTGCAACATTCTTCTCCATCATTAATGTTTTGGCACAATCTATCACTGATCTATTCCTTCTCTCTACAATGGCATTCTGTTAGGGAGTTCTTGGTGCTAATGTTTTTCTTTTAATTCCTTTGTCATTTCAAAATGTCTCAAACTCTTTTGATGTGAACTCTCCTCCTCTATCTGATCTTAGGCACTTCAGACTCTTTCCTATTTCTTTCTCAACCTTGGCCAAATACCACTTAAATATTTGAAATGCATCAGATTTTTGTTTCAAGAACATGGCAGTGATCATCCTAGAGTAGTCATCTACAAACAACATTATGTATCCGTCTCCTTGGTAGCTTTGCACTTCTATTGGGCCACATAAATCTGTATGGACTAACTCTAATACTTCTTTGGAGGTGTAGGTTTTGCTTTTGAAACTTGACTTGGTCATCTTCCCTAATTGACATTGTTTTCACATTGTATTTTTAGGCTTTTTTAGTTTTGGCAAACCTCTAACTTTCTTAATTTTGGTGATACTAATCAAATTATCAAAGTTTACATGATATAGCCTTTGATGCCATAGCCACACATCATCAAGTTTTACAATGAGATAGGTTGCATCTCCCATATCTAGGTAAAATAGATTACTCCTTGTTTGGTCTCCTTTTCCTATTAGATTTCCATTAATGTTATAGATTTAAGCTATTTTGTTCTCAAATTCTACTTTGCAACCTATATTGCCTAATTGTGACACACTCAGTAGATTATAGTTCAATCTTTCAACATAATATGCATTATCACATGATATTTTCTCTATAATTTTAATAGAACCTTTTCCTTTGATTTGACATGGAGCATCATTTCCAAATCTAACACTATTTCAATCATATTGAGTAAAGGTAATAAACTTACTTTTGTCTCCTATAATAGGATGTGAGCATCCACTATCTATGATCCACTTATCATTTTTTTTCATACAAGTTACCAATGCTATTGCTTCATCTTCATCTAATTCATCCTTCATGGCTACATAGACTACCTCATCATCATTATCATCATAATCTTATTCTTTAGAAATGTAGCACTTTTTACCTTTGTCTTTGTAATCTCTGCTATCATCTTCTCTTTTGTTTTAGTTCTTGTAGTTCTTCTTTCATTATCATCATAATCTTCTTCTTTAGCAATGTAGCACTTTTTACCTTTGTCTTTGTAATCTCTGCTATCATCTTCTCTTTTGTTTTAGTTCTTGTAGTTCTTCTTTTGAGTGCATCTTGCAACAATATGTCCTACTTCATTGCAATTAAAACATATGATAGGCAACTTGCCTTTCAATTTACCTATGCCTCTATGAAATCTTCTGGCCAGTAATGCTTCTAATTGTTCCACATCTTCTTCATTTGTGTTGCTATCACTGGTTGCATACTTTGTCTTTTTCTTCTTCTTCTTCGGTTTCACCTCCTCAATGTCTTTCAATGATAGCTTGGCCTTGAAAGCAAATTCAAGATTCTCAGGTTTGTAGTTATCAAAGTTGGACAACTCAAATGTAGTAAGTCTTCCTACTATTCCTTCAAAGGTTAGTGTGTTTCCTCGTACACATCTTAACTCTTGTATGGCTGAAACTCTAATAGCATAGATGGAGAGCAAGGTTCTTAAAAATTTTCTATTAACAATATCATCCTCTAAATGACCACCAAAACTTATTATTTCACTTACTACTTCCTTCATTCTAGAGGCATATTGAGTAGCATTCTCACCTTCCTCCATTTTCATGTCATTAAACTTTCCTCTGAGGCTTTCTCTTTTTTATCTTTGAACATTTTGATCTCCTCCATAAATATTGGTCAAGGCTTTCCACATCTTGAATTTAGAGTCACATCCCTTGATGTCAACAAATACAACATAGTTGAAGGTAGAGGCAATTTCCATCATTTCTTGGTTGTGCTCCTTATTTTTCTTCATATCTTTTGTAGTGGGTACAACTGGATCAACATGTTCTACTTCAATTGAGGTTTTTACATGATCACTTATTGATCCAAGGTGCAACTTTATTAGAATTTTCCATGCAGTGAAATTATCTCTGTTGAGCTTGGAAACTTCTCTCTTGGACATCTTGATCTTTCTGCTTCTAGTACCTTTAAACTAAATCAACAGATGGCTCTAATACCAATTTTTGGAAATGCTTTAAAATAATTGAGGGGGTGGGGGAGGGGGGTGAATCAGTTATTCAAGGTCCAAATATCCTAATAAAACTTTTTCACCAAGTAAAGTGAGCCCATTAAACTATTCATGCATCCAAGCTTAAACTTTCCTACTTAGCAAGTTACTGAAAATTAACATATAAGAATAACACATGAAGAATCAACACATAACACATTGATTTACATGGAAACCCAATTTAGGAAAAACCACCAATAACATGCTACTCAATTCTCACTCTTCTAAAGTGATGCCCTATGAAAGGCATGCCCTATTAAAGGCTACAACATATTGTTAAATGTGATCTGGTTAAAGGATTTAACCACCCTATTAGAAGTGGGTCTCATTAGAGGACTTTACAACATTCACTTGGAATGCCACCTTGTTAAAGGATTTAGAAATGGCTATTAAACCAACCTAATTCCATAGGATTTTACCCTAACTAGTTCATTTGTTAGAGAGTAACAACAAGGGCTTTTGACTTGATACAACTTACAACTTAACTTGCAGATTTTAGATCTCAGTTCATTCCTCTAATTTGCTTGGCTTTTAGTCTTTGTAGCTCTGAAAACTTGTATTTCTTTCAATCTTTTTCTCCTTGAGTCTCCATGCTTGATGTACTAGTGCAATCTCCTATATGGACACTTATTGAAGCAGAGTCTCTATACTTTGTTCCTTCCTTCTCAATGCATTCTCCTTGACACCCTTCAACAACTTTGCAACTTGACACCTCAAAAACTTTAGCTTCTATGGATGTGACTCCTTAAATAGAACTCTTGAATACTTTTCCCACTTGATTCTTGCCTCCTTTTAATTTTAGATTGAATGGATTAGGTAGGATTCAATGAATCTAACCCATATCTCGTTCCTTCTAGAAACATCACGAAGAATCCTCTTGAATTTTCCTAAAAATGGTTTATCTAGAATTCTGTGCCACCAGCCCATCATCCTTATCCTCCATCTAGTTCACAAAATTCAAGGTAACAAACTTGTTAGCTCAAATCTAGTGAATCTTTGACTTTTTAAATAATGCAATAGCTTGACATTATTAAAATTTTGGTGCTTAGCACATATTGTGTTACTCGACACCAACTATGTTTTATTGATGCTTGACACCTACTGTACTTAAATCCTATAAATTTGTGCCTTTAAACATACTATTCCATTGAAAAAATAAATCCAATACATTACCTAGCTTGCACCAACTTACCCCAAGTTTCTTGGTTAAACTATCCCAAACCTCCCTTGAATAAAGACAATGGATAAACATATAATTAGCCAATTCTATTTGATGTTTACACAGTATACATCTATTAGGCATATAATATCCTCTTTTGACTAAATTATCTTGGGTAAGAATTTTGTCTTGTAAAGCTAGCCAAAAAAAAAATAAAATCTTTGGGGTAAGACCAGGTATCTAGGCTTTAGCCTAAGGGGGCTTCTCATTCAAGCTCCAAAGAGAGTTATATCCTAATGAAACCAAGTAACAACCATTAGGGTTGTCTCACCATATTAATTCATCCCTCTTTTTATTAAGAATAATAGAGTTCAACATTGTCATAACTGGCCTGAGGTCATTTGAAATGAAAGATAGATCTCTCCAACCCTAGTTTGTTCTATAATCACTAACTTTCAAACCAAATTGCCTAATTTCAAATATTTGACCAATTTTCAAAGAAAGGATTATTTATAAGGGGGCCTTGAACCAACCAATTATCATGCCAAAAGAGAATGTGACCACCATAACCCACTTTCCACTTACTTAGCTTTGGCCAGGTCCCTTGCCTTAAGGATTCCATTCCAAATGATAGACCCATTCGAGATGTCTTCATTATTGAGCAAGAACTAAATAGTAGGTCTTCTGACATACTTATTAACAAAAATATCTCTCCATTCCCCTATACAATTAAAGATGTGCCAAATCTTTTTACCTAGAAGAGCCTTATTAAGATGCTTTAATTTTTGAATTCCTAGGCCCCAATAGCACTTAGGAAGACAGACATTATCCCAAGCCACAAGGGGATATTTTTTTGACCCTCAAGGCTAGACCAAAGAAAATTTCTTTAGATCTTTTCCATTTTGTCTACAAACTTAACCAATATCCTGAATAGACTCAAGGCATACATCAAGATATTCTAAAGAGTGGATTTAACCAAAAGATATTTTCTTGCTTGACTAAGAGAAGCCCCTTTCCACCCCACTAGCTTCTTGTTGAACCTATAAAGAATCCCATTCCAGAAAGAATCAGGAGGCTTAGTACCCATAGGGAGACCAAGATAAGTAGAAGGGAGCTTCCCCACTCCACACCCAAGAATCCTCACAATTTTCCTTTGTCTATCCTCTGGAGTATTAATGAAGAAAATAGAGCTTTTCTCCCAATTAATAAGTTGTCCTAATCCTCTGATATACTTATCCAAAATATCTTTGATCACTTTTTCCTCCTTAATAGATGCCTCCCCTCCCATAATAGTATCATCCACAAACTACTGATGAGAAAAAGGAGCAGTCCTCGAAGATGGTTTGATCCCACTAAGTCTCCTTTCTTGTTTATTCTTCTCAATCAACCTTCCAATACATTCAACCATGATAATGAAAAAAATAGGAGAGAGAGGGTGCCCCTGTCGTAACCCTCTCAAAGGTTTGAAATTTTTTTAGGGAGCCCCATTTACCAAGATTGCAATAGAAGAAGTAGAAATAAGCTAAGATATAAGCTTGCAAACTTTCTGATCAAAGCCAAAAGCCTAAAGCACCAAACCAACAAATGTCCAGTCCACCCAATCATAGGCTTTTGAAAGATCTAGCTTAAGAAGCATAACTTCTCTTTTTCCTACTTCCATGGAATGAATTACTTCATGAACCATCTTAATAGAATCCAATATCTATCTTCCAAGGACAAAACCTATTTGTTGCCAAGATATAATCAAAGGGAGAATTTTAAGAATTCTAGAAGTTAACACCTTTGAGATAATCTTGTAGAAAGAGTTAGAAAGACTAATAGGTCTAAATTTATCCAAAAAATCACCCCCATGAACTTTAGGAGTGAGAACCAAGAAAGTAGAATTGATCTCTTTTAGAATTCTTCTTGCTCCAAAAAATTCCTGAATAGCCTTCACCACATCTTCCGTAACCACCTCCCAATATGGAAAAAGAAAGTTGGAAAATCATCCGATCTAGGGGATTTTTTAGCAGGCAAAGAAAACAAAGCTTCTTTAACTTCCTGCACTTTTGGGATCACCCTCAACATTTTTTTATGATGGGTTTGAATAATCTTTGGGAGACAAGAGACAATTTCATTCTGATCCAACTCTGATAACAAGGGATCCTAGGATAGAAGAGAAGAGAAATAATAAATAGCCTCAGTAAAAATATCATTCTCTCTTGGAAAAAGATCCTGCGTCTTTTTTAAACCTGATATTCTATTATTTTCTCTATGCTTAAGAGTAGAAATATGAAAAACCCTAGTGTTCTGATCCCCCTCTTTAAGCTAATTGATTCTTGATCTTTGATTCTAGAGCTTCTCTTCTTTGCTTATAATGTTGTAGAAGTCAGTCAAAATAGACATCTCAATGTTCCTATTCAAATCATTATACCCATCCTATTGAATAGTGTCCTAAATTGTAGTGAGCTTGATAGACAACTTCTCTTTGTCCTAAAAAATATGGCCAAAATCCATCTTGTTCCAGACTTTAATCATCTATTTCACATTGCTCAACTTCTTAGCAACTCTAAACATAGCTATTCCTTCCACTTCCATACCCCACTAATAACATATCCTATTTAATAAATCAAGATGAGAAGTCCATATTTTTTCAAACTGAAAAAGGAAGTTCCTCCTAGGTTTAAGAGAGACAATCGAGAGGGATATTGGGGAGTGATCCTAGCCAACTCTTGGGAGCAGGGACAACTTGCAAGAAAAAGAATTTAGTCAGTCTAGAGAAATAAGAGCTCTATCCAACCAAACCTAAATACGATCACTTCCAATTCTTTTATTGGAACAAATGTAAATTCTAGCTGAAAGATCCACATCCAACAAAGCCAAACTATTAATAAAATTGGAGAGATCCATCTTGCTTTCCCAATTTGGGCCCAAACCTCCCAATTTCTCCTCATCCATTAGAGGAGTATTAAAGTTACCCATAATGATACCTTTATTCAAATTACTAGTCTGAACCATATCACAAATCTTAGTCCTATAATTCTTCCTTCCCTTTTAGAATTAGGGGCATAGACATTCAAAAGGAACCAATAATCATTGGAATGCAAATGAAACACTTTACAAAAGAGAATATTGTCATCATTGTACAAGGAAGTAAATATGAACTATTTATTATTAAAAAGAGTAATCAAACCTCCCAACACACCTTCAGAGTCTAAAGCCTCACCAACCATATTATTGCTAAAGGAAATCTTACCTAGAATCCACTTCTTCATTTTTGTCTCTTGAATCATCAAAATGTCAGGTCTTTGATCTCTAATCATATTCCTAAGAATTTCTTTCTTATGGGCCCCATTAAGGCCCCATATATTCCAAGAAATTATCTTCATTTCAAATTAGAAGTACACTCCAAAATAGTTCTTTGGCTCCCATCCACCCAACTCCTTCTGGCCTCATCTTGTATGACTTGACTAATAGGCCTCCTTCCTACTAACCTTGACCTCCCTCTCACATCGAGTTTCCCATGACTCTTGGTCTATGCTGGAGAAGTTAGGGAGGGCTCCCAACTATTTCTCTTTTTAGTATTTCCTTTATTTTCCTTCAAATATTCATCAACCCTTTCCATCTTAATTGGGGATAAGGAATTATCAATCTCAAATCTCTCTTCCAGATTACATGAAAAAAATGTTCCTTCCTAGAAGAAGAAGGAACACCCAAGACTTCCTCTTGATTTTCCCTCTCTAACTCCCCTTCATTACTCAACGCTTGCTCCCCCTTTCTCTCTCTTTGGGTAGCTGAAAAAATAATTTCTTGAGACAAACTATCATTCTCTGTCCTATTCTCCTTCCTCTCCACATGAGATGAAGTTAAAATAGCCACCTTGGCTAGGGAATCCACCTCCTTGACTTCAGGGAATCCAATATTCTTGACTAGTTCTTCCACCTCACTTAACTTAGATCTAGATAAAACATTATCCACTGTCTTGTCTACCTTTGAGTCACTATGGTTTGGATTATTACCTCATTTAACAAGGTTTTCCACTATCTTAACTAGGTCTTCCATGTCAATAATCTTTGGTCCATACAAGACCTTATCCACTTTCTTCTCAACCTTTGGTTCATTTTGGGCTGGTTTGTTCCCTCCTTTGATAGGGGCCTTCAGGACCTCCACTGAATGGGTCTTTTGGCCTTCCTTTATATCCTTTTTTTTTTCCAAATATTTTTCTCCTTTCTAGGTTTAGAAAACATTAGGATCCTTTTCTTTTCAGCTTTAGCCATAGGACATTGATTTTCCTTATGTCCAGATTTTAGGTAGTGAAAACAAGCAAAAGGAACACTTTCATAATCCAACTTCTGAGTATGTGTTCCAAGCTATGAGTGAAAGTAGACAAATTTCAACATATTGTCCCTTTCCCTCACTCCAATATAGATCCTAAGATATGTTAGTCTACTTATGGAAGCCATTATCATGTCTATTGACAAAAGCTCACCAAAGTAATTTGCCACCCCCATGAACACATCCTCATTCTAGAACTCTAGATGCAGCTCTGGAAGTCTTACCTAAATAGGTGCTTGCATAAAGAAAGAGTTATTCAAATCTAGCTTTGAAGACCACTTCTGGAGCACTAGGGTTGAGCAACCTATACTCCAAGGTCCTTCACATAGGATGTTTGACAAGTCCTCAATGCATGTGAAATGAAAAGACAAGAAGCCTTTATCCATCACCGTTACATTGACCTATCCTTTAAGGTTCCATTTCTTCTGAGTGAAAGATCTTACAATATCTATGTTCAACCTTTTTGCAATAGGCTTTCCCACTAGGGTAGAAGCCATTAAAGCAATGCTATAATGTACCAACTCATCTGGAATAGCAATCGCACAAGAACCCTTTTCCAAGCTAGATATATTTTTAACCGGTGGAAAGGAAGACTTACTAGTAGGTTTAACTCCAAAAAGAGATAACCATTTTGTTGAAAGTACCTTAGACTAATCCACCTTGGGTGGTTGAAGAGGCTTGTTTGGACCTCTACTCTTGTCACGTGGGTCCCCATTTCCATCCTCTTTCACATCTTCAATTTCTACTATCCCTTGACACTCCACAAACCCCTCCTGCATTCCAGGCTTCTGATTCCCTCCTCCCTAAGGAATCCTACCCAAGATAGGTTTCAAATTTTGAAAAGACACACTTTCCTATCCTCTTCCTTGTCCACTCCCACTCACCATCGATTGAATAATAATGCACAAATTTTTGAGCAAATAAAAATAACACATATAAATGTTTGAACAAGGCTACTAACAAAATGATTGAAAGTGAAAATGTGAGAATTATTGAGTTTGCAAAATAGAATGATGAAGAAAGAAAGAAAGAACTCGGAGATTACACAAGTTTTTTCTATGTATAAGAAGATGCTCTCGATACCCTACAAAGTACACTACTTGAGAAACAATTAGAAGTCATCAAGAAAACAAATGAGCACCCACCGAGTGAAAAAAATATTGAACAATAGAGAATCAAAACTATATTAGAAAAGTATGTAAGAGGGAACCATTTACCAAACTAGATAATTGGAGACAAAGATGCTGGAGTTATGATACAAAGTGAGTTAAGAGATAACCTATGCTTGATTTATGAGTTTGAGTCTAGAATAGTTAAGGATGCATTGGAGAATGAATATGGATTAATGATATGAATGAGGAGATTGAAAAAATTAAGAAGAAAAATACATGAACATTGGCACTGAGCCCCAAGGATAAGAATGTGATTGGTACTAAGTGGATGTTCAGAAATAAGTTGAATGAAAATAGAGAAGTAACAAGGAACAAGGCAAGACTTGTTTTCAAATGATATACACAAGAATAATGTATTGATTTTAGTGAAGCATTTTTCCCTATTGCTAGACTATAAGGTGTAAGGATATTAGTTATATATGCTGATTTCAAAGGATTCAAATTTTATTAGATGGATGCCAAATATGCATTTTTGAATGAAATACTAGAAGAGGTAATCTACATTGAGCAATTAGAAGGTTTTGTGGATCCTAGTTAGAGGAACATGGTATGTAAGCTACACAAGGCATTATATGGATTGAAGAAAGCACTCTAAGCATGGTATGAAAGATTACTCTTATTTGATTAAAATTAGTTTTGTTAGAACTAGTGAAAATAATAATCTATATCTAACAAGTGAATTTGGTGATAAGATCTTAATTACTGAAATAGTTGTTGATGACATTATATTTGCAGGACATGAATTGATGTGTAGAACATTTTTTGATGAAATGAGAAAAGAGTTTGAGGTGTCTATGTTTGGAGAGGTTAAGTTCATTATTGGATTACAAGTTCAATAAGTGAAGGATGGTATTTACATAACTTACTTTGAAAATATCAAGGAGATCAAAAATATATTTGGCATGAAAGATTCAAGACTAGTTGGTACATCAATGATCACATGTTGTAAAATATCAAAGGAAGATGACACTACCAAGGTAAATGAAACATTGTATAGATCTATGATTGGCAAGATACAATATGTTGTTCATAGTAGACTAGATATTTCTCATGTTGTAGGTATTATGGAAAGATTTTCTTCTAATCCTATGGAGATACACATGATTTCTATAAAGAGAACCTTTAGATATCTAAAAGGGACATAGAACTATGTTTTATGGTACAAGAAAGATGGACATTTTGAGCTAAGAGCTTATATTGATGCTGATTGTGATGCAAATATTGATGAAAAAAAGAGTACTAGTGGTGGAGCTTTCTTTTGAGGAGAAAGGTTTGTGACATGGATAAGCAAAAAATAGAGTTGTATTTTATAGTCCACTATAAAGGTTGAACATGTCATTTCTCTAATATTGTATGGGTCAAAAGATTATTGGAAAGTATGCAAGAGGAAGTGATTGATCATGTAATAATCTATTGTGATAAAATAAGCTCTATAAACATTTCAAAGAATCCAGTTATACATGCAAATGCAATGCATATATTAATCAAGTATCACTTTTTGAGAGAGCAAGTTTAGGAGAAGCAAGGTTGAAGTACATAAAGTTAAAGGAGAAGATAAAAGATATATTTAATAAGACATTATCTAAGGAAACCTTTGAATATCTAAGAGGTAAATTAGGGGTCCTTCCCCTATCTAATGCTCATTAGGTGAAGATGCAAGATTACATCAATTCATGGTTTATCAAAATATCTATTTGTAAGTTGATGTAGGAGTTCAGTCTTTAGGCTATCCTAAAGTTGTGAAAATTATGTAATAAAGTAGAAGTGATTAGTAAATGAATGGTATAAGGTATAACTACATGGTACATGAGTTTATGACTAAATATTTGATACAATTGGCATTGTTGTCAAAAGGGGAGAGTTTAGTGTTGAGGGGAGAGCATGTGAGCATAATAGAGAAAGAATTGTTGTGAGAAATATTTTTGCCATTTTTGTCAAAATGGGAAAAAAATGATGAAGTAAAAAAATATTGATGAAGATTAGAGCAGATAATAACCTAACGAAGAACATAGTAGAGAAGTAGAGCTAAAGAAGGAGATGGAGGATCAAGTTGGACAAAATTGATGTTGTTGAGAAGATGATGTTTGGTATTGGATGGTATGTTTCATAATGTGTTTCCATAAATGCCAAAGGGGGAGATTGTGGAACAAAATTATTGTTGATGAAAGTAAAGATTGTTGAATGATGAGTGACGCTGATGAAGAACAAGGTCAGAATTGAGCTGCAAAGTGTATGTAGAAGAGTTAGATCAGTTGCTATGTTTTCATTGATGTCAAGCCATTTGAGAATACTAATTCATGTAAGTTTCAATAATCTAAAGGATCTTGTATTAGATAGAGAAGTGAAAGATAAAGTATGGAGATGAGATGAAGAACTAATGTTAAGTATGCAAAAATAATTAGGCAACTGATGAATTAGTCTATGATAGTATAATGTTGGTTTGATTTTTTAACATGATTTTATGAAGTGTTGAGATGATGTACAAACAAGTTAGTTTGGTCAATAAAAGAAGGAATGAAGTTGGAGAGTGAAAAGAGAAGGTAAACCAAGCTAGATATAGTGGTTGGTTAATGAAGTGGATGAAAGGTGAACTAAGTTAGAACAATGTTAATTGAGCACAATATTAATTGAGTGATGGAGATGGTCAACCAAGGAAGAATAAAATTTGGTAAAGAAAAAATAGTTTGTGAAAAATCGGTTAAAGGAAAAATTAAAGTGAGGATCTAGATAATTCTAGAAGAATCTAAGATAAGGGAATTTTTTTTTAACAAGATCAACGAGTGGAATAATTAAGAGAAGATCTAATTGTGAAGATTTGAGATGTATTTTGAGATCCAAGAAAAGGTACAAGTTCCAAGGTGGAGTTACATCTGAAAAGATTGGATTTTTTTTACCTAGAACTAGATTCAATGCACCTAATATTGTGTGGATGAGCAGATTTCATGGAAACCCTAATGCATGAGATGAAGTGGGAAAATCTATCTTTTTAAGGAAGAGTAAAGAAGGCAATTGCTGCTGGTGTTGTTGTGTTGACAATTGGCTAATAGTGATATGTAATTGTTGTCATTAATGGCAACACATGATGTACATGTTGATAGGAAACCTTGAAAATAAATATACTTAGTATTTGGCTATCAGAAAATTGTCTAAGTATAGAATTTGGTTTATAGAATTGTATTGTTTTGTTTATAACATGTTGCAGATGTCATATTATGTCAAGTGAAGTTACATGGAGATAGTATACATGTTGTTGATAATGTGTATAACCTTGGAAGTTTGTACAAACTATACAGAACAAAGTTAATCATGTTTTGACGAAGTAGGACAACAAAATTGAAGGAAATAATTGTTTTGATTGCAAAACAATTACTTGTCCAATTAGGGCCGACATCCTAGATGTTTACTCTAACTTGGAAAATTGAATTGTGGTCTTAGCTAACCCAACAATATTTTATATAAAGACATGATATTTATGCAAAGGACTTCTTGCAATAAGAAGTATGCAATCCTGGTATATTAGTGCTATCTTGTAAGATTGCGAAGTAAGCGATATATGCAAAGTTTTATCTAGTGATCTAAGATCGAGCTAAATATTAGAGATCAGATAAGGAAGGAAAATAGTAGTAAATTACTTGTTTGAGCAGTGAGCTCTTCTTGTAGTTGAAATTGCATGTTTGGGTAGTGGGCTCTTCTTGCATACATTATACTACAACTCCTAAAAAGGTTGGAATCTCCTAACAGGGGTTCAAAGTATCCTAATAGGAATTAGTTATATTGAATTTTCTCATTGACTCCTAATAGGGTCCATCCTCTAACAAGAAACATATACATTAGTATATTATCTAGTGGGTATCATCCCCACCAGGGTTTTCCCCTAGCCAAATTTTCCCTAGTTAACAAAATATGGTGTCATGAGTTATCTTTGTGTATTGTTATTGTTACTATTTAAAATTACTTTATTGCTTTGTTATGTATGGTTTAAAGTAAGTAATATTATCTAGTTGGTGACTAAATTTTTTAGATTACTAATTCACCCCCCCTTAGTAATCCCTATTTCTAACAATTGGTATTAAAACATAGTTACTTTGAAGAGGCTTAATAGCTTAAGTAAGATCCCTATGAATATGGAGCAGTTGATGAAGAACCTCGAAGAAGCTCTTGAACAAATTTATCTCTTTATGGAAGAAAGAGACAAGTTGAAGGATAAATATGAAGACTCTGAAGTATACATTGGTCAGTTGAAGGAAAAGATTAAACATCTGAAATCAAATCCTAAATCTACTAAATCTGGAACTACTGATGATGACTATCCAAAGTTGAAGATAGAGTACAAGATCTTGAAGCATGAATTAAAGATTACAAATCCGAAGTTGACTTTGAGAAATGATCCTATCAAAGTTGAATCTAATTTGAAGATTGAAAATGTAGATCTGAAAGTAAGTCTGGCAAAGAAAACATCTGAGTTTGAAACATTGAATGAAGATTATGAAGAACTCCATAAGTACAATACTATTGTGAAAGGTGAATTGGCACAGTGCAAACAACAGATTGAGAAACTTTATTCTAGTAGAGAAAAACTTGATGATTCTATGTCTATAAAGAGACTTTCTTATGACAAGACTAATCCTGGTTATCTGATTAACATGTTTGCAAAGAAACTTGAGATTAGATCAGATTCGAAAGAAAAAGAAAAATCTGATGATAAGATTGAATCTAGTCAATCTTTTGAGAAACCTAAATAAATTGAGCAAATCAATGAAGTTAAAATCTTGGATGAACCAAAGAAAGTGGAGACTCCCATGACAACCAAGTATGAATTTAGAGGTAAGTTCTTTTTATGTAATGAAATAGATCATATGAAAAGAGATTGTACTAATAAGTCATTTAACCATGTTAAGGACTTTTTTTGTCGTAATTGTCATGGTATGTGTCATAATGCAATTGATTGTAGGAAACCTAAGTATGATAATGATAGAAGAAATAGTAGAATGTCTAGAAATACTAACCTTATAGATAAAAGAAGATCTAATGAAAGGATATCAAGAGAAAGAAGATCTTATGATGAGAGAAGATAGACCGTGTGCTATAAGTGTAACAACTTAGGACACATTGCTTGGAATTATCTTGCACCTGATGATTAGCAGAATCCTATAAGCAGAGAACTATATGTTATTTATGCAACAACTTCAGACACACAACAAAGTACTATAGAATGGACAAAAAATTTGAAGATAGAAGGAACAATGGAAGGAACTTTAGAAATAGAAGGAATGATAGAAGGAACCATGAAAGGAATTCTTGATCTAATAGTGAAGAACAAAGAAACATTGTGAGTGAACTTCAAGAAGAAATTAATCATGCATTCATAAAAGGAACAAATATCTCAAAAGAAAAGTTAGATGATTAGACAGGAAGATCGAAGTCAATTGTTGAGTTTGATTCAATCAAGTTGTATTAAGGTTGTTCACAACATCAGAATTTGAGAACTTCAGTCAAAGACCAAATTAGAGGTAGTGAAGTTGGGAAAAGTTGTATTTAGTTGTGTTTAGATGGTACCTAATATCACTTGTGATTTGGAGCTCATCTAAACAAGTTACGATAAAATTTAGAGTTACTGGTACTACAGTAAAAGTTGATTCCATAACAAAAGATAAAAAGTATATTTTTGTAGAGAATTTGATGATGCAAAGTCTTGAGAATGTTTGTCATGATGGAAGGAGGCTATAGTAAACCTCAGGTGACATTCAAAGATTAGATAGACAAGTTTGGGTAGTTATCTGATTGCAGAATGCAAATAACAACTTTTTCATATTAGCAAAGTACATAATTGATGCAGTTTTCAAGTTGATGGATAAATGGAGTACATAATTGAATTTTACTTCATTGTGAACACATTTGAAGTGAAGTGCATCCAGAAGCAACTTGTAAGAGTGATTTCATAGAAAACCCTATTTTTGGAAAGAGATATTTTATCATATTTTTGCAAAATTTGTTCGGTAAAAGATATTGTTGATAAATATCATGGATATGTCAGTTATTCACAGTGTTGAGAATGAGGATAGACCTAAGCTCAAGGTAGTTTTCATAAAACCTAGTGATGGAAACCCTAACTCTGCATTTTCTATTACTCCAAACAATGTAGTTTACCTTGAAGACATAGAAAATTATTTGAATTACAAGTTTGAGTTGATTGGTAGTGAATATATAAATAAGGACATGGAACTAGTCTTTAACCACAACATGACTATGGAGCCTAAATTTGATCACTTAAAGGAATTTGATTTGTTTAAGTATCATTTCTACTATGAGCTGGATATAGATGAATGGACTCAAATCATATTGAGTAGGATACATGATGACAAATTATGGATGCAAGACAACATAGTAGACATTTCTACCAACCTGATTCATGGGGTAACTAGTCTCAGCAAACAAGTTAGTGTACCCATAGGTGAAAATATGGTTAAGAAGAAAGTAGAAAGTTATACTAAGGTAGTATACAATGGGAAAGCCATGGTGATCAGCTCCATCAAGCAGGATGATGTGAGATTCCTTAGCAAAATTATTTCTTATTTAGTTTGTACAAGTTCTAAGATAGATGAAATTTCAACAACATTTATTTATGTAGCTTACAAGATATGTGTTGAGAAAGAGCAAGTTAATTTGAGTGAAATACTGAGGATGAAACTCTTGGAAAACCTTGAAAAGATTAAGAGAACAAAGAATGGCGTATCTAGATTCCAATCACTAATAAATCACATATTCTTTCATGTGCTAAAGAGATTTCCTTGTCAATAAAAAATATAATGAGTAGTGATAGATGCACTATGGAAAATATTTCAGAGGTATGTAGAAGGCATCCTATGGACAAGATATTGCATAGGAGGTAATTTGATTTTGAGGACATTCTAAAATGAGATGAAATAGAGATTTAGGATCTCACCTGTAATTGTGGATAGGTTCAAGGAGGACATATGTATTCTAGTTGATACAAACTATACATACATTCAAGCAATAGAACCTTGAGAAACATTTTTGGATCCTTTGAGCTATGAGTTGGGTGATGATGTTGTAGTTAGCTACATTGACTTGTTGTTGAATTTAGACAAATATAAAGCTGAGTATAGATTTGGCATGTATTATTAGATTATATAGCATGCTCATCAAGAAACCTTAGAGAAGGCATCTCATAAGAAGGTTGAGTCAATCATGAAGAAGGCATTATTTGAGGCTAGAATGACAAAAAATGAATCTGAGGCCGTGAGATAGATAATGAAATAAGGTGTATTGACCATACAACCCTTGTTAGTTTCAGTTGTTGAAACAACTTTGGAATAAAGAATTCCTTATGCAGTAGTATTTTATGTTTAGCTCAGTGAACACAAGAGAAAATTAGAGAGATTGGTTGAAGTAGTGTCAACAAAGACTAAGCAAGTCAAACAAGTGGCTACAGGACCTAGCAAGAGGTAGAAAGCATTGTTGAGAATTGAATCTAGTGATGATGAAGAGGTTGAGGAATAGAAAACCAAGACAGCTAAAAAGGTGACTCCACCTAAACAAGCAGTAGGAAAAGATTGACAACCATGGAAGCCAAAGATTGAGAAGATAAAAACAACAATTGCAAATGAGGGAAACTTTGTTCAGATGAACAAGTTTTATGATCTATACAATAATTTTGAGAAAGATCAAATTGCTATATCTATTGTAAGACATATCATTACAAATGATCCAAGTATGAAGGATATCAAAGGAGTAGTGAACTAGAAATTCTATGAGAGACTCATAGAAAAGAAAACTCCAATAAGAGAAGAAGACCTTGAACTTCAGAAGTCTATGCTAAGGACAATTTGCAAGACTGATGATGAAGATGAGATTAAGAGATTGCTGAATAAACTTGCACCATACCTAAGGAATAACTTGAGGCCATTCTTATTTGTGGTTGGTGAGAAGGATAAGTTGAGAAACGAGACTGCAACAACTATTAGCAAGATGTTGTCAGAGTCATAGGTAGCATCTCCTCCAACTCCTAGAACCTTAGAAGTGTTAGTCAATGGTGACACTATGAAGATTGATCAAACCAATGTTACTCTTAACATTGATGACATCAATCCATTTGGTGGTTTCAAACCAAATGTACCAAACACCAAATATGTTGAGGAAAAGTTAAAACAAATTCAGGAAGATAAGAGGCTAATAGAAGTTGAAAAGCAGAAGATAGAGGAAGGCAAGCAACAATTGCTTGAGGAAGATAGAAAAGGAAAGGAAGATGAAGATAAGAGAAGGATTGCAGAAGAAGTAAAGAAAAAGAAAATAGAGGAGGAAGAAAGGAAAAGATCAGGAGAGAAGAGAGAAAAAGAGGAAAAGGAAAGGAAAGAAGAGGAAGAGACGAAAGCTAAGGAAGCAACAAAGAAATAGAAGGAGGATGAGACTAAACCATTTAGTTCATTTAATCCACTCTCTCTTGCTAGTTTGGCTACTGATGATGATGATCAGACTGATATGATTTCATCCTTATCCAAACTTTTACAAAAGAATAAAACAGTTAAGAGTTTACAGAGATCACTAATGGAAGTGACAGATAGATTGCATAGTATTTTGATAGTACAACATACTGAGTCAGATCCTAAACTAAGAGTACATGCAGTGGTAAAGTCTTTTAATGAAGAATTTACTAATTTGCTAAATGTTATAGAGGTAAAGGCTCAAATTTCCCATGATGCTAACTTGTTTAGTACAATTTTCCAGAACATCAAGAATGATTTAGTCAATCTTGATACCTGCATAAAAGAACTTCAAAAATGTCAGTAGGAAGGGAAAGCTTTATATGTTAAGTATACATTATCATACAAACTGACTAAGGATTTGGATAGTTATATAGAGGCCAAGATGAATGAGTTAGAGGCTTTATCTAGCCTAATCGAGCACCCATCTAGCAAAGTTGATGATATTGAGAGTCAAGTTGCCAGTGTTCATAGCAATATCAAGAAACTAGAACTTCAGAAAGAGTAGATATTAAGGAGAACATATGATTTCAGAGAATCCATTGCTTTGAAGTTATCATTTGTTGATAAGAAGCTAGAAGAATGTGTCAAGGCCAAGGACACATATACAAAATTTTGTATTCAAATATCAATGCAGTTGATATTGCATCATATGCATTATGCGCAATTCTCACATCAATAGAGTTTACCAAAGAGACATGGAACAAAGGTATGAATAGTCTAAAGATTATTTTTGATGATTGTATGAAGATAATATCAACATAATGGAAGACAAAAATTTCAATAGTTTCTGATAGTTTTGACTAATCTTGACATTTTGACCTTTCTCATTAATGTTAACAGGGTAGAGATTCATGTGAAAATTGTATACATGTCATTGTTGGGAAAGATACAAAGAGGAGAGATACATGTGTAGTATGAAGTATATTGTAAGGGGTAGCATATATGTAAAGTTGTAATAGATGTAATATTTATTTTGATTGTTAAGTCTTTGTCACTTAGCCAATTTTCCCTATTTTGTGTCCATCAATGCCAGATGGGGAGATTTTTGACAATTGGCTAATAGTTATATGTAATTGTTGTCATTAATGGTAACACATGATGTACATGTTGATAGGAAACCTTTGAAATAAAGATACTTAGTATTTGGCTATCAAAAAATTGTCTACATATAGAATTTGGTTTATAGAAGTGTATTGTTTTGTTTATAACATGTTGCAGACATCATATTATGCCAACAAAAGTTACATGGAGATAGTATACATGTTGATGAGGACATGTATAACCTCATAAGTTTGTACAGACTGTATGGAATAAATTTAATCATGTTTTGATAAAGTAGGATAGCAAAATTGAAGGAAAGAATTGTTTTGATTGCAAAACAATTACTTGTCCAATTAGGCCCGACATCCTAGATGTTTACTCTAACTTGGAAAAGTGAACTATGTTCTTAGCTGACCCAACAATATTTGATGTAAAGGCATGGTATTTATGCAAAGGACTTATTGCAATAAGAAGTATGTAATCCTGGTGTATTAGTGCTATCTTGTAAGATTGCGAGGTAAGTGAACTTTTGTGAAAGCAATATATGCAAAGTTTTATTTGGTGATCCGAGATCAAGCTGAAGATCAAAGATCAAACAAGGAAGGCAAATAATTGTAAATTACTTGTTTGAGTAGTGAGCTCTTATTGTAGTTGAAATTGCATGTTTGGGTAGTGGGCTCTTCCTACATACATTATAATACAACTCTTAATAGGGATTCAAAGTCTCCTAACAAGGACAAGTTATACTAAATTTTCTCATTGACTCTTAATAGGGGCCATCCTCTAACAAGGAACATATATATCAGTATATTATCTAGTGGGTATCATCCCCACCGGGGCTTTCCCTTGGCCAGGGTTTCCCTAGTTAGCAAAATATGGTGTCATGAGTTATCTTTGTGTATTGTTACTATTACTATTTATAATTATTTTATTTCTTTGCTATGCATGGTTTAAAGTAAGCAATAATATCTAGTTGGTGACTAAAGTTTGTAGATTATTGATTCACCCTCCCTCTTAGTAATCCCTATTTGTAACAAGTTGATAGTAAAGTTGATGCAAATTTTTTGAAGGAGATCCCACCAAGTAGATTAGAGTGCAAATTTTAGGTAAGGTGAAGTGTTAACATGATAGCTAATCAGTAAGTAGAGATATTGAGTAGAATATAGATTTGAACAAGAAAAGTAAGTTGTATATTTTATCTAATCATCTTATTATTACTCTCTAACTATTGTAGCAAAAAATATCTTAATCGTGTGGACTTAACAATATTTTTTATTTGTAAATCCTTATTGTAAGGTGACATTTCATTGAATTTTTTTAAGTCCTTTAGATAGGCCACTCATAGAAGGGTGATAAGGTCTAGATGGTCTTTGGTGAAAATCCCCTAATAGGGCATAGATAACAAGTGTGTTTGTAACCTTTAATAGGTTTGGCTCTTAATCATGCTCACTTTAGAAGAGTGACAATACTTTGGGTGACTAGTCCCTAGTGATTTTTACCCTAATAAGGTTTTCACATTAGAAATAATGGTGTTAATGTGTTTATAGATATTTTGAAACTGCTATTATTTCTGTGAGTTGGTTAATGAAGCTGATACTTGGTACTAGAAGAAAATCTGTTTGATGCATAAAGTTGATTAAGTTTACTGTGATTACCAAGTTGATTTATTGATCAATTGATTTTTTTATAAGTTTGATGAATTGTTTAAAAGGGTCCAAGGATAATTGATTCACCCCACCTCTTAGTTATTTAACAATTTCAAGAGATGAAGCAATTGGAAGGGTGCGTCATCAATAAAGGAGTAACAAATGTTTTTTAATCAATGTGTTAAAGGGTATTTTATCAAGTTTAGAAGATAAGTATGCTAAGGTGGGAATCATATCCTCAATCAATAAAAGCATGCTAAGTGTTACATGGAGAGATTTTGACAAGATTATATCCAAATTCATTGAATATGAATGAGGATGAGGACAAGGGATAGATTTCCCAAGGTCATGAGGTGACATTGTCTACAATGGGCTCTCTTCTTATAGGTCCACATGTCATTGACCCTAGTCTAGTTTTATTGAATATCAAAGAGAGCTGAACAACACAAGAAACAAAGAGAACTACATAGCTTTATCTTGGTCCACAAGTTGAATCAACATCTGAGATAAATTAAGGGTAAGCATCCTATGATCAAGAATATTCCAAGCTAGCCCCTGCTCAGAGGCCCATTTAGCCAAACAATTAGCCACACTGTTCCACTCATGAGGGATATGCATAAAAGATATAGAATCCAAAGAATTGCATAACTAAATGATCTGCTAAATAAATAGAGCCAATTGACCTTGGTCTAGTTGTTATCAATTTAATTTTTCATAATTTCCCATCAAGGCAATCTAATTTTCTAGTTGGCTAAAATGGGGGTGCTTGATGGTAACTGGGTGGGTATTTAATATTTGTAGAAGAAAGTCATAGAAACCTTAATTAGGGCTTATGTAGATTAATCTTGGCCCTTGATTTCAAATAAATCTTGGCCACTCATTGTACTAGGAACTACTATAGAAGGCCATATCTTCCTTATTTGTAACTCATTAGTTTTAGAATAGAGTAGGAGAGTTATGTTAAAGAATTATTGCCAAAGTATAACCAAATTGTTCTCTATTCATTGTTAGACTTCATGGTGGATATATATGATCATTTTTGGGCTATCACATGGTTCTTTACATCTATCACTTAAATTAAAATTTTATTTCATGTTGAAATAGGAAAACTATTGTGGATGTTTACATGATCTACTCAATTTTTTTGAGCCGCTAGCCTCTTGTTCATTGTAAGTGTGCCTTGTGTGGCAAGTCAATTATTGAAATCGCTTAACTTCAATTTATATTCAATATCTAGTTTGCATCCATTTGATGGGATATTGTTGTGAAAACCATTTGTGTCTTCCTTAATAGCTTCCACTAGGTGGGTGGAGAGATACATCTAGTAGGGTCCAAGTTCATCCATGATTGCTTCCATTCATAGTTATAAGTAGAAGTAAATTTTATGTTTGAGTTAAAGTGGAGTAGTTGAAGATTAAAAATATATTTTCATTGCACATTGTGAAGTTTAATCCTTAGAAGTTTAAATAGTTGATTTCCACTAAATGAATATCGTAAGTCACCAAAGTCATTACCAATGAATCACATTATTTTATTGAGTAATTATCCACAATTGAAGGAATTCTGAAGTCATTTCATGATATTACTTTGAAAGCTTAGCATAAGAGATTACCTTATATCAAGATATGATTGAGTAGTTGATGTTTCATCTTGAAACATTAAGTATTTAATTCTAGATGTTGTAGTAGAACAAAACTCACATCAACAGATATGTTGTATCTTTCATATAACAAGCATATATGTTCCTAATCTTCCATCTTATAAACATGAGCATTTACAAAACAAGGATGTAGTCAGAGTCATCCATGGATTTTGATCAACCATGAATTTCCGTTTTTGATATTTATCTTAACATGTGCATATAAAAATAACAACACAATTCTTAATTAGCCATATGTTATTGAGTGCCAAGACTAACCTTGTGTGTACAAAGTGTAGGGTAAGTCCTATTAATTTTGGAACCTTGGCCTTAGATTTACCAATTTTGGTTGGTCACACTCATAATTGGTTCTTGCCGCTAGTAATATTATTGCATGCTTTGGCTTGCAAGTCTTAGACACAGAATTTTTTTTTTTGGCATAGTGCCCAAGAGGTTACTTTATTTCCTTATTAGTGGAAAAAAGAACATATATTCAACTAGAGAAAATGAAGAGTTCAAAAAAGAAAACATGAACACATAAGACAAACTAGGAAGCACAATACACATTAAGAACAAATTACTAGATTATAAATGAAACATAATATTACATTTGGAGCATCTATGACTTTAGAACCAATGTTTCATCATAGAATGATACAATATAATTTTGAAATTGATTTAGTACTTAGTTAAATAATAATTAAATATATAAAGCTCAAATATTGATGGGGACACAACCCAACAACAGAATAGACACAATAGAAAGGGGAATTATATTAACTGAGAAAAATATGCCAGTACAAACAGTGCAGAAAAAAAAAAAAATTCAAAACATGCCCTGTGGGCTTACAATAGCATAAATCTGGAGAATATTTCTCCTTTTAGCACCTCCTCTCAAGCTCCAATCCGAACTGCCTTTTACAATGCCAAAAATCTCCTTAAATAGACCCCGGAGGGTTAAGGACTAGGAGTACATTCTAGAAAGTGCTAGTAGGCATCCACCGACAAAACAGAAGGTTCCAGAAGCCGTGTTAGAAGTCGGTGCAAATCTAGAAGAATCCAGAAACGGTAGCCGAACTTCCGGGAGGCATAACTTTTGAACCGTAGCTCCGATTGACGAACCGTTTACATTTTCGGAAAGCTCTCGAAGCGCTCTATAGCCCTATGGACAAGATTTGCTCATCCCCCATTTTTTGACCCTTTTCGAGGTCATTTAATGCCCCAAACTTGACTTTGAAGCATTCTTAGGAGATCTCCAAAACCCAAAAAATCACAATAACTTTCAAACCGTGGGGCCTTTTGACCTGATTATTTTTCTGGAATGCTCTAAATCTCAATTACATTCATCTGGCCAAGTCGCACCTTCTAGGTCACCAAAATGATGGTCAAATTGCCTGCTCCTATTTTTTTGGGATTTTCAAATGCACTGATAGTTGAACTATGAGAGTTGGAACCTTTATTTGAGCCAAATGGGTATCCAAAAATGTAAAGACACAAAATAGAAACTAAGTCTAAGTACATTTTTTTGGGTGACATAGGATTGCCCTTATACCTCTTGATGCTCCTGCATCAGACACCCAGGGTAGATTGAAAAGTGACTCTGTCACTTTATGGATGGTAGAGGAAATCCCAAATGGGAAACCTCAGCTGCTGAAATCCAAGTTGAGTCTTCGATCGGTCGTCCTTTCCATTTGACCAAATACTCTTCATACTGCCTGTTTCTGGTACTCCTACCCACACGATGATCTAGAATGTCTTCTATTTCCTCCTTCTTAGAAGCAAGAATTGGACATGGCTCTAAAACCAACTCTTCATTTGCACCATCATCATGATACTCTGTTAAATCTGCAATGTTGAAAATGGGAGAAATGTGAATACCATCTGGCAGCTCCACCTCATATGCATTTCCTAAGTTATGTTTCTTCAAAATTTTGCAGGGGCCAAATTTCTTCATTTTCAGCTTGTTGTAAGTACCAACTAGAAATCTTTCTTTTCGTAAGTGCACCATGACTAGATCCCCTACTTGGAATTCCTTATGTCTTCTCCTTGCATCTGCCCTAGCTTTATACTCTTGATTCATCTTGATAATGTGTGCTTGAACCTCCTCATGTAGACACTTGATGTGTTCAGCAAATTCCTCAGCTTCAGCACTTGTTCTCTCCCCTTGTTCTATCTTCCTCAATTCTGGTGCAGTCCTTGGGCTATTTCCATATACAATTTGAAATGGTGATTTTTTAGTACTCCTATTTACAGAGTTATTATAAGCAAACTCTGCCTGTGGTAGAATCAAATCCCATCCCTTGGGCTTATCTCCAACTAAACATCTCAGCAAATTGCCCAGACTTCTATTTACCACTTCTGTTTGGCCATCAGTCTGTGGGTGATGCGTGGAACTGAATTTCAAGTCTGTTCTCAACTTCTTCCACAATGTCCTCTAGAAATACCCCACAAATTTAGTATCTCAGTCAGAAACTATACTCCTTGGAAGACCATGTAGTCTTACCACTTCTTGGAAAAACAATTCTGCAATATGGACAGCATCATGAGTTTTGTGGCATGGAATGAAATGTGCCATTTTGGAGAACCTATCAACCACCACAAATACTGAGTCATTACCCCTTTGTGTCCTTGGCAATCCAAGAACAAAATCCATACTTATGTCCTCCCATGGCCTTGATGGAATAGGCAATGGCTGATATAGGCCAGTATTTTGACTAAAACCCTTGGCAACTTGACAAACCTGGCAACTCTGTACAAACTTCTTCACATCCTGTGTAATTTGAGGCCAAAAATAATGTTCTCTAAGAATGGAAATGGTCTTATCCTGACCAAAATATCCTGCCATCCCTCCACTGTGTTTCTCCTTAATCAGATTTTCCCTCATGGAACTCCTTGGAATGCACAATTGACTACCTTTGAACAACATGCCGTCCTGAATCAAATAGTCTAACCACTTGGTTCTATCTACAACAACAGGTTCTTTACAAGCTTTCCATGCTTCAGCAAAATCAGGATCCTCGGGGTACAAATTCTTGAGTTCATCAAACCCAACTACTTCAACCTGCATTGTTGTAAGCAACAACTGTCTCCTACTTAATGCATCTGCAACCCTGTTAGATTTTCCACTTCTATGCTTTAACACAAATGTATAACTCTGCAAGAATTCTACCCACTTCATATGCCTCTGATTCAATTTACCTTGGCTATTTAGGTACTGTAATGCCTGATGATCAGTATACAAAACAAATTCCTTTGGCAATAAATAATGCCTCCATTTCTTTAAGGCCTGAACTATTGCATAGAACTCTTGATCATAAACAGAATACTTCTTCTTTGCATCATTCAATTTTTCACTAAAATATGCAATAGGCTTACCTTCTTGGCTTAATACAGCCCCAATAGCACTACCACTAGCATCACAATCCACCTAGAATACTTTTCTAAAATCTGGAAGTGCCAACAAAGCTGTTCAGTCACCTTCTTCTTCAGCAATTCAAAACTTCTTGCAGCTGTTGCAGTCCATTTGAACTCTTTTCTATCCCCTCTTATTGTATCAGTTAGGGGTACACATATGCCACTGAAATTCTTAATAAACTTCCTGTAAAAACTAACCAGACCATGAAATGATCTTACCTCAGTAGCAGACCTTGGAGTAGGCCACTCCAAGATGGCTTTTACCTTTTCTGGATCCATTTTGAGACCTTCAGGTGATATAACAAATCCCAAATAGACTAACTCCCTTTTTGCAAAGACACACTTCTTTAGATTAATTAACAGTTTCTCTTCTCTTAGCCTTTCAAGGACACTACGAATATGCAGTAAATGTTCTTCCAAAGTCTTGCTGAAAATTAAAATATCATCCAAATAGACAATAACAAATTTTCCCAAGAACTTCTTAAGTACCTCATTCATGAGCCGCATGAAGGTGCTTGGGGCGTTCGTCAATCCAAAGGGCATGACTAACCACTCATAAAGACCCTCCTTGGTCTTGAAGGCTGTTTTCCACTCATCTCCTTCTCGAATCCGTATCTGATGATAGCCACTCTTTAGATCTATCTTTGTGAAGTATTGAGCTCCACTCAAGCAGTCCATAAGATCATCCATCCTTGGTAAAGGAAATTGGTACTTGATGGTTATCCTATTTATAGCTCGAGAATCTGTACACATCCTCCACTCTCCATCCTTCTTTGGTGCAAGTACTGCAAGTACTGCACATGGACTCAGGCTTTCTCGAATCAAGCCCTTCCTCAACAGCTCCTGAACCTGTCTATTTAGCTCCTCTGTTTCAGTAGGAGTCATCCTGTGAGCAGCCTTGTTAGGAAAACTAGCTCCTGGAATCAGATCTATCTGATGACTGATTTGCCTTACTGGTGGCAATCCATCTGGAACATTATCAGAGATAATATCTCCAAATTCTCCTAGTAAATTTGAAACTTCAAATGGTATTTCACTACTACCTTCTTTATCTTTCCTAGGAATCAAAGCATAGCACATACGCTGATGTTTCATGCCATCTAAAAACTTCCTTCCATCAACAAGACAAATCCTAGCACTGCTACATACCTTTTCACCTTCCTTTTTCATGGGCTTCAATTTGTGGCGAACTCCATCCTTTGTTAGAGAGTATGTGTTTGCATGTCCATCATGTATTGCATGCCTATCAAACTGCCATGGTCTACCCAACAATAGATGGCAAACATCCATCGAAATAACATCACAGAGGACTTCATCATGGTAACTACCAATTTTGAATTTTACTAAACATTGTTCACTTACCAGGACCTTATGATCATCTTTTACCCAAGAAATCCGATAGGGCTGGGGATGTTTCTCCCTCTTGAGCTTCAGCTTAGAGACCATCTCTTCGGATACCAAGTTATCAGTGCTACCACCATCAATGATCACATCACAACATTTATCCTCACACTTGCATCTGGTATGGAACAAACTCTTTCGTTGTCCTAGTTCATTTTCACCACTTAGTAGGACTCTTTCATTTACCAAGGTCTCTCCTCTTTCTGCATCCTCTGAATGTGATGATTGTGCATCCTCATCCACATGAGCAACCCTAGCTTGGCCCTCAGCTCTCCTATCTGTCCTTCCTTTTCATTGAGGGCATTCAAAGGCATGATGACCTTCTTCATTGCAATGGAAATAGGTACCACGGAAGCCTCCTCTTCCCTGTCCACATCCTCTACCTCTTCCTTTTGGTTTCCAAAATCTTGATCACGGAAGCGGTTGAAACCCTCATTCCTCTGGTTCCTGCTAGTACCCTCATCTTCATTTTTCTTTTTAGTTTCATTGCGGCCTCCAGATGATCTACCGCTTCCCCTTCCTCCTTGACCGCGCCCTCTTTGTCTTCCTTCAAACCTTTTACTCAGCTTCTCTTCAACTCGTAGGGCAAACTGGTATGCTTCTTCAACGCTGGTCATTCTTACCAGACTTAATTCCTCCTGGATGCTAGGTCGTAACCCACTAATATAACGAGCAACCTTCTCCTTATTTGCTTTTGCATGCCCTGCTCTAATCAGGAGTTGATAAAACTCCTCTGTATATTCTTGGACTGATCTTCCTGCTTGCTTTAACCCATGCATCTTCTTAAATAGATCAAGCTCGTAGTCCACAAGAATGAACTGCTTCTTCAATTTGTCCACCATGAGATCCCATCTTGTGATCTTCTCCTTTCCTCTTCTAAGTCTTTCCAGTTGAACCTCTTGACACCAGATTTTGGCATGGCCTTTTAGTTTGGCCTTTGCAAACTTAACCCTATCTGGGTCCCTTATATCCTCATACTCAAAGTATTCGTCCAGTTCATTGATCCAATCGATCAACTCATCTGGTTTCAAATTTCCTGAAAATATACCCACTTCAATTGTAGGTCTTTTCCCAAACCTAGAAATGGCCCTAAAAAGCCTTTCCTCTACAGGATTCAGAACTTCCCCGTCAACTTCCATTACTTCCTCTTCATTGTCATCCTCACTATTGTCATCTGCGGCAATATTTGCTCCTCTACGAAGCTCCTCTTGCAATGCTTGTACCTGTCTCTGGAGGGCTCTAACCTCCTCAAGATCAACAGCTCTGGCCCTTCCACCACGCTCTCTTTGTGGAGGCATCTTCTAACTTGAACCCACAACCACACAGTCCTGGTGCAAACTGCCTCACAGTCGGTGCTCTGTCTACACACTCAGGAAAACCCGCTCTGATACCACTTGATGGGGACACAACCCAACAACAGAATAGACACAATAGAAAGGGGAATTATATTAACTAAGAAAAATATGCCAGTACAAACAGTGCAGAAAAAAAATAAACTTCAAAACATGCCCTGCGGGCTTACAATAGCATAAATCTGGAGAATATTTCTCCTTTTAGCACCTCCTCTCAAGCTCCAATCCGAACTACCTTTTACAATGCCAAAAATCTCCTTAAATAGACCCCGGAGGGTTAAGGACTACGAGTACATTCTAGAAAGTGCTAGTAGGCATCCACCGACAAAACAGAAGGTTCTAGAAGCCGCGTTAGAAGTCGGTGCAAATCTAGAAGAATCCAGAAATGGTAGCCGAACTTCCGGGAGGCATAACTTTTGAACCGTAGCTCCGATTGACAAACCGTTTACATTTTCAGAAAGCTCTCAAAGCGCTCTATAGCCCTATGGACCAGCTCTGCTCATCCCCCATTTTTCAACCCTTTTTGAGGTCATTTAATACCCCAAACTTGACTTTGAAGCATTCTTAGGAGGTCTCCAAAACCCGAAAAACCACAATAACTTTCAAACCGTGGGGCCTTTTGACCTGATTCTTTTTTTGGAATGCTCTAAATCTCAATTACATTCATCTGGCCAAGTCACACCTTCTAGGTCACCAAAATGATGGTCAAATTGCATGCTCCTATTTTTTTGGGATTTTCAAATGCACTGATAGTTGAACTATGAGAGTTGGAACCTTTAATTGAGCCAAATGGGTATCCAAAAATGTAAAGACACAAAATAGAAACTAAGTCTAAGTACATTTTTTTGGGTGACACAGGATTGCCCTTATACCTCTGGATGCTCCTGCATCAAATATCAAGATAAGTTCTACATGTTGAGCTAGATGAATTAATTTGTGCACTTTTTGGCAATATGTTTATATTGCCCTATTCGAGTAAACCCTTTGAGCTAGCTAGAAAAATAATTTCATTTTAAAATAAAAATGGAAAAATGGGAAGAAGACTTGTGGTTCCAATCTCTAATGAAAATCCAACAAATATCTTATGACAATGTCCTACTAATTTTAGCTTTGATACAAAGTAATAAAATATTCTGATAAGACTCTGATTCACCCCATTCTATAGTAGCACTCTTAGTAAAGTGGGTATGATAAAACATGGATGGATTCTCAACAAGGGGAAACTAGAACCCATGAAAACTTAATGGTTTTAAAATTTCTTAAACCACACATTCCTCTGTTATCTTCATCATAGTTAAGTTCTCAACAATCTCATTTTTGTGTAATAGGAGAAATCCTCTATTAATAGGACATCCCCTCTTCCATTCCCACATTTCTAAAAACTTAGATAACTTAAAAATTTCTATAAGCAATAAATATGTTGAGTGGGTCATTATCCTTTATCCCCAATAGCTCGCAAATACAACAAAATAAAGACTTTACCTCTGATCTAGGTAATGTTTTCACCACCTCTGGCTGAATGAAGTCTATGCTACACTAAAAATACTACACAATAAGATAAAATCTACTATAATCCATCACCTCTATCCATACACTAATTTCTTTCTCATAAAATATTGTATTGATAAAGATCTCAATACACAACCCACCAGGTCTAAGGATTCATAAATCTCTACAAAAAACTTTCTCTAGTTATTAAAGGTATTAAACACTAACTGTGCACAAAACAAGGTTGAAGCTATAATCATTGGCCTCTAGGGTTTGATCTTCATTTAGGTTTTTTACAAAAAAAAATCAAGCCTAGAGTTCCTTGCAAGATCTTGGAGATTAAGATTGGGGCCAACTACTCTCTTCTATTGAATTTAAGTTGGAAGATGACTTACGCAAGAACTCATCAGGTCTAAGATTTCTACATTGGCAAGAATTCTTTCCATTTATAGATCTATGTGAGTGGAGATGAAAGCATCATCAACATGAGTAACAAATATTATGAATGAATAGAAGGCTTGGTTTAAGGAATTATTGAGCTTTAGTCTTTGATCATTGCGAAGTACCAGATGATTGACTTGGCCCACATAAGTGGGGTCATTGGGAGCATCAAAACTATTATAGGTTTCATTGGCATTCATACAAGTCTTAATTTTGTTGGTATTCCTATTGCTATTGAAATTTAGATTGACATTAGTCTATATTGGATAAGCATTACTGGTATATCTTACACTTGATGAAATTTTGTGGATGCCACTATAAAAACTAAAGATTTTTTGGCACTCAAAGTGCCATTATCATGGCTAGCTGAAGTGAAGTCTCTAGAGTTATCATTATGGTTATGGATTTTGTTGGTCTTGTCACATGTTCTATTTCTATTATTATTGGCATTGCTAGTGGAACAATTGAAGATTGGATGTGTTGAGATGTCATTTTGCATGATGCTTAAATATAGAAATCCTTTCAAACTCCTCTCTTGAAAAGCTAATCCGAGGATCAACTCCAAGGTTCCAAATGATCTTGCGACCTACTAGAATATGCTCAGTTGAAGATAAATGTGTTTGTTCATGAGGAGGCCTTTGCTAGTTTGAACCAATTTTGGATCAAATGATCAATCTGCTTGCTATTTCAAAATTAACCACAAAAGAGATATGTTTTTTGGTTTTTTTTATTTTTTAATGAATGCAATCTAACAATGCAACTATATGAATTCCTAATTTAACTAGGGGTGAGCAAAGAAAATAACAAAGATAAGGTAAAGATAGATGAAAGTAAATAACATGAAAGGGAAATTCCTAATGGACATAAACTATGGGAACAATGTGATTGAAAGTTAAGATTTTGAAAAGATCGATGGGTAAACAATGAAAGTAGGAGTAACACTTCATTAATTCCACTGATGTAATCATCTATGAGGAATTCAATAATAGTATGATGTTTCACTTTTCATTAGATCGCAAGGCCACAAAAAGTGCACTCATGTGAGACAAAAAGCTATAAAGGAACAAAATGGCGATCTCTTCTCGAACTAGATACATTAGTAGAATTTGTAGACCTGTAGCAAACACCAAAATTAAAAGATCGCACAACTAGAAATAAAGCAATAAACTTTTGGCTTAGTCAAAATTTTATGAACAAACATTCACAAAAATATGACACACTTAGGTAAAAGTCAATAGACTCCAAATGTGAGCACCAAAAGTATAATATTATTGCAAAATAATGACAACCTCAATTACATATTACAATAGAATATTTGATAAGAAATAATATTCTCAATTTGTGTTGAGAGTGAGAGATATATTTATGATATAATATGCTTTTAATTTTAATAAAAAAAACTAATTATATACAAACTAAGAATCTAACTAATGTTTAGTAGGACTCCATCCATTTTATATTCATTAAGTGGATGCATGAGCCTTTACATGTCATAGGACAAAGAATTTATGAGATAAAAAGAATAAAAAAGCCTCCAGTCAAAGTAGAAGTGTTTGGAAGTGTCAAAAATAGAAGCTGATCCTTCACTGGGCATCTGTTAGAGTTAAACTACCATCAGAATGCATTTTTGATGCATGGAAAGCTCTATTTTTGGAACTGGCAGTTAACTATCAACACACCTCTAGAAAAGCACACCAGCTCACCTACGTACCTATGCACTTGCATACCTATGCACCAACACACCTACACACCTCAAAAGGCCCAAAATCTAAAAATATTGATAAGTAGGGGATAATTTCCATAGCAAGTCAAATTGTGATATTGCTATCAGGATTTAACTGTGTGATTTTTGAGTCAAACTCATTGACCCATATTTCATGAGTAGTGATTCAACATGAATCCATCTCTCATGAGAATAAATGGAACACTTAGCACTCATTGGATCTAGGTGATGCTCACAGGGTGAAGCACCGAGACTTCTTGGGAGGTCACCCATCCCAGTACTACTCCAGCTTGAGCGCACTTAACTTCAGAGTTTCCTCCATAGTTAAACCCAAAGCTTGCAACCCCATTTGAAAAACCTTCAACAAGTGTTGTGCCTTATGAACCATTCATTAGAAAGCCCCTTAAGCTCATCAATTGATAAGTAGTAGATAATTTCCAGAGCAAGTCAAATTGTGATATTGCTATCAGGATTTAACTGTGTGATTTTTGAGTCAAACTCATTGACCCATTTTTCATGAGTAGTACTGGGTTGGGTGACCTCTCGAGAAGTCCCGGTGCTTCAACCCTATGAGCATCACCTAGATAAAATGAGTGCTAAGTGTTCCATTTATTCATGTTGAATCACTACTCATGAAATATGGGTCAATGAGTTTGACTCAAAAATCACACAGTTAAATCCTGATAGCAATATCACAATTTGACTTGCTGTGGAAATTATCTCCTACTTATCAATTGATGAGCTTAAAGGGCTTTCTAATGAATGGTTCATAAGGCACAACACTTGGTGAAATTTTTGCAAATGGGGTTGCAAGCTTTGGGTTTAACTATGGAGGAAACTCTGTAGTTAAGCACGCTCAGGCTAGAGTAGTACTAGGATGGGTGACCTCCCAAGAAGTCTTAGTGCTTCACCCCTGTGAGCATCACCTAGATCCAATGAGTGCTAAGTGTTTCATTTATTCTCATGAGAGATGGATTCATGTTGAATCACTACTCATGAAATATGGGTCAATGAGTTTGACTAAAAATCACACAGTTAAATCTTGATAGCAATATCACAATCTAAAAATCTTACTCAGTGTCAAAACTAAAATTCTAGCTTTTGGGTTTCGTCACCCTTTATAGCAGAGCTATATTTGGATGTTTGCCTTTAAATTTCTCAATAATCTTAGTAATCTTAGCTGCATCTAGTAGATCTAAATAATCATACTTATCTTTGACCTTTTGTCTATAGTTGTCTACTTCAATATGGGTATTAGCAAAATCCCCAAGTTTTGTATCCAACTCTAGTAAGGCTTCTTCTGTTCTAAAGGCCTACTGAATGTCATCATCAGTAGAAGCTTCTTCAAAAATCTTTCAGAACTTCTCTACCACTACCTCTATTGGCATTAATTTCTCTTGCTCATCATCCTCAAAAATGTCCAAACACACATTGCTATAATGTTTCTGTACCTTCAAAATTTGCTCTCGGGCTTAGTCCTTGAGCCAATGGATCTCTGCATGTAATGTTTCCATTACTGTATTACTATCCACAATCTTCTCAATCCAATCATCAATTAAATCTAACTCTTCAACTGTATATACATTTACCAAAACCCTAAACCTCTACCCTTTTATAGCCTGTAATACCTATAAATCTTTACTCCAAGCATGTACTTCATCCATGATACTGAAATCTTGCTTCAAAATTGCTACCATTTTATCCACATTTTCCTGCATAGCATGTAGCAGCTTAAGATTTCCTTGGATGATTAGGATGCCCTTTTCCTTAAAACTATCTCGCCATTGCTAATAGGCTTTAAAAAATGGATCCAAATGTACACCTCCCCCTTCTCTAGGTGCAGTGTTAAGAGTCTCCTCGGGGTGTTTTGGATCCAAGGGACCAAAAAATTTGACTAAATATCCTCTTAGGATTTCATTTTTCCTATGAAGTGTTTTGAGTTCTACCCCTTCTTTCTCTAAGGTTTTGAAAACCTCCTTTATTCCCATGGTAACCATCAACTTGGTAGTATCCAATGTGGGCTTCTTGAGCATAACCTCTTTGATTTGATAGTCTTGTGGGCCTAAGCTTTCTACATCTGTATCAGGAGGGGGAACAACCACTTGTACAAATAAATCTTGATCCTAAGTACTGTTGATGAATGCCAAGGCTCTTGCTTACTGTGATGGGGACTCAGGTTTTCTCAAAACCTTAGCCAACTTGATCATATCATCTTCATTGGCATTGAACTGTGGCTTCTTATTTCTCATCATTTCCTTCCTCAACCACCTTGTAACTCATTCTACTAAAGGCCCACCTGTTGAGTATGAAGAGTTTGTTCTACCACCGATTCCCCCTTATCACTCCTTTCTAGTGTTCTTTCCCTCTGTGAGGGCTCTCCTTCTATGGTTTCCATCTCAATTGAGCCAATAGTTTGTACCATAGTGTCTTGGGAGGTTTGCTACTGATATTCAACCATTTCCCCCTCTTTAGACAATTCATTGGTCGTAATTTTTTGTGGCTCTTCCTCCTGTGATAACTCCTTTTCTACCTATTCTTCTTCAACATTCAGAGGTGGAGGAGTAGCAGAGCCTTTTTATACAACTATAATTGGGACAAGGGGTGGGGGAGTAAGATTAGGACCCTATAATTATGGTGGCATTTGTATCCAGTCTTCTTGTTGGAGCTCACTTGTCAGGGTATCCCTGATCTTATCCCCAATCAACTCCATTCCCATGGGCATAAAGTAAAAATCTAACATTTTGAATACATCATCACCCTCTTCACCTTACTCATCAACCCATCATTGTACTTCATCCTCTGAAGTAGTTATTTTCAAATGTTCTTCTTGAGCCAATGGTGGTGTCAAAGTGGAACTTCTCCTTTCCTGCTCAATGGCTCTTGCTAGCCTGGTTCTTCTTTGCAATGAGACATCTTCCTCTTCATCCTCCTCTTCTTCTTCTTCCTCTTCAAGAATGGGATCCAAGACAGATGGGAAAGGAACCATCCTTCTAATTACCCTTTGCCTTTTCTTAATGGGGGTCTTAATCTTCCTTTGTTTTCTTGGGCATAGAAGGGAAGGCCTATTTTTCCTACTGAGAAGGAGAGACTTCTTGGATTTCACCCTCTATTTCTACTTGGCTGGATGCAACTAGTGGTACTTGAGGATCTACCTAGACTTGGGAAGCTCTAGTATATTTCAGCCCTTATACATTTTCTTCTTGTTGCTGCGAAGTTGCCAAAATTTCACCCTCTTTTGGTTCAACTCTTTGAGGAGAACTTCTCTTTCTTTTTCCCTTTCCTTTCCTCTTCTAAGGGTGATAGTATCCAACCAGTCAGTTAAGTTGGTATACTATTTCTAGCCTTATTGGTGACTGCATTGCAAAGGTAGAAATGGTAACTTTCTTCCCTCTACCTTTGTCTCAACGGGCTTGTGCATGGAAAACCACAGTGTCAGGTATTGGATAAAGCTCGAATGGTTTCTTGATCCAATCTTGTGTCATCTTGGTAACATGCCTCTCTTGATGATTAATATCATCACTTTCCTCCCTATCAACCTCAGCATTCATTATGGGCCTTTCCCCAATTTTATCTGTGTTGAACAGAGGGTCCAACAGCTCCCCCGAGTCTTGTTGCAATATCTCCAATGGAATCTAAACCTTTAAATCATTTTCTACCAAATATAGAGTCATCCTACAATAATCCTTGATATGGACATCATAGTCATTTTTGCATTCATCTAATGGTCTTCAATGGCTTCTTCATGGTGAAATTTCTTGCCTGCCAAACTTTGAACTCTCTTGATATTATCAAAGTATGGCCTTGGAGAATTGTATTCTTCTAGGGGATATTGATCCCATTCCCATTAAAAAGAAGGAATATCCTACTTCCTCTTCACTTGAAATGGTCCTATAACCAGGGGCCATCTCCAACACAGTCTGTGCTATTTCCATACTCTGTCATATGAAGACTCAATTTGTCATGCAATCTCCAACATAATAAGTCTATCACTAGGATATCTTGGGAGCTTCATTGGATTGACAGTGGCACCAACTAACCTTAGATACATGAATGTTCTAAATTGAATGTAATAAGCCCCAAGTGCTATTATCTGCACCACTGCATCATCAGATAATCTTTTTGTATAATCTCCCTCTATGAATCGGATGATAGCGAATATGAAGGAATCATTGACAATTCTATATTCCTTTCTCTATCTTGAGAGTCTCTTCTTCACCAATGGATAAACAATATATGGCCAAGCATTGGGATCTTGCACGCTGCCTCTTTTGTATAGCCTTGGGTAGTCTATTTACCTTGTAGCTAATAGATACACCACATATGAAGTCATATAAAACTTCTTTTTATCTTTTACTACTCCCAACTGTGGCCCAATCAAGTGGTATCATTTCCATTTTGATAGTCTCAATGAAATGCACCATGAAGACATTTAGGTGCCCAGCTATTGATAGACCCATCCCCCTACTCAGAAGTATGATTGAGTATCTGATATCATTCTTCATGTACCCCCTTTTCATATCCACCTTTTCGATTACCCTCCATAGAGGAGTCTTCTCAATAAGATAAGAGGATTGGATAATCTCAGTGGCCTCTTTTAGGTGTTCTCTGTACCACCTTTCTACTACCTTACAAGTTAGCTTGATGAACTGATCCACCCTAGGGAGTTGAAATAATTTCTCAATTTTATCAGGTTGGAGGTCAAGAACAACTTCTCCAGTCACACCTTTTACCACCCTTTCCTCCAAAACAAAGTGCCGTGCAAGTGTCATTATGAGCTTTGAGGATTGTACAGATATCGGATGTGAAGCTACGCTTACTAGTCCTAATTGAATTAATGCCAAAACCAAAGCCAACCTCTCAATGGGTTTGTTGCAAATCCTTAAGAACTTTGCCAAATTGATGTGTCCCAAATCTATCTTTAATCTTGGAATAGTCATCTTGGAATCTTGACTTTGATGGAATGCCTTGGATTTTGAACACAACGGGTTTTGGTTCTATTTTCTCACCTGATAAAGATGCCATTATATTTTTATCTGCATGAAAAAAAAAAGAAGTCCATTAGTCCCTATCGAACCAAAATTTTACAAAAGATTTTTTTTTTCAAAAATACAAAACACTCATTTTTGAAACTCTTAAATGAAAAATTTAAATACACCAAGTGCACCAAGAAGGTATACCTATTGTGCTTATTAAATTTTCATGAAATCCTATTGAAAAAAATTTGGTGCACATAGGCGCACCTAGTTAGGTGTGCTAGGGGACAACCTATTTTTCTTATGATCCTTTGTTTTTTTTGTTTTTATTATACCAGGTGTGCACCTATGCACCAGGTCATGTGCACTAGTGCACACCTAGTTTCACATTCTTTTTTGCTTATGTGTTGGGGTGCAGAGTAGCACACCAAGTTAGGTGTTCTACTGCACACCCAATTTGAGGTTTTATTTATTTTTGAAGTTTTTTTATTGTGTGTGTACCTGCACACCCAAGGAGGTGCACTGATGTGCACCCAACTTTAGAGTTTTTAAAACTTTGCATTTGTAGTTTGTAGGTTAAAGGATGGGAAGAACCAAATCTAACCTAGTGTGATGTTAGGTTCGAAGAATGCAAAGTGAGCAATGTGGGAGAAAGCACACCAAAACTTATGTAGACTGCAACATTAGGAGGTGCGAAATTGGAAGCATAGCAAATATGAAGATAATGAGAAAAAGCAAGGTGAGGTTTAAAGGACCACCCCCCCGCCTTATATAGACTCAATTTTTTGGAGCAGCTATGTAGGTGCACAACTGTATAGCCTTGCAAATATAATGCAAAACTCTTTTTTGGGTAACCAAGTGCGCCTAGTGCACTATAATTCAAAATTTTGATTGCTTTTTCCCGACACTATGACCTCTGAGCTTCCTCAATAGGACCTAGATGTGAACTAGTGGGGGAAGGTAAGTCCTCAAAATTGGCTTGAACCCTTAATGAGGGTCCCAAAAGCCCAAAATAAAGTAGGGGGTCTCCATTTCTAACTAAAATGGGGTGTACATTATGGAACTACAATAAATAGCCCCCAAAAAAGGAAGAAATGACAAAGGCATTTCTTCATCAGAAAGCATTCTTTTAATGTGGGTTGAATACCAACTAAGTCTCGAACATTCCAGGAAAATTTAGAATGATTTCATAGTCAAAAATTTAGGATCGAAAGCCTTCAAGCTTAGTGTGTGATCAGTGTAATTATTTCCCTTGATATTTTAGGATGCAATCTATCAAAGTTTTCCAACAACTTAGAAACAATCTTCCACCCTTCTTGGCTTATTCATTAGGAATCTCCCTAAAGGTTGTTTATCGATCATTTATCTGATTAGATGAGAGAATTAGTTTGAGGGCTCTTAGTGGGATGTCACTTTTCTTTTTTAAAATTTTTGGAAAATTTTGAATAACTGCTCCATGTAGTTCATAATGTTACTATTTGATGAAGCAATGTTTTGGTACCAGATACTTCATTTTGAATGTGTATCTTTTTTCCATTTCAGATCTTTTAGAATTCTTTAGTCTTAACACCATTTTTCTTTATATTTTCTTTAAATTTTTTTTTTCTTTTGTATCCTGACTACACTTAAACTATGTAGCTAGGACATCGGTGTCATTTCTTGGATTTGAACCTTTGTGAACATCCCTTGCATTCCTCATTTAGAAGTTTTATAATCTCTCATGCCAAACAATGATCTTAGCAATCCTTCAAGAAGACCCCTTTTGTTTGAAATAATTAGGGTTTCAAATAGTCTCTTGTTGTCTTCAACCTTAATTTGATAGCACCTAAGACAATCAATTTTTAAGTTCACAAAGTGTTGAGAACTTGTTGGTTTAGAATCCTAAATTCAAGATTGAAAGTCATCTGATTATTGCAAGTAACATCTACTCCTTAGTTAGTATAAGACACACCATCATCCAAATGTTTTGACAAAGAAATACCTCTTCCTGAAATTGGGACCAAAAGAGTGGTTAGTAAGATATGTCAAGATAAAATATTGAGTGCACCTTACCCCCTTGGATCGACACAACTTTGAAAAAAAAAATGCGACTAAAAGCAAACATAGAACTGAAAGCAAACACACTTGCAGAAATAAACACACTTGCAGGAATAAAAGATAAGTAATTTTTTTTTGGTGTGTCTCTTAGGCTTCAAAATAATGTTTCAAAAATTTCCCATTGATTGGCAATAGAACTAATTCCCCTGTAAGGAACTAAGCCAAAAAGTATTTTCTCTGAGAATTTATGCAATCTAATAAGGACCAATCCACAAGTGTTAAAACTTGGTGTGGCTGCCTAGCTTTTCTTTTGCCTTTTCCCAAAGTAGAACAAGGTTAGAAATTCTGAATGATTTTATCATGGCCCTCTTGTCAAACCATCTCTTCATGACTACCTGATGTTTAGCCATGTGCTCCGATGTAGTTATCTATTTCTCATCCATCTCTAAGAGATTCATCAATCTTATTTTTACTTTGTTAGCATCTTCAACATATCCACTCATGAATTTCAAAATGGGAATCCTGAGGTTGAGTAGGAATACTAGTTCTTTTCTGTAGATGAGAAAATATGGAGAAGTCTCCAAAGCCTTTTTGACCCTAAAGCAGTCTATCCATAGAGCATATTTGAGTTGTGTATGCCAATCTTTAGGATTCTCCTTCAATAACCACCTTATTACAATGATCAAGTTCTTGTTTGTAGATTTAGCTACCCCATTTCCTCATGGGTAGTAATTTGAAGAGAACTTGATGATAACCTGATTTTCAAATGCCCATTGAGTCAAGAATACTAATTCAAAAGTAGATCCATTATCACACACAAGGGAAAATAGCATTCTGAATCTAGTAACAATGTGTTCTTCCAAGAAATCTATAACCACCTTAGCAGTGCAATTTCTGAAAGTTTATGCTTTTTTCCATCTCATACAATAATCCATGGCAATGCGAATAAAAGTGTGTCCTATTGATGATGGTGGATCGATGAGACCTATCAAATCTAGCCCCCACTTTGTGAAGGGGCATACATCGTACACTGGTTGTAATGGCATTGCCGAATGTCTTTCTCTGTTAGTGCTAGTTTGGAAAATATGACAAGAACATACATGCTCAAAGGTATCTTTGAATATTGTGGGCCAAAAATAACTTGACCTTAAAATAATATGGGTAGTTTCTTTTGCTGAACCATGCCCTGTACCATATTTGTCGTGGAATTGTTCTAGGACTTCCTTCACTTCCTCATGTCCTAAGCATTTTAAGACCCTTACATTGTGAACTATTTATCCAACTAGGGCACTAATTTTAGAGAAGGTAATAAACAATATCCTGGTACCAAACATTTTTTACTATACCTTGACCAATATTAACTTGAGATATGATCATTTTCTTTGATCATTCTCATTCATTTCACTGTCAAACCTAAATTCCTTTTCATCCTCAACCTGGTTATCAGCTATCATTTTTGATGATCCTTGACCTCTGACCAAGCTCATGGGTTGGATTTCTAGATCAAACTCTTGAAGTATTGCCATCCATTTCCCTCGTCTTTCACCAAGTTCATTTTGCATCAACAATGTCTTTAGTGCTGGATAAGGTACAATAGCTTATACCTTACTTCTTAGTATATAATGACATAATTTATTTATCGCCTTGATTAAAGTGAAAGACTATTTGTCGAGGTTGGAATAATTCAACTCAGCATTTCTTAGAGGACAACTCATAAAAGCAATAGGTCTTTCATCTTCCTTCTATTTCTTTTATGTTAGGATTCTAGCGCATGAATGCTCTAGAGCAAAAGAATATATCTTGAAAGCTAGCTCATAGTCAGGACTTACCAGTACTGGGGCCGTGGAAATGGCCACTTTGATATCCTCAAATGATTTTTTAATTTATAGAACCCATTCTATCTTATCTCCCTTTTTGATTAAATCATTGAGGGGACAAACTATTTTTGTAAATCCGCTTATGAATTTTCGAACGAAATTTATCTTCCCAAAGAAAGATTTGAGTTCAGTCTAGTTGTGTGGAGGTGATAACTTCAAGATGGCTTGCTGAAATGTAGCACCTATGTTAATCAGTCCAAAAGGCATTCTTTTGTAGGTGAAAGTTCCCCATTTATTTGTAAAAGCCATCTTTAGTCGATCTTCTTCATCAACCATCACTTGATTATATCTTAAATATTCATCTAAGAAAGACATCATCTTTGAACCATTTACAATTTATAGAACCTCATCTAGTGAGGGTAAAGGATAATTATCCTTTTGAGATGCCACGTTCAAATTATGAAAATCAACACAAAGCCAAATCTCTCCAGTTTTCTTTCGTATAGGAACCAAATTGGCCACCCATGTGGAATGATGAATGGGGAAGATGATCTTAGCATCTAGTAACTTCTTAACTTCTTTCATTATTAGAGGTTCAATGATAGAATTAATAGGTATTTTTCTTTGTTGAAAAGGCTTGGCATCTGGTTTCAATGGGATGTCATGTATTATAATGTTAGGATCATACATCTTTAGCTCTTTGTAGCTCCAAGAAATAATGCCTTTATACTTAGTAAGTAGTTTGAGAATATCTTCCCTTTATTGTGCATTTCACGCTTTCCCTATCTAGACCATTCTTAGATCTTTGTTAGTTCCTAAGTTGTATGCATCACATTCCTTGATCCCCTTTTCTTGAGTAGTTCTTTTATTAAGTGTTGATTCATCACAATAAAAAATGTGCTCTAACTCAACCATTCCCTTAGGAATAGTGTTGGTTTTTGAGTTTAGGATTCCATCTTTGTCTTCAAGTTCATCATCCTCTAATTTGTCATCCAAAGTGTCATCAATTTCTTGTCCTTTAAAGTGGTTGTTGCACATGATAAATTCAAGTATGTGTTGATCATTTTGAAAGAATTGAAAGTTTCTAATATTGTCTGGAATAGATGGGGCAACAACCAACAGTACTTAAAATCTTTTCAATTTTGTTCTATTGACTAGTTGTAATGCACTTGCTGAAATAGTGAGAGCAACTGCTACCATGTTCTTCCTTCTTGGAATGGACCTTATGTTTAAAGATTTGAAATCATCTAGTAAATCCCATACTCTCTTCCTGTAAGCAAGTAACCTTTTGTCATTGCAAGAGTATAATGATTTCACTTGCCAAATAACCAATTGAGAATCTACCTCGATTATGAGAGTATTAATCCCTTTCTCTAGTGCAAAGAGAAGTCCTTGGATCAATGCTTTGTATTCTGCAACATTATTAGTACATCTAAACTATATTCGATATGCTGCATAAGAAGACTTACCTTTTGGGTTGACCAATTCTATACCTGCACCAGCCCCTAATTTGCATCTAGAACCATCAAAATGAAGTGTCCAAATTGGATCCTGCTTAGGTTTTCTAAGCTTGTCTTTGTTCATCCTTAACTTTTCTTTTACTTGAGCTTGGAATGACTATTTCTTGGGAACCCATTGTAATTTTCCACATGGTGGACTTGATGATTCCCCTTTGTAACTTGTTGATAGAGGAGGTGTATGTTTTTCCTATTTGTCTTGAATTTCCCCTATTAGTTCTTTGATTTCATTGACTTTGGGTTGAGGATGAATGACTACCAAAGTCCACCCTTAATCTTTCATGTATTGTCTTCTTCTCTAAATCTTGATCATCCCTAGGGAAGGAGAAGACAAACCTCCACCGTCTAAAGAGGTATCACTATATGAAAAATTTATATCTTTGATTTCCTTTTCAATATTCTCCATAGACTCAGTTGAGTTTATATGACTTTGATTTTCCATAGGTCCATCTTGTGGAATTTTTTTATCCTTATCTTGCATCACGTGTGTTAGCACCTTTGCAACTACTTCTTGGCACAATGAGCATTCAAATTTAGAATGACTAAATTTGTGTAATCAAAAAAATCTTGGGATTGGCTACTTCTCCCAAGCATTGCAAATTAGCCACCATACTATCTATGAATTGTGTCATGATCTTGTCCTTAGGGATCGATATCTTGAGTTCTTTATCTTGATCACTTGATATTTTGGTGGGATTCGTATCAAATGCCATCACTTTGTATGAACCCAAATCTGATTGTAGGAATGCCACTTCATTCAGAGCATTGTATTTTATAATCATCATTTTCAATTTTGTCTCTCCATATACCTTGATTTGATTGTTCAACCCCTTCCATGGTAACCATAACTGAGTGAAATTCATAGAAAACCATCCTCTTAGGCATTTCATCCATTCTCTACTCAGAAGTAACCCATATGTTCTCAAAATATTGACTACATGTATATCAATATTATCTTAAATCTGGAGGTCGACTGTCAATTATATGTGAACATCTTTCAATACACCAATGACTTTTACCTCTATTTTTTCCAACTATATCACTATCCAATTGGAAGGCTAAAGACTGAATCCTAATATTTGTGCTATTGATTGTGGCATGAAATTACATGAAGCTCCTAAATCAATCAAGAAATTGTGAAGATTCTTTCCATATATCCTGATGTTGAGGAAAAATGGGGGTACCTCAGCCTTGTCTTTGAACATAGTGGGCATCACCTCTAGAACATTCACTTGTTGAGATACTATCTTTTGAGGAACAATATTCATGTTATGGGAAACCTTTGTATGATCCAAAGTCTTCATCAATGCTTCTCACTGTTGTGGACAATTTTGTAACATGTCAAACATGGATATTGGCCTTGGTTCTTTTCAAGTCCTCTACCACACTTTACTTTTCAGTAGACCAAATAGGATTTTTTAATATTGTTGGTACATTTGTTTGGTTCTGATTTTTTTGTCCTCCATATGGTGGCCTAATTGGTTCTAGGTTGTTACTTGCTCTTGGATCAAGAGGATTTGGTTATAAAGCTGGAGGAATTCTATCCATCATAGGTTCCTTTCTACTTAGATTGTATGTACTTCAATTGTCATTGCAAAAGGAAAACATCTCTTCTTTTTGAAGGTCAAGTTCCTAGCTAAATGGAAAAGATAACTCTTTGCTAGCTGGTTGTTCTACTTGCACATTCTAGGTAGAATTATAAGATTCTAATATCATAGAATTAAATTATATAGGAGGAGCATTATCATTTACTTGTGAACTTTGAGTCATCTCTTGATTCCCATTATAATATGAACCATTGTTGTTGGATTCATTTTGACCATCGTCATACTAATTAATATTTGCATACTAAACATTGTTATTGTTATTCTTAGTAGGAATGCTTCCATTATTTGGATAGATGTTCCACTATCTGTTCTATCTTTGGAAGCCGTTATTATGATCAAGAGGATTGAAATTGTTCCCCCCATTGTTGTTTCTTGCATTATTGTTGTTGTTTCCACTAAAGTTCCTGTTATAATTTTGGCCATAATTGTTGTTGTAAAGACCAACGTTGTTCATTTGGAAGTTGTTATTCTATCCTTGTGACAACCTTAGACGAGTTAGTTCATTGTTCATTTGGGACATAGTCTTTTTCATCTGACCAAATTTGAAAACAAAACTATTGTTTTCTTTAGTAGGCACTACTATCTTTTGTTCAAAGAAGGTAGCTTTCAGAGGTTCATAGCTTGGATATGTTAGAGAAGGATTTTGTGGAGTAGGTGCTTGTTGTAATGAAACTAGATTCATAAGTATGAATTGACTAGGCATCATGGGTACTCTGATGGGATACATTGGCATTGTTGTGATAGCTTGAGTTGGAAGCATTAATCCTCCTCAATTAAGATTAGCTTGCTCTGTGAAGGTAATTGCCCCTACAAAGACTTTATCCAATGTGTTGATATTTGTTGTAGGAAGTATTCTCAGAAAAATAGCAGTAAGATGGTCCATAACATTTAGATAAATTTGAATAGCAACTTCAACTGGTATAGTGTATGGCATCTCTAGCTTGCACTATGCCATACGAAAGTGATGGTTGAAGTGTGAAACTGTCTCAGCTGGGTCCCTTTTGATTGATATGAATTGTTGATGTATTACAGTTAGGTTGATGAAAGTTTTGAATTGTTCCAAGAACAATATCAATCTCCAATACATCCAAGTGGTAAATTAATGTACCAATTAAAGACAATTTCCCCCAAAGAGTAGGGGAATAAATGAAGAACCACATCCTCATTAGCAATCTACTTTCAGCAGCAAATTTCTTTGAATACCTTGATGTGATCTTCGACAGTTCATGTCTCTCCATAAATGAACCTTGGGAAAAACTTCTCAGGATTATTGGGAAGGTCATGGAGTACACCTCTCATGTTTATTAGTGAATCTATCACATTTTCAAAAAAGGCCATTGGAGGATTTGGCAGACCTAAGGGTGGTGGTTGCAGAGGTGGAACTATTAGAATATGCGATGGTCCACTAGGTGGTTGGAGTGGAGGTAGAGTTGAAAAAGATGATGAAAGGTCGAATGGAAGTGGTTAAATTTGAGGTATTCCTTTATCACTACATGGTTTGCAAAAATGGGTAAGCTTAAGAAACTCGTATGCACTTGGTGAAGATCTTATTTCTCATTGAAATGGGGATTCTAGATCAAAACCCTCCAGTTTTCATCAAATCTAGAAAAGGGCACCTCTACAAAAGTACACTTTTTGACAAAATGAGGGGCACCATAAAAATTTATGCACTTACGCACCTATGAACCTGTGCACCTAAATTTTTGAAAAACTTAGAAATTTTTTTGAACTTGCAAAAAATGCAAAATTTTGAAACTTTGGCAAATTTTTCTTCTATTCCAAAAATAATAATATGGGCCCTCCTTCTAGCACCACTTCTGTTGAGCTATCATTTTGCATGTTACTTAATGGTAGGAATCCTTTCAAACTCCTCTCTTGAAAAGCTAATTTGAGGATCAACTCCAAGGTTTTGGGCGATCTTGTGACCTACTGGAATCTGCTCAGTTGAAGATAAATGTGTTTGTTCATAAGGAGGCCTTTGTTGGTTCGAACCAATTTCAGATCAAATGATCAATCTGCTTGTTGTTTCAAAATTAACCACAAAAGAGATATGTTTTTTGGTATTTTCTATTTTTAAATGAATGCAATCTAAGAATGCAACTATATGAATTCCTAATTTAACCAAGGGTTAGCAAAGAAAATAACAAAGATAAGGTAAAGAGAGATAAGTAAATAACATGAAAGGGGAATTCCTAATGGACATAAACTATAGGAACAACGCGTCTGTGAGTTAATATTTCAAAAAGATTGACAAGTAACCAATGAAAGTAGGAACATCACTTCCTTAAGTCCACTAATGCAATCACCTGTGAGGAATTAAATAACTATATGCTATTTCACTTTTCATCAGATCGCAAGGCCACAAAAAGTGCACTCATGCGATACAAAAAGCTACAAAGGAACAAAATGGTGATCTATTCTCAAACTAGATACGTCAGTAAAATTTGTAGACCCATAGAAAATAGTAGAATTAAAAGATCACACAACCAGAAATAAAGCAATAAACTTTTGGCTCAATCACAATTCTATGAACATACATTCACAAAAATATGACACTTAGGCAAGAATCACTACACTTAAAATGTGAGCACCAAAAGCATAATATTATTGAAAAATAATAGCAGCCTATATTATATATTATAGTAGAATATTTATAAGAAATCATCTCCTCAATTTGTGTTGAGAGTGAGAGATATATTCATGAAATAATATCCTTTTAATTTTAATAAAACAAACTAATTATATACAAACTAAGAATCTAACTGGTGTTTAGTAGGACTCCATCCATTTTATATTCATTAATTGGATGCATGAGCCTTTACATGTCATAGGAAAAATAATTTATGAGAGAAAAACAATAAGAAAGCCTTCAGTTGAAGTAGAAGTGTCTGGAAGTGTAAAAAATAGAAGCTGATCCTTCACTGGGTGTCTTTCAAAGTTAAACTACCATCATAATGCATTTTTGATGTCTAGAAACCTCTATTTTTGGAACTGGTAGTTAACTGTCAGTACACCTCCAGAAAAGTGCACTAGCTCACTTGCGTACCTACACACCTGTGCACCTACACACCTCAAAAGGTCCAAAATCTAAAAATCTTATTGAGTGTCAAATCTAAAATTTTGGCTTCTAGGTTTTGTCACCCTTTATACCAGAGCTATATCTGGATGTTTACCCTTGAATTTCTCAATAATCTCAGTAATCTTAGCTACATCCGATAGATCTAAAGAATTATACTTATGTTTGACCTTTTGTCTATAGTTTTCTACTTCAATATGCATATTAGAAAAATCCCCAACTTTTGTATCCAACTCTAGCAAGGCTTCTTATGTTCTAAAGGCTTGCCAAATGTCATCATTAGTAGAAGCTTCTTCAAAAATCTTCTTGAACTTCTCTATCACTACCTCTATGAGCATTAATTTCTTTCGCTCATCATCCGAAAAAATGTCCAAACATGCATCGCTATAATGTTTCTCTACCTCCAAAATCTATTCTCAAGCTTGGTCCTTGAGCCGATGGATCTCCGCATGTAATGTTTCCATTACTTTATTACTATCTGCAATCTTATCAATTTAATCATCAATTAAATCTAACTCTTTAGCTATATATACATCTACCAAAACCCTATACCTTTTCCCTTTTATAGCCTATAATACCTATAAATCTTTACTCCAGGCACATACTTCATCCATGATACTAAAATCTTGCTATACCATTTTATCCACATTTTCCTATGTAGCATGTAGCACCTTAAGATTTCCTTGGATGATTAGGATGCCCTTTTCCTCTAAACTATCACACCATTGCTAACAAGCTTTCAAAAATGGATCCAAATGTATACCTCCCCCTTCTCTAAGTGTAGTGTTAAGAGTCTCCTTGGGGTGTTCTGGATCCAAGGGACCAACAACTTCAGCTAAATATCCTCTTAGGATTTAATTTTTTCTACAAAGTGTTTTGAGTTCTACCCCTTCTTCCTCTAACGTTTTGAAAACCTCCTTTATTCCCATGGTAACCATCAACCTATTAGTATCCAATATGGGCTTCCCGAGTAGAACCTCAACCAACTCAATCATATCCTCTTCACTGGCATTGAATTGTGGTTTCTTATTTCTCATCATTTCCTTCCTCAACCACCTTGGAACTCCTTCTACTAAAGGACTACCTCTTGAGGATGAAGAAGTTTGTTTTGCCACTGCTTTCCCCTTATCATTCCTTTCTATCATTCTTTCCCTCTATATGGGCTCTCCTTCTATCGTCTCTATCTCAGTGGAGTCCAAAATTTGTACCTCGGTGTCTTGGGAGGTTTGCTACTAATATTCAACCATTTCCCCCTCTTTAGATACTTCATCAATTAGAATTTGTTGTGGCTCTTCCTCCTATGACAACTCCTTTAATACCTATTCTTCTTCAACATTCAGAGGTGGAGGAGTAGTAGTGCTTTTGTCTACAACTATGATTGGGACAAGGGGTTGGGGAGTAAGATCAGGGCCCTATGATTTTGGCTGCATTTGTGTCTAGTCTTCCTATTGGGGTTCACTTGTCAGGGTATCCTTGATCTTATCTCGAATCAACTTTGTTTCCATGGGCATAAAGTGAAAATTTGACATTTTGAATACATCATCACCCTCTTCACCCTACTCATCAACCCATTTTTTTACTTCATCCTCTAAAGTAGTTATTTCTAGAGGTTCTTCTTGAGCTGATCGTGGTAACAAAGTGAAAATTTTCCTTCTTTCCTACTCAGTGGCTCTTGCTATCCTAGTTCTTCTTTGCAATGGGAGATCTTCCTCTTCATCCTCCTCTTCTTCTTCTTCCTCTTCAAGAATGAGATTTGGGAAAGATGGGAAAGGAACCATCCTTCTAATTACCCTTTGCCTTTTCTTAATGGGGGTCTTAATCTTCCTTCATTTCTTGGGTGTAGAAGGGGAGGCTTATTCTACCTACTGAAAAGGAGATACTTGGATTTCACCCTCTATTTCTGCTTAGTTGGATGTAGCTGGTGATACTTGAGGATCTACCTGGACTTGGGGAGCTCTAGTATCTTTCGACCCTTGCACATTTTCTTCTTGTTGCTGCAGAGGCACCAAAATTTCACCCTCTTTTGGTTCAACTCTTTCAGGAGAACTCCTCTTTCTTTAGCCTTTTCCTTTCCTCTCCTAAGGGTGATAGTATCCAACTGGTTGGTCAAGTTGGTATACTATTTCTTGCCTTATTGGTGACTAGGCTACAAAGGTTGGAATGGTAACTTTCTTCCCTCTACCTCTATCTAGGTGGGCTTGTGCATGGAAAACCACTGTGTCAGGTATTCGATCAAGCTTGAATGGTTTCTTGATCCAATCATGTGTCATCTTGATAATGTGCCTTGCCTGATGATTAATATCATCACTTTCCTCCTTGTCAACCAATAGCTTTCCTGAGTCTTGTTGAAATATCTCCAATGGAATCTGAACCTTTAAAGCCTTTTGTGCCAAATACAAAGTCATCCTACAATAATCCTTTATAGTGACATCATAGCTATTTGTCACATTCATCCAAGGGTCTTCAATGAATTCTTCATGGTGAAATTCCTAGCCTACCAGACTTTGGACTCTCTCGATATTATCAAAGTATGGCCTTGGAGAATTGTATTCTTCTAGGGGATATTGATCCCATTCCCATTCAAAAGAAGGAATATCCTACTTCCTCTTCACTTGAAATGGTCCTATGACTAGGGGCCATGTCCAACACAGTCTATGCTATTTCCTTACTCTATCATATGCATACTCAAATTTTCATGCAATCTCCAACAAAACAAGTCTATCACTAGGATATCTTTGGAGCTTCATTGGTTTGATAGTGGCACCAACTACCCTTAGATATGTGAATGTTTTGAATTGAATGTAATAAGCCCCAAGTGCAGTTATCTATGCCACTGCATCATTAGATAATCTTTTTGCATAGTCTCCCTCTATGAATTAGATGACAATGAATATGAAGGCATCATTGAAAATTCTGTATTCCTTGCTCTGTCTTGAGAGTCTCTTCTTAACCAATTGTGGATAAACAATATATGGCCAAGCATTGGGATCCTGCATGTTGCCTCTTTTGTATAGCCCCAAGTAGTTTTTTGCCCTTGTAGCTAACATATACACCACATATGAAGTCATATAAAAATTTGTTTTATCTTTTACTGCTCCCAACTACTCACATAGATTTTTTATCAAAGTCATGGCCCAATCAAGTGGTATCCTTGCCATTTTGATAGTCTCAATGAAATGCACCATGAAGACATTTAGGTGCCCAGCTACTGATAGACCCATCACCCTACTCAGAAGTATGATTGAGTATCCAATATCATCCTTCATGTACCCCCTTGTCATATCCACCTTTTTGGTTACCCTCCCTAGAGGAGTCTTCTCAATAGGATAAGAGGACTGGATAATCTCAGTAGCCTCTTTTAGGTGTTCTCTATACCACCTTTTTGCTACCTCATAGGTTAGTTTGATGAACTGATCTACTCTAGGGAGATGAAATACTCTCTCAATGTTATCGTGTTGGAGGTCAAGAACAACTTTTTTAGTCACACCTTTTACCACCCTTTCCTCCGAAACAAAGTGTTGTGCAAGTGTCAATATGAACTTCAAGGATTGTATTGATATTGGATGTGAAGCTATGCTTACTAGTCCTTATCGGATTAATGTCAAAACCAAAGTTGAGCTCTGAGTGGGTCTATTGCAAATCCTTAAGAACTCCACCAAATTGATGTGTCCCAAATATGTGTCTTTAATCTTGAAATAGTCATCTTGGAATCTCAACTCTGATGGAATGCCTTAGAATTTGAACATAATGGGTTTTGGTGCCATTTTCTCACCTAATGAAGATGCCATTATATTGTTATCTGCATGAAAGAGAAAAAAAAAGTCCGTCAGTCCCTATCAAACCAAAATTTTACAAAAAAAAATTTGTTCAAAAACACAAAAACACTCATTTTTTGTTCTTGCCTCTTAAGTTGTTCAACTTGTCCCACAATCTCAGGCTGCCATGCACTAGCTGTTATCTCATTTTTCTTCTTTAGAGTAGCAATTCACCTTAGTAATTCTTGTTTTTCTTCATAGTTCTTCACAATCACTTCTTCCCTTTCCTTTTGAAATCTCCTATTAATAGCTTCTTGCTCAGCAAGCTGTGCTTTCAAAATTTCATTCTCATTAGGATTAGGGATAGTGAACTCAGACCCAAATGTTTTCTCATCATTAAAACTTTTAGGTTCTAAGTGTCTAGGTTTGACCTTTTTAGTGGAATAATCTGACATGAAAGGGTTTGTACCATGCTGGAAAAGTTTGTTACTAGTCCTATCCTCAAGACTAAATACATGTGGTTGCACAATCTTCTCCTGGCATATCATTTCAAGGGTATTATAGAAATCGTCATTAGAAAAAGCTGGATGAGATCTCTAACCTTTGGAGAAAGACACTTTTTCAATAGCAGAATGGTGTGCATTATCTTTCCTGTTAGGATAAACCACAGACAGAAATAAAAAACTACATGCAAATATAACCAATAAAAAAAATAATAGAACACACAGAAATGAACACAAGGCACCAAGATTTAATGTGGTTCACCCAATCCCTGGGCTACGTCCACCAAACAGCAAGTCCGATCTTATTACAATCCAGTGATTACAACCTGATTACAATCTGTAATCCCTTACAGCTCAATACCGTCGCAAGAACCAATTTCGTATCACCACATATAAAAATGCCCAACCCTAAGCCCTTTTTATACAAGTATTAAACCACTTTAGGGTTATAACATGTCAGCCATATGTCGGCCATAATATGTTGGCTACCATGTCAGCTACTTCCAATTTTTTTTTTTTTCGGGGCGATGCCCCGAACCCCACTATTTATGAAGTATGTACAGTACTTTCCTGATTAGTCACCACAATCTAACAATCTCCCACTTGGGGACTGATCAGGCTCCACACTAAACAACAATCTCCCACTTGGAGACTGATCTTGTAGCAATACACCTACCGCATGGGGCTCCCACTGGATCAAACCACCCTGGACTCTGCTATTCTTTTATACACATTTAGTCTAAAAGACCAACTGAAGCTGAAGAGGAGTTCAACTTCTCCCTTGTGACAACCTTTGTCAACATATCTGCTGGATTTTCATTGGTATGTATCTTCTCCAGCTTTAACTGTCCATCCTCCAAAACTGACCGAATGAAATGGTACCACAACTGTATGTGTTTGGTCTTAGAATGCAGAGCTGAATTCTTAGCAAGATGAATGGCACTCTGACTATCTGTGAACAAATAATTATCCTTATGAGGATGTCCCAATTCTTCCAAGAAGAACTGAAGCCATATCATCTCTTTGGATGCCTCTGTAGCAGTAACATACTCTGCCTCTGTAGTGGAGAGAGCATTAATCTTCTGTAGACTAGAAACCCAGCTCACGGCTGCCCCACCAACAGTAAAGACATAACCTGTAGTACTCCGCCTGGTATCAATATCCCCAGCCAAATCCGAGTCAACATAGCCCTGTAAATCAGTAGTAGAGCCCCCAAAGTGTAAACACTTATTGGATGTTCCTCTCAAATATCTAAGAATCCACTTGACAGCATTCCAATGCTCAAAACCTAGATGACTCATATACCTGCTAACGACTCCCACTGCATGTGCAATATCTGGCCTAGTGCATACCATAGCATACATCAAACTTCCTATAGCTGAAGCATAGGGTACCTTGGACATCTTATCCTCCTCTTCCTGTGTCTTGGGACACATCTCCTTAGTCAATTTCAAATGACCAGGTAAAGGTGTGCTGACAGCTTTAGCATTCTCCATAAAGAAACATTGCAACACCTTCTCAACATAATCAGCTTGAGATAGCGTCAATGTTCTGTTCTTCCTATCTCTGCAAATCTTCATACCAAGGATTTGTTTTTCTGCCCCCAAATCCTTCATAGCAAATGCATGTGCTAACTGGCATTTTAGCCCCTTAATATGATGCATGTTAGACCCAGCTATAAGCATATCATCAACATATAGACATAAAATAATGTAGCTATCATCATCCAACCTCTTAAAATAAACACAATAATCTGAATGACACCTGTTATATCCATGCTCATGCATAAAACTGTCAAATTTCAGATACCATTGCCGAGGTGCTTGCTTCAGGCCATATAAACTTTTCTTCAATTTGCACACTAAGTTCTCCTTACCTTTGACCTCAAAACCCTGTGGCTGAGCCATATATATTTCTTCATCCAAATCATAATGAAGAAAGGCTGTTTTAACATTCATCTGCTCTAAATGCAAATCTTCAGTAGCCACAAGACTTAAAACAGTACGAATAGAAGTCATTTTAACAACAGGAGAAAATATCTCATCAAAATCAACTCCCTTTTTCTGTGCAAATCCTTTTACAACTAACCTGGCCTTAAATCTTTTCTTACCTCCTTCCTCTTCTTTCAACCTGTAAACCCATACTTTTCTAGTTGCGTCATCAATAAATGTAACATAATAATGAGAGCCACCAAGGGAAGATACCTGAGCCAGTCCCCATACATCTGTATGCACAAGCTCTAATTTCTCCTTTTTGTTTTCCTTCCCTGTCTTTACAAAACTAACTCTCTTTTGTTTTCCATACACACAACTTTCACAGAAATCCATATTCACACATTTTAGACCTGGTAAAACTTTCCTTGAATGAAGTACTTTCATACCTTTCTCACTCATGTGCCCAAGTCTATTGTGCCATAGCGCTGTATCAGAATCTACAGCAACTATTTGTTCTCCCTGCTCAACTGTAGTAATTGTTCCTGAATATTCATTTTTCTTTGAAATAATCAAAGTAGAAGGAACAATATGACCTGTACAAAGATATAAGGTGCCTACTTTCACACCTTTTGCTACTACAAGGGAACCTTTTGAAACCTTCCAATTTTTATCATTAAAAGTAATTACACAACCCTCATCACCGAGTTGCCCTACTGAAATTAAATTCCTACTCAGCTTTGGAACATGTCTTACCTCATGTAGTAGCCAATGATTCCCATTCTGCAACTTAATCTTAATTTTTCCCTTTCCAACAATCTAACAGGGTTCATTATCCCCCAAATAAACAAGCCCAAAATCCCCTTGGACATAATCAATGAAATAACCTCTTGAGGTGTAGCATGAAAAGAAGCACCAGAATCTAAAACCCATGAATCATCAACACTCTCTAAAGATAGAAGCAAAGCATCCTCTTTGGATTTATTACTTACCACATTTGCCTCTTTGTCTCCATCTGATTTATCTCCTTCGTTTTTCTTTCGAGTCCAGAAATCTTTCTTTTTGTGCCCTAGTTTCCCATAGTACCAACAATCATTTGGTCCTCTCGATTGAGACCTCCTCCCCTTTGACTTTCCTCTTGATTTCCCACGATTTCCAGAGTTACTTCCTCTTTCAGTCGTTCTGCCCCTGCTTTGTGCATTTAAAGCACTTCCTGATGTAGATCCACCTGAGGATTTTCTACGAGTTTCCTCACTTAAAATAACACCGATCACATCATCATATTTTAGGGTACTTGATCCAAGAACAGAATTACTCACCGCCATTACCAAGCCATTCCAGCTTTCAGGCAAAGAACACAAAATCAAGAGAGCCCTAATTTCTTCATCAAAATTGATACCCACAGAAGATAATTGACTAGTAATAGTATTAAACTCATTTAAATGATCTGCAATAGATCCACCTTCTGCCATTTTCATATTAAATAAACGCTTCATGAGAAATACCTTATTTGAAGCGGAGGGCTTTTCATACAGTGTCGCTAGGGTTTTCATCAAATCTTCTGTCGTCTTTGCTTTTGTAATATTAAATGCCACCGATGGTGCCAAGCATAATCGAATGCTTCCGAGTGCCTTTCTGTCCAAAAGATCCCATTCAGCCTTTGACATAGTTCCCTGATTCTTGGCTTTTCCTTCCAACGACTTCCATAAATCTTTCTGATATAAATAGTCTTCCATTTGCATCTTCCATAACTGGAAGTTCTACCCATTAAACCTATCAACCCTCAGCTTACCATCATCTGCCATTGCTCCCACTCAACCGTGAGACTCCCACTTAACCGTGAGACTTTCCTGCAGAGGATAATTGAGAAACAACTAGGCTCTGATACCACTTGTTAGGATAAACCATAGACAGAAATAAAAAACTACATGCAAATATAACCAATAACAAAAATAATAGAACACACAGAAATGAACACAAGGCACCAAGATTTAACGTGGTTCACCCAATCCCTGGGCTACGTCCACCAAACATCAAGTCTGATCTTATTACAATCCAGTGATTACAACCTGATTACAATCCGTAATCCCTTACAGCTCAATACCGTCGCAAGAACCAATTTTGTATCACCACATATAAAAATACCCAACCCTAAGCCCTTTTTATACAAGTATTATATTGCTTTAGGGTTATAACATGTCGGCCATATGTCAGCCATAATATGTCGGCTACCATGTCGGCTACTTCCAAAATTTTTTTTTTTCGGGGTGATGCCTCGAACCCCACTATTTATGAAGTATGTACAATACTTTCCTGATCAGTCATCACAATCTAACAATCTCCCACTTGGGGACTGATCAGGCTCCACACTAAACAACATTTCCCTACTATTTGCTCCTGTGAATAGCTTCCTTTCTGCATCTGGCTTCCCTTCATAGCTCAATTCTATCTTCCTCTAGGAAGGAGATCAGTTTGTAATTTGATTCTCAGGTTTTTCCTCACATTTTCCTATGTATTTCTTTTATTCTCCATAATTTGGGACAACAATTTTCAAAAAACTAACACTGGTTAATTGTTTGAGTCACCACCCACCCTATTAGAATGGGAATAAATTTGTTGAGTGGATAATCACAATTACTTCACTTAATAGTTTTAAGTAAAATGTAAACAACTTTCAAACCCATGGGAATCTTCTCATGAAATATCTGCAACTCTACCCAAGGGGACATAGATCTCTAATAATTCAAAATTTATGACAACACTAAGTGTAATTCCCCAGTAGAGTCACTATTTTGTTGGCTAACTTGGATGGGAAAAACCATACTGAAAAATAGGACTAAGATATTCAATTCACACCAGAGATTCTTGTCTTTTTAACAAGGTTTATTTTCCATCTTATCTCCCTAGCAGAGTCACCATTTTGTTGGTGAATCAGATGGGCAAAAACCCAACAGAGAATAGGACTTGAAATATTCAACTTATACCAGAGATTCTTATCCTTTTAACAATGAATTACTTCACAACTTCCCCAGTAGAGTCACCATTTTGTTGGTGTTTGAAACTATTGAGCAATAAAATGCTCAATATCATAGTGAAATTACTCACACAATCTAAGGATTAGCCAATTCCTAGTAGCAATTACATGAATAAACCAATTTGACCTAACTTCAACAAAACCAAAAATGGTTTTCTACTCTTTAGGCTCTGCTAAACCAAGGCGGGTATACCTAGGGATGATTCTAATGCAAACTATGGTATAAAATTATCTTAGTTTCATTTTGATTCTCATCTTTTACCCTCAGGCACATACATAGTTTATCAATTTTCTCTAAAGCTTCTCAAATCTATATGCATCCCCTATAAGTAGATCTGGTTATAAATCTTCTATTCGTTTACAAGTATTCTTGGAATTAGTGGCTATCTAAGACTCATAAAACTATATGCAAATGAGTGGTAACCAACATTTGTAACTTGAAACAAAATGGAATGAAATAATTTTTGATTTTTAAAAAATGATTTGATATGTAGTAGAAAAATTCACCCTTGCCCATTTCTGACTCATGTGACCAGTGCCTTATCCATTGGGTAGAAAATTGACTATTAGCGGGAGATCTAATTCAAATAACTTGCAAATGAATAAATCAATTGTAATCACCCATTTCTCTTCTTATGAAATATCCCTTTTATAAGCTCACAAACCCTACTAATTCATTGAAACATTTCCATAATTCCTTGAATGATAAGAAACAATAAAACCAACATACAACCCATCCAGATTGCATTCAACCAATTAAACCTTATTTAAGTGACTTCAAAGTAAACAAACTCGTAAAATGGAGACAAAAATTGGTGACAAAAATATAGTGTTAATACCCCTTTGTATTATCCTTTTGAATGACTACTACAATAACCAATAGAATTCAAAGAAAAGCCCAGAACATCTTGCTAATTTTGTCATTTCAATATCACCAGAGAGTACAAGTGGAAGCAAACTCAAAACAACTACATACTATTGGATTGACTATCTGTACTTTTCTTGAGAGTAAACAAAAATTATACAAGTTTTTTGGACCATCACATTTCCTTGAAAACTCATTTATATAGACATAAGTTGCAACAAGAAAAGGGCAAATGTGATTGACAAGTGTCCCTCAAAAAGATATTTACACACACCTATAACAAAAAGACAAAATGCAAATAATAGAAAGACTAATACATCGAACATTCCTTTGTGGGTCCCTTTTCTATTATTCTACCTGAATAGATAAAAGTATTACCATCTAAATCTTTGATTATTCTGATTCCTTAGAATAAGTGGCCATCAAGTTTGAAAGCGATGAGTCATCTCTGATTACCCATATATTTACTTTAATCCAAGGATTTTCCTTGTCTTCATCATTTATTGTAAGGGTAACTTTTACTTTGGCACCTTCTTCCTCCTCATCATCTTCTATTTCATCATCCTGTAGCATCTGCTCTTTTGACATAAATTTATCTTTCCTCTCATTATTGGCAATATCATCAGGCCAATCAAAATTGAGAACATCTCTTTGTACTATTATCAGAGAATTTCCAATTGCTTCTATATCAACCAATTCTTTTCTGATGGAGTTATAGAATATTTGCACTTTAACCAACTCCTCATTTGTCATAGCCCATAACAAGTGTCCAATTTCATTTATAACTTTATTTATCCTTTCACAAAAAACTTCATCCACCTCCTTATTCCATTCTTCTTTTTCCTTTATTTTGTCAATTGTTTTTAAAGCACAAGGAAATAAATCAAATTTTTTTGCAAAATACTTGGGAAAAAAAATAATTAATCTTTTTTGGAAAGAATCATGCTTATCATCAAAGCCCTACAACTTATTTAATAAATCAAAGATTTTTTCTATCTGATGATATGTTAGCTGAATAATAGATATACACATAGCAGTAATATCTTCATTTCTCTCTATCCATTTCTGTAGAATAGGTCTGAATATAGCTTCATTTCATTCCAATTCATCCCTAATAGCTGAAATCCTTGCTAATTGATCAAAAAATGTGGGCCATTCCATCCTGTCCACTAGATTCATTATACCCTGCCTTAATTTTTCTTCAAATTGATTATTTAGTTCTATGTGTAGTGCATACAATTTATTCTTCTCTTCCTCAAAATCCTCTATGGTATAGAACTGAGGCCTTTCTGGGGTATTAGGTATCTCAATAATTGGAGTTGATTTAAAAGGTTCAATAGGTGGCCTTGGGGGATATGCAAGTTTAGATCTACTAGATTCTTGTACTTTTCTCTTCCCAAGTACCTTTTCCATTTGAGATACTTTGTTTTCCAAGGAATGTATCTACATGCCCCTCTCCTTATATGCTTTCAAAACTTCTTCAAACCTAGCATTGAGTTGGGAAAATCTTTCTTCTTCGTAACCAAATACAACACTACAAAATTTCAACATTTTTGAGGCCATTCCTATTATCTGTTTACTGCCTATCTCACTAGCCCTGAATACTATCAATACACTAGTATGCTCTGTAGTAGAAATTTCCTACATCCTGGTCTTATCCTTTTTCTCAATAGACCAAATTACAAGAACTTGATGGTCATCACTAAACTTGACTCCTCTATGAGCCTATAGTACCTCTTCTTCAGTTTTAAATTGGACATCCTTTGGATTCCTTACTGAATCAAAAGCCATAGCATTCACTATATCCCATTCTAGCAAAACAAAGACTCTTGACTATTTAATATTTTTCCTTCTAGCCTCAGGGGTAAATTGAACAAAATCATTCAAAAATTTTGATTTTACCTCCTCCTTAATAGAAAAATCTGATTTATCAGGTTATTCTGCCTTTAACTTTTCACATGTTTTTCCAAAATTTCCTATGTTTAACCTCCACAAAAATTGTTCAAAGGCTCTAGACTTCACAAAATTTTCATCATTAATAAACCTCTCAGAGGCTTGAGCAACTATAGGATCTATTTCCTTACCTTGGTAATCATCAATAGTGAGATCCAAGGAAGGTGTAGGGGGTTCTTGTGGTTCCCTAATCTCCAAATCTATGGAAGTAACAATTACATCCCTTTCTCCACCAATTTATCTAAGTTGTTCCCTTAAAGATGTTTCATCATCAATTTGGATTGGCGAATGGCTTGGGGAGTATTGTTCTACTTGAGAAGAAGAAGACCCCTGCTCCAATTTTTGCCTTTTTGGAGCAGTAGCTACTGATGGGATTTTTGGTCTTGGCCTTTGATGAAGGGGAGCTTGTTGCACACTTTGAATCATCACATAACCTACCCTTTTCTGCAAAGTATACTGGCCAGGAGCCACCACATTTCTACTGCTTATCCTTCTTTGCACCTCTGCTGCCTTTTCTGGATATGCTTCAACATATTTGGCTTTCTTCTCATTCATGGTTTGGATTATTATAGCAAAATTATTCATTAATGCTTTCATTTTGGCTCCCCAATATTTCTTATCTTTCAATGGGTCATAACTAGAGTCAAAAGCATTAATGAATTCTAAAGTCTTACTAAATACTATCCATTTTTCTTTTCTCAATTCCTGCTCTTGTAAAGAAAAAACATTCCTAATTACATCCTCAGGATAGTATACCTGGTGTACCATATGTTGGGACGAAAAATTACATGCTTCATTTTTAGTCCCATTTCAAAATTTGATAAATCAAGCCCCATAAATGCTTGTATAATTGGCTATAGCTTTAAAGCCCTTAAGGTGTTCAATGTTTCTGATACCTTTCATTTAGTTTGCCTAAATGTTCCATGATGGTAATTTGTCATTCTGAGTTATCTGACAAATTATTATCTTGAACCAATCCTAAATCTGCTTTCTACCCCAATTAATATGCAGAATCCAGTCAAGAACCCATTTCTTTATGCAAATTTGCCACATCTTTTAAAACCCTTTAGCCCCTTCTCAATTTCTTGCTCAAGGCATGCCTTTTAAACCTTAGGAAAGTTTGAAATAATTTTTTGTTAAATATGTTTTAAGGTAATCATGGTTTACATGGTTTTAAATCTAAGAGAGTTTCATTTCAAAATTACCATGCAAGTCTCGGTGACCGTTGATCTTGTTCAGATCGACAGACCCTGCATTCTTGCATTTTCAAGATGCGAGGCTGTTACAAAATGTGGGGAAGTGCGAAGAGGGCACGTAGCATAGTTTAATTATGTGGGTCCAAAATAATTCAAAGGTTGACTCACCATTGATCTTGGATAGATCAATGGATGCTGCTTGCCTTAAAGATGAAGATGAGCATGGTTTAAACAAAGTGGGCAAGCGCATAACTGACCTCTATCCCTTGTGAAGACATAAAGTGTATTCACATGAGTGAAGAGGACAAGTCATGAACATCGTCGATCTATGAGAGATTGACAGATGAAGCATACCCACATTTTTAAGAGGTGCAACAAATAAATATTGCGAGAATGCCACTTTGCAAAGTGTGGCACAATGGGACCAAGCGTGGAAGTGATGATGTCATGGGTGCACAAGTTTTGAATGCTGCCGTCAGGTTTGTCAGAGCATGTGCATTAGAAGGTGTTTTCTCATTGGTCAGGATCATTTTAGTGGGCTTCCAAATATTGAAATCTTGAATCACCATCGATTTAAGTCAGCATCAAGGGCTAGCATTTGCCCACATTGTTTAATCTCATTATGTTTTTAACAATGCGGGTAAACAGGTTGTGGACACGTATCACGATTGATCAAGTCACGCCATTTTGAAATGCCACGTGTTTTGTGATAAAGGAATAGTGCAATGGTTATTGAAGAGTTTTCTATTAGGCGTTGATCTTCTTTAGATCGACGAAGGGCGCTGGCCCACTTTATCAACATGCAGGGAGATTAAGGAAAGTGAGAATGCATCGTAAAGACATGTGTCCCCAATGATGTCAAGTCCTACCTTATGAGCTTACATAGATCTTTCTCGATTTTTGATCTTAGTCAAATTAATGGCCAATGCATTTTCATTTTATGAAGATGCTCGCAAGATATGAAATGCGGGAATGCACAAGCCTAATACATGGGACGGACTCAGGGCATTGATTCAATTCAGATCTACGGATATTGCACGTTTGCATTTCTTAGAAGCAAGAAGCACCAACTAAAAGAGGAATTGCACACATAGCTAATTATGATTAGGTTATTTCGAACCATCTTGTCTAGTGGATTTCAAAGTCATCATGTTCACAGCTTTGACTTGTAAGATCTTCAAGATTGATGGAACATTTTTTACTACTGAAGGTGGTGCAATTTTGCATATTAATGAGATTTGAAAACCTTCGCATGTCAAAGTGAAGAATAGAGTGTAATAGGTAAGATTTTCCCAATTTCAACTTGTGCAAGTAGAAATTCATGAGTCACCTCTGAATGGAAACAAATTACTACTAGGATTGAGATAAATTTGGCACGAGTGTCAAGTAGTTGGCTCAAGGATAAAATGCAGAGTTATAGAGATAAAAAGAAAAGGCTTCAGGTAAGTTTATATACCATAGTCTCTGCAATTTTCAATCTTTTGTGATTTATTCAAAAGATGATTCTAAAGATTTTACTAAATCTTAGGGTGTGGATAGTGGAAGGATTTTTTTTTAAGAGTAATTGGTTCTGGGGCACAGATAGTTTGAAAAATGATTTATTTATTTTCAAAGGATGGTTCACAAAAGGAGAATGGTTAGCTTCATATGCCTGTGTATGGGTTTTTGATAGAGGAAAGCTAGTAATCAGGTGTCGTAGTCAGGTCACCAAGGTGGTAAGAAGGACAAGGAATAGACTTGGTAAGCTAACATCCTATTCAGCAGTAACATCATCTTTTAAACAAATTTTCAAAGCATCTTAGTTTGATGTTAGGGTAGCAAAAATATTTGAGACCCTGTGCATAGTTTTGGAAGAGGGTGAGGAAGATTTTATACCCTTGGGTAGAGTCTATTTCATTTTTTGTGCATGTCCCCCCTTTTTGTGTCAGTGGATGGAAAATTTTGGCAGGAGGTCGGTTAAGGAAGCAGACGTGGCTGGGGATCAGAGGATCCCTATTTCATTAGTTTTAATAGCTAAATTTTTTTTTGACTTCTGTACTACATGCTAAGTAATGATTCTATTATTTCTAAAGCCTGGCATGATTAGTAAAGAGTGGGAAGTAAAGATGATTCTCATTCAGTAGTCATCTTGACAAAACCCACGGGCCTAGGTTGGTGCATATTTTTCAAAGTTGATTTTGTCATTTATGGGGTAGTCTTAGTGGTTGTGCACACAAAAAATCAGTGGTAGAACTGAGTCAGCAAAAGGTTGTAACAGAAAGGAGCCTACAGGAGAATAGTTGATCTACGTGATGTTCTGTTAATCATTCTTCTTCTTTTTCTATTATAAACTTGTGATATCTTTTGTAAGGGACACTTGTCAGTTCTCTACGCCTGAAGCTTGTTGCATCTAACAGTATTTAAGTGAGATCCTAGGGCTAGAGAAGGGGTTGTTGGTTAGTTTTCTATTTTCCAATTTTTTGGAGCTCTGCTCAGGCTGTGAAAGCCACACACCCAGCATATCTTGTATGAACAACATATGGATTTCATAGATAGTTATAATATAGTAGTGTGATCTTGTATCTTGTTTTATGCATTCCTAATGTACTTATTTCAAGGAGATAAATACAATGTACAGAAGCTTTTGAATTTGAATATAATTCTGTCTCGTTTCTTGTTGAATTTGTAATTTTATATGTTCAAGAACAAAGAGCTTGAACCTATTTGCAATTGCCCGATTGTATGTTTGAGATTTTCTTTCCTTTGACTCAAGGAGTCATATAATTGCTTGTGGTTTCAGACAAGGCTAGAGATTCATTAAGAAGGATGTGTGAAAATATGGGGTTATACTAGATATTGTTGTCTAATTCATAAGGTGAACAGACTGAACATGAATGTCTCAACATATGTCATATGTTGATTAATGTTCAAGGATGCATAATTCTGAAGTATAAGATTGCCCAATGGATAAGGCACTGGTCATTTATAGGATCATTAAGTTTTTGCTGCGTATTGGACATGTTGTATTTTCTCAATATAAATCAATCATTTTCCCTTCATGTTGAAGTGGACATAAAAGTTTAAACCCTCACCCAGTTTATGAATAATATAGGTTTGCACCTAGCTATTGTATAATCTGTGTTGTTTCATAAGCCATTAGGAGATATTAGGGGTTTTATCTGCTATCATAGATCCTAATTATTTTTATGACACTGGTTCCATATGTCAGATCTAAAGAGGTTCATTTGCCTAGGTTTTGCAAAGCTTGAAGTAGAAGAAGGGTCAAGCCTTATAGTTGGCCCTGTGTCTGAAAATGATATGTTGATAATGGGAGTTAGCTGCCCCTAGATGTGTCATTTTCTCATGGGGATAATTGAAAACCTTCTAGAATTTTCAAACACCAACACCATATGAGAAGCCTTTTTCCTCTCTCTTAAGAGATCATAGAAACCTTTAGGATCAATAAATCTGGCATGAGACTCTTCCATGTTGTATCTATCCAGGAATAAGTTAAGATGTTTCCATCCCTTCTTCACATAAACAAAATCATGCACTACAATAACAATTGGAAAGAATGTACCCTTCTTTGCAGATCTCTTTCATTAATAGTGCCTATTTGCCATAACAATTTTGCTTCCCCTATTTTCAAAGGCACTTGGAAAGGTAGAACATGAGGCTTTTCCAAGAAGACATATACTCTTATTACTGTTGAAAAATTGTAAGGGATTATATCCCCCCAGTTATGACTGACAAGTAGCCCTTTCGCATGGTCCTTTGGTCTGACCAATTCTAGTAGTGCTTGTGGAATCCTAGGGCTATCTCCTCTCAAGAGTACCCTAAGCCTTGATGCAAAATATCTATCAAACCTAACAAAACTAGCATCTCTAGCTTCTGATGTCATATCCACACTCCATAGCTAAACTGGATTCCTTTCTCCATCCCTGGTTGTTTCCAATTACATACCCTTGGAGAAGAAGGTAAATCCCTTATGTAAACAAACATACATAAGCAATGAATACCAACATAATGGTTTGCTTACTTTCCTTTGTGCTATCCCCACCAATCCATTGTGAATTTCTTATGCAAGGAGAGTAGAAAAATCAAGGATAGTGCTCATCCCAAATTGAAGAGTCTGAGCCATGATGAGAATAATGGAACTTGGGATATGCTCTACTTCATCCATTCCAAAAATCTTGCAAAGAGAAAAATATAATGCTTGAGCCCTTTGGTTAAAATGTCTTCTCATTAGTGGCTTAGGTGTGTTGGCAGTAATTACAGACAGTGTACCAACCTTGGTAGCATGCTCTTGCAATGGCCTTGTTCTCAAGTATATTCTTTGGGCATCATACCTTGCTTGCAAATCATCCATGTCAATTTTTTTGTGCACAACATAGTTAGGGTTTAAATTGAAAACCTCTCTAATTAATTTAGGGAAAAATATAAAAAGATTTACCCCAACATGGTTCTTGACCCATCCAGTGATATGATCATACTTATTAGCTAGGTCATTCAGCAAATCACTATCAAAGAAAACTATGGGGACTGTCAACTTTCCAATGTCAAAATCCTAGACATTGCTCATGGGGGTGTCTAATTTCCTTTCTAAGAACCATTTTCTAAACAATTCTAAACCCTTCATAGATACTCGTGCATCCCTCACCCAATTTTCTTTGTCATAGAAACCCTCATCTACAATTTCCCTAGAGTGTTTTGGAATGAGCTCCCACCCCTTGGTTATTTCATTTACTAACAAAGGGAACTATTCCAAGAAATCATCATGCACAACCCTCTTCAAGTAATTAGTTTTCCCAGAGAATTAATTTTGTGGGGGCATTTTGAGAAAACCCTAAAATTTACGCAACAATAGATACTTGGTTTTTTGGAGTTATAGAGTACTTACCTGCTAAAATTTGCACTTCTTCTCTATATAATTCCCACTGCAACTCTTTGAATCACTAGATAAAATTTTTGTGCCCTGGATCTAAAACTTCTTTATGCTCTATTAATTTCTTACAATTCTATAGTTCAAATAATGGTAAGATCATAGATTATATTCGAGCATTGAAATCACATGAATGAGCTCTGCACCATATTTAACTCTCAGTAACCGTTACCTCCAAATTGCAATCAGCTTTAAATTTTATCCATAGATTTCACTGGATTAGATGACTTTAATTCAAAAAAGTAATAAGCTTTATGTCCTTAGGAGTGGGGCCATGTGTCACATTACCACTTACCCACATTCCTTAAATTTCTTGCATCTTAAAATAGCGGGTAAGCACTAATCGTTGATCAAAACAAGATCAATGACTACACAAATTTATAGTTGACTAAGGTCCAATCAACCATTCTAACCAATAGGAAGTCTCCATGTGAGTCTATGCCTTCTGAAAACCTCCACACAAGCAGGTCCCATATCACATTCTGAGAAAATGAGTACTTGACATCATTCTTTCCACGTGTCAAGTTGGCCCATTCCTTCTTTCCTTATTGAACGAGCATCTCCATATTGTGGGATTATGCTAGCTGTTGATCTCTGAAAGATCAACACTGTCACTACTTATATCCTTTAATCCTTTTGAACTGGGAATAATGACATCACCATGGACATGTGTCCGCATGACACATACCCACTTTATTTAAAATTCATTCAAGTTCTCAATGTGGGTAAGCAACCTTTGTTGATCGAGACAAGATCAACGGTGTAAGAAAATTTCTGCACTTTATGGTTGCTTCATCTACTTGTGCCAATGAAATGAATGCTTTAAACTCTCATGCTTTGACCTATCTGACTACTACATTAACTTCTAAAAATTTCCATGCCTGTAACAAAAGTACTTCCACCTGGGCATATGTGTCATACAACATGGCATGACTCAACATTTTCCCTTAATCCTTGGCCCCACTATGACACGTGACACAAAGGTGCATACCTGCATTCCTTATTTCCTTAGTAGTTTCTTAATGTGAGCGTGTGCCAAACTTCAATATTTGAAGGATCTACAGTCTAACAAAACTTCAGTTGATCTAGCAAACAAAACACTTTATTTGCATAACTGGTAGTACATATCAGCAATTGTTTTACAGCTTGGCACACCGCAACACACACTGACAATTCTCAGCCCCACCTTGCTACATGTCACCAAAGCACATGCCTGCATTGTTTAAAAACCTTGTAACTTAACATTGTGGGAATGTGGTTCCCATTGATCTGAATAAGATCAATGGTCACGTGAAATATGTGTTATACAAGATATTCCTCAATAAAATATAGAGCCAAACACAAACAGAGCATGGTCAACAAGACTCAAAACAAGGCTTTTTAATAAAGAAATGCTCACATAAGCCTAACCTTAGGATAGGATGATATGCCTTATAATTATTTTTTCTAAAAAAATATTTTCAAAGGTTTTCAAAACTAGGGTAAAATAAGATAAGGCATTAAGGTTTCTTACACACTTAGGATTTTTTGAAAAATTTGCAATGACACACCTTGAGAAAATGATAGAATTCAAATAACACAGAGACTAGGACATGACCTAAGGCAACCTAAAATTTTTAAAATATAAGGAACAAAACCCTATTTTCCAAGATTTTAAGATTCAAATGATTTTTCACTAAATTTTTTATAATTTCTGTATTGTGAAAAATCAGACCAACAGTATCAGAGCTCCATATCTTCATGCCCTTGTTCTATTTATGAGAAGTTTCTCTTGGCTTTCAGACCTATTCTTTTTTTTACAGGGTTTCATTTTTTAGATTTTTTTTTATTGAATTTGGGGGGTCACTATTTTTCGGTGCACTTTGAGCCCAAATGGATATCACCGTTGAGCTTAGAGCACCCAAAAACCCTTATTTTCATACAAAATTTGTCCATTTGGACACAATTGAAATTTGAGGCTAAAAAGTTTGCACCTAGTTTGGACACATTTCCTAAGGAGACAATTTTTTAAAATTTTGCACGTAAATCAAGATTTTTGACATGTCTCCCAAGATGATGATTTTGTAATTTTTGACACAAAAAATTGAGATTTTTTGCATAAAAATCAAGATTTTGGGGCATGCAAATCAAGTTTTTTTCAAAAATCAAGATTTTTAGCATGTTTTCCAAGACGATAATTTTGTGATTTTTGCACAAAAATTGAGATTTTTTTGCTGAAAAATAAATATTTTGGGATATGCAAATTGATACAATTTTAATACAAAACTGACATGCTTTCCAAGGTAATTTCTAGTACTATTTGGCACACTTTTTGAGACATTTTGACATAGATCCCGAGGTAGTACATTTTTATTTTTTGGTTTTTCCAACTCTTTTTTGACCTACATGTGGTTTTTTGGCCATAACTTGCTCATTCGGACTCTGATTTGAGATTTGAAAGAAGTGCCAGAAAGCTAATTCCAAGCTCATCATTATTGTATACTTTATTTGGATTTTTGATGCTTTTTGGTGACCTATTTTTTCTATCAAAGTTAGAAGTTATATTTTTTTACTTTGAGAGACATATTTTGAGACACTTTATTTTCTAGATTCTACTCTAGGCACATCCCATTCAATTTTTTGCTTTTTTGCATTCTAATGAATATCTTGGTTGTTTTAGGTCTGGGGACCAATTTTTTTATTTTAGATAATTTTTCATGGGTTATACTATCTATTGTATCAGCCCTATGTCTCTTTTGATCTTTGTTGACATCCTTTTGTAGTATTTTTGCAAATTCACTGAGATAAAGTACCACTCTATTGCATTTCAGGATCTTGGACATCTTTGTGTTTTGTTGTACTTGTACTACATTATAAAGTTCCTTGGGGGTTTTATGTTGGCCATATTCACCATCTTCCTTGGTCAAGTGAGTGTTTCACATGACATTGGCCTCATGATGTGTCAATGACATGTGCCAGTATAGGTGTTTGTACTTCTTTTGCACTCTCGATGTTCGTAGTTCTTATTTTTGCATGAGATATTGCATTAAGTTTTAGTGTTCATGTCTCATGTCTCAGCATTAGAGGGGGACTATGTTGATTCTATTGTGTTCTTGGTTTGATGGATTGAGCTATGTATTCCATATTTGATCCTATGTACTAGGCTATTGTAGTGGCTGGATACCTATGGATTTCAGTGAGATGACTCATTTACTAGATAGAAATTCTCTCATTCCTATTTTTTGAGGCCATGAAGATACCTTTCATCTTTGATTGATCAGCTCTTCAGACTTAGTCTTCTCTACCTGGTCATGTTCTATACAGTGGAGGCTCTTCAGATCAACAGTTTGGTAGCATTTGCAACTTCATGCTTCAGTGGTGTTCTTCATGATCATCTTTTGTTCCTATCTTCTGGAACATTCTTTCTATTCTTTTTTGGAGTAGGGTTTTTCCCATGTGGTTTTCTTTATTTCTCCTCTTTACAAAGATTTGGTTTTTCTTGGGTACCTCATTATGCCTTGTGGCCAGTACCCAATTTGCTTTCAAAAATAGTTTCTAGGTTATTAGCTACTCCCTAAGTTTATCTTTGGGGGGGGGGGGGGGGGGGGGGTGGGTAAGATATTTTCGTATTAATTAGATCATTTTGATTCAATTATTAAGTCACTTATTATCTCTAGTTTACTTAAGTTAAACTTTAGGCATATAATAATTAATTCTTTTATTAATTATTATCATGCAACCTAGGTTTTACCCTTTGATCTCCTTTTATAAGGATTGATCTCCTTGTAATTTATTCATTCACTTTTAATAATAGTAATTTCTCTTTTTGCTCATCAAGAATGTCTCATCTATGGATCTGGCAATTTCAACGTCCATAGCTTTTTTGCTTCTCTCCATCTGTGACAAGTGTTTGCATGCAGGTAATTCTTAGGAGTTGTGGGGTTGATCTTTCATCAACTCCAACAAATTTCTTCTACAAGAGTGAAAAACCCATAGTTTAGTCCAAGGTAAACTCTAAGAAACCCCCCTCAAAAAAGAAATATAAAAATATTGGCGAATCTTACATTGTTTTGAAAAATAAAAATAATTTCTATTATTAATTGGCGAATCTTTAACTATTTAAATATTTTTTATAACTAAATTTAATAAAAATATGGTGATTTTAAATATTTTTAAAAACTAAATTATTAGCTAAAATTTTCTAAAATTAGCCAATTAGAGAATATTAGCCACTAAAAAATACCCTAGTTTACTCCTATGTCTTAATCATTTAATTTTATCCCCTCTTATTAAGTATTCTTTTTTACTATACTTTCTTAATTAATTAATCTTTATTAATTAATTGACTCTATTTTTAGGAATTACGAGAACTCTTAATTTCCTAAATTCTATTTCCTATTTCCCATTTCCTAAATTCTAAATTATAATTTCTTATTTTCGCTATTTCCATTTTTCCATTTGTATTTTTCTAATTCCCTAATTTCTAATTTCCATTTTAGACGGAATTATGAGTTTTTAAAATTCTAAATTTCCCACTCTTACAGATTCCTAATTTTTAGCTTACACATATTACATCTTTCCATGCATTTTTCTTACACTTTCTTCTTACACATTTCTATGCACAATTCTTACACATTGTCATAATTTGTCATAATTTTCCATTTTGTGGCACAATTTACCAAGTTTCACACATGATTATGATAATTTCCAATTTGCATTCTTTCTTTCCAATTCTTGCATTTGGCTTCAAAATCCTATAAATTGAGCCATTATGCACTTGTTTTGGCTAACCACACTCCTAGTATTCTCATTATCATCTTGTCATTTTGGTACCATTTCTATCATATCATCCTTTTCATCTTAATTTTATTTTGTAGGTATATCTTGTCAAGACCAAGAGCTACATCAACTTCAAATAAATGGAGAAGAAAGGAGAGCATAGGAGCTAAATTTGAAGGGGGTTTTCTATTGTTTAATATCTTTTACTTCAAATTTCTTTTATGTTTAGATTAGATAGTTTGCATATTCCTTTATGAGATTAGTGGTTCTCTCATTTATGCAAACATACTACTTTTCTAGTCCTACATTTGGTGAACATGTGCATAATCATTTCCAAATTTCAAATTCCTTGTTTGAGCTGACATGTTCAATACCACATACATATTGCAATAAATGTGGTTTTATGCAAAAAATTTCACATTCATTTTACTCAACACGTCTTTTTTTTATATGGTATTGATAGGTGTCATTTCAAAATGACATAGCTACATTAGTTTGTTTTTTATATGCTAGTTCTTATTAGCCCCTGCCTATATATAGGCAGGGAACTAATGTTTTCATTAGACCCCCTATTAATTTGTGCAATCTATTTCCATTATATCAATCACCTATATTTTTCAAGATCATAGGATTAGGGTTGTGTCAATGTTTCATGTATGTATCTGGTCTAGGATCCCATTAGGGTTTTTCCTCTCTCATCTTTATCCCTGAGTTGCCTAGGTGGGTATACAAGAATAATGTAATAGATTCAATTAGTCTAGGTGTCTAGGATTTGGGATGGTAAGTTTTTGTATACCCTAGATGAGAGAGAGAAAGAAAGAATCAAGTTCTATTCATATGAAATCCTAATCTATGATTAGGTGCTCCATTAAAGGCATAACACAGGTAGATTGAAGATATCACTGACATATTTGGAGAAAAAGATGACATAAAATATCAAGGACTAAGGCTTAAAAACAAAATGCAGATCGTGAGAATGAGATACATGTAAAATTATTTGTATTTGATGCAAAGTGAGCACTCAAAATGTATAAATGGTGAACAAATCAGGTCAAAGGTGATGAAGACCAAATTTGAAATCAATTTGATGAATCAAACACATCTAATTATCCACATCACTAAGTTGAAAATTTAATTGAACAAAAGAACACATGCTATTGGCTAGTTGAAAGTCAAATGCTTACTTGTCATATTGGGTCCTCTTCAAATATCAAATGAAAGTTAGATGCCTTTAGCCATTAGATCAAAGAAGATCTACGAAGGTTTTAATGTCACTATATAAAGATACTTGTTTGTTAACTTATGCAACCAAGCAATGTGAAAACTTGTGTCTGGTGGGCCATCACATTTCACAAAGTGTAGTCAGAACTTAGTCACAAGGTGCCATGAAAGAGAGAAAATCGACGTCAAATTCTCCAAGAAATGGAATGGTGCCAACTATTTCCCATGGTGTGCCTATTTGGAAAGAGCGACCCACACTAGGAAATAAAGAGACGTAACATCATTTTTTTATCACCATCAGATTAGAAAGAGATCTGTAGGTGTCACTATCTTTCTATGTGAAGTTTCTTGATCATCATTCTATGCAACAAAGCAACAAGAAGACATGTGTATAGAGGGACCACTAGAGGAAGGTATAAAGGAAGTCATAACATTTTAATCTGAAGTGTCAATTTGAGATCAATGATGGGAATTAAAAAATGCAGTGACCTTTAGAATATGGAATACATTGGTTTGGCACAAAACAATAGAAGATGAAGAATAAACCATTTTCTACAAGATTTTCTGAGATCACATGAAGAAGAACAATCATTGGGCATTTTTAGGAATATCATGGATTTAGAATCATCAACAGAAGAGATACCACATGCTTGTATCATGATCTAGATTGGATAATTTTATATTTTATTCTTTTATATTCATATGACTGTTGCTCTACTATAATTAAGAAATGATAGAAAACTATAAATTTAACCTCATTTGATAATGAAAGGGTCAGAAAAATTGATGGTGAATGTGCAATTCCATTTACTCTATTTTCTTGTTATGTTTTGTTGTCCATGCATAGATTAGTTCTATATTAAGAGTTGAAGGAAAATTATATTTGATCTTGTGATAATTGGGTGTATTCCATTTGATTTTGATATTTGTAGTAGAAGTGATTCCATTTACTTTCCTCATATATGATTATGCTTCTTCTCTTGTTCATTTCATATCATGTTAGATAGTTTCATTAGGAAATGAAAGATAAATGTATATGAATCTATTATTTATTGGTTAGATTCCATTTCATTCAAGGTTGATAGTGAAAGCAATTCCATTTTCCCTTATGTGCATAACTCTTCATTCATCTTTTGTATTTAGATGGTAAATCTGTACATAGAAGTAGGAGTAGATGTTAGAAGAACTTCAAGGTAGCTTGTGATATCCATTCCACTAGGTGTCATAAGTTGCCCAAGTTTATTTTTACCTGGGGTGTTTGTAGTTATGAAAATTGTGGTTCATCCTTTTCTACTCTTAGATTAAGAGCATACCCCCATATTCCAATGATCTATTAGAAACAAAATTCATTACATATATTGCATATAAGGGAGATGTACCTTACAATTTAGAGGGAAGTGATATAACTGTTGACATATCAGTCAAGTTTTTTATTAGTGACACACACTTATTTAGATTATATATGGATATTGAGCTTATTATATAGTTAACAATGTTTGCCAAGATTTCAGTTGTTGCCAAGTTCTATAGGTTCTACCAAGTCCTTTTGACAAATTTTAATGGTTACCAATCAGTTATAGTTATAGTAAATATTAGCAGGGTAAACCATTCATCTCAGTGTATGTTGAGTTTATTAGTGTAAACCAAGTTGTGTAGTTTTCATTGAGTTTGCAGTTTAAGTGATGTAAGTCTAGTGTTAACTGAGCTAGTTAGTGTTAACCAAGTAACTTAGTTTATACCAAGCTTGAGGTGATATTGTTTATTGAGCTATGAAATGGTAAACAAGTGATTGAATTTATATGATGAGTTTCATAGTATCTACTAAGTCACCAATGTAGACCAAGTTCAAGACTACTTGAAAGTGATCAGTATGGACCAAGCTTCTATGTCTACCGAGTGCATGACAATACTGAGCATTGATGGTGGATGCCATATATTATAATTTCACTAAGTCAGTCTTCAAAACCTGTCTTCATTTGGCCTAACTTTGTAATATTTGTGTAAACTTTTATTATGGCCAACTTTGTAATTTGTATAATTGGATTGGTATATATGTAATGAATTGTATCATTTCCAAGTGTGTATAATGAACATGAATGAAATGTAATTGAATATAATTAGAGAAGAGCAAAAAAAGAAAATTACAAAGGCTACAATAGTATAAGGAGAAACAAAGAGATATCTATCATAGCAAGGTGATTAGTACATAAAGGAATCTCATTCAGAAAACCAAATTACAAATCAAAGATTAGCTATTGCTTCATCCTAACAGGTGGATTAGTCAAATCCTTTAACAAGGTACACCTAATAGTCTTTTATAAATCTCTTTACTGAGTGCGTACTTTATTTTATGTTTGTAAAATCCTTTCACAAGGTGAACCCAATAGTCCTTATTGCTCCTAATAGGGAAGATCATTAGAAGTGATCAATGTAAGCCTTAACAGGCCAACTTTATACTGTAGTACTAAAGCTTGTGGGTGTCATCCCCACCCTAGTTTTACTTTCTATTTTGAAGGTTTCTAGATCACCAAATCTTTGTGTCACAATGTTATGAATGCTTTCATGTTTTTAGTTTCTTATGCATGTAATTAGATTAGATTATATGTGATGGTTTAAATGCTAATTGGATTGTTGGATTAAGAGTTTAAATAGAAGAAGTTTTAGAAGTTACTGATTCACCCCTTCCCTTTTAGTAACTTAGCATAGTCTTGAATATTTCCAACAATAACACATACATTGACCCATTTATTGGTAACATCCTTTTGTTTCCTTACATTTTGGGTATCTAGAGTCAAGGTAAAGCCATGTTAGCAAGAGGGACAAACTATCAACCAACATTTTTTGGAGACTCTGCTGGGGATTGGAATCTAAGCCTAGTGTTTGGTTTCTCATTCTTAGAAATCTAAATGTGTCTTCCCTAGGATGAAGATTGGCAACTCTATATGAAGGGCATACTTTCTTTGGTCTGAGAAGGTCTAGTGTAATTAAATGGTCATGCCAAATTCAAAAAATGGGAAAAGGCTAAGGCCTAAAACCACTCTTCAAGAGCTTAATGAAACTATTGACAAGATGTTGTAGGAGATTGTACTTCTATACAAAGAAAACATCTCCCATGCTATCCAAAAAAATATTAGCATTGAAGATGATCATGTTTTTTCCTCCCTATGGAAATGTGTGTGCTCCAGATTCTACAAGATGAAACAAGTACATATATTTGAACAAAAAAAAACCCTTGGATAGGCTAAGGCCTGAGCCTACTCTTGAATAACTTTATATAATTAAGGACAAGGTCTTTAAGAAGATCTTGTTAAATTTTGTAGAGAGTCTCAATAAAGGAGATGACCCCAAAGAAAAGAAGATATGAGATCACCTTTGCAACCTATTCTACAAATTGAAGGATCAACAAAAAGATAATATAAAGGAGCTAAAGTTGAATATAAAATCTACACCTAATTATGAAACTCCCATGGTAATGTCTCCTAACTCTAGTTATCATATTATTGTAGTCTTTGGTAGACAAGAAACTATTCTTGATGTTACAGATCAAGGTAACAATATTCCATCAGATTCTTTTGAAAAAGAATCTTCTAATGATCATATGCCTACACTAGAAAATCCCACTTGTGATTTGCCAATAGCTACAAATCTGACTTCAACTAAAGAAAAGAGTCTTGAGACCAAATGTAAACATGAAGAAGAAAAAACTCATGCACTTCCTACAAAAGAAGAATATGTGACTCCATTGAAAATCAAGAAGATTGATAAGGAAGAGCCTTTTCATGAGACCACTTTACTTGGCATTTTTGATCATCATGATCTTACCTTTGATGATATAGAACAAGTCCTAGATGACAAGAAGAAAGTAGAATACATAGAAAGAGAAGTTATTTCCTTTTGGTCTTCTCCTATTGAGAAATGCTCATCTAATGAAGGACTTTTTGAAAAAGGATTAATGGTGGATGTACTATTTGAGAGCTTTTTGAATGTTCATAACCCCTCTGAAGAAGTAGTGAAGTGGAGAGCATAAATCTTTCACAACAACTTAGATAATGAAGATGCAATGGAGGATGAGGAGAATTCATATCACTGCATAGCTGAAGGAGATTTGGTTCTTGAATGTAATGAAGTGGGTACCCATCCAATAAGAGAGCTTGTGTAGGAGAAGATTTTCTCTATCTTGATTGATAAAGTCCAGTTATGTGAGAGGGTAATTGAAGGCTCTAGTGCCAATCACTTTTCTCTTAATAAGGAGGTGCACGACCATCTTCTTCTCCTAGAGGATTACAAAAAATAGAATATCAAAGAACATGAGGAAGACGAGGTAATATATAATGAAGCATGGTTGTTTGGATCTAAGTGGGAATCTAGTCAAGTCTTGCATACTACTTGGAGAGTTGGAATTGTAATGCTTGTTTGGCCAAAGAAAGGGACCAAAATACTACAATAATGGATTTCTTAATCTAGGATTGGACATCCTGAGTGTTTCTAACCCAACTCATTTGGACTCATTTAATTTATCAACTAGGGACCTAAACTTGAAATGGTGCCTGCAAAGTATATGCTTCAAACTTCTCTCAACTTAAGAATTATTCTATGGAAATTCAAATGATTATGCTACAAGAAATCTATGCTAAAGATGAGAATCAAATCTATTTTAACAAAGCATGAAAATATAGTTGAGAACTACTTCAACTACCTATGCTACATGAACAATCCACTAATTTTTTTATCAATGGTTGTAGGAATAATAGAGTCTATTCTAGTTCTATGAACTAAAGGTAAATCCTATGCTAATTAATTAGTTCACTTCCTGTGTGGAGCCCCATAAAGAAGTGAAGTAGAACTACTCAAAGATGGAAACCTGAAATGATCTTTTTATTCATAACAATAGTAAACATACATACTGATTAACAACAAGATTACATTCAATACTCAAAACTTAGAAAACTTCTTCCTTCTACTAAAACTTCTAATTAATACCTTTTTCTAGAACATAGACTTCCAATTATTTATGCACAAACTAGGAACAAAATTCCTAGATTTAAGACTTCATTAACTACCAGAACAATGGATGACATTGAATATTACAAGAGATGTATTAACTTTGGTGCCAAATGGAACATGAATTTAGGAGCTCATGACCCCTGGATTTCTCACTTTGACTCCCACTTTCTTGAAAATGGGTACTAGCTATTATGAATGAAATGGTTGGTGATGTGGAAGGTCATTAATGAAATTTACCACCGTTTGCTTGGGCTATTGACTTTTCTTAGTTGAGTTGACTTTACCTTTGAATCTACAAAATATTAGTACCTCCAAAGTAATAACATACATCAAGACTAATTCAAAATATGTCATCTAAATTAGTTTACCCTATGTCACATTGTTGTAGGAGAGCTACCCAACTTATCTAAGAAAGAAAAACATCATTCTCACTATTTTGTAATCAAATAACATATCATTTCATAGCATATTCATTTTAGTCCTGGAAGGTAATTATGCACACATTTGTTTGAAATTATCATAAAAATCATGTTCTTAAACATCAAAGTTTTTAGAAAGTTTGCAAATTCAACTAAAAATGAAATGATAAAATAGACCATATTCTAGTCTCATTAGTGTTTTTGCTACTGCTACAACTAGGGATCCTACTTAGAGATCAAAATCAATTATCGAGGAGGGGATCCTACTTCAGTCAATCAGTAAGTGGATTCACTTGAATATCTTTTTCTATTGGTTCTTAAGGTGAGATTCATGTCACCTTTGTAAATATAATAGGTTAGGTGTGTGTTTAGTGTAGTTGTCTTTTCTTGCTTTCCTACTTCTTGTGTGTTTTCTTTTCATTTGTGTTGGCTGCCCTATTTCCCTGCCACCCAAATGCATAACATCTCCTTGTGCTATTTAAGACTCTGCGATCCAATGAATTAGGCACTAATATTTTCTATTTGGTCTTTTCTCTAATAAAGGAGTAGGTAGCTTGTTGTTGAGTTTTTGCCAAGCTTTTTGTGAAACAAGAGATTGCTAGGTTCCTACCTAGGCACTAACATGCCTAGTTCCCCAATAAGAGCCAGTTACTTCCATGATATTAGTCCCCTATACTTTTCAAGATCATAGGATTAGGTTTGTGTCAATATTTCATGTATGTGTTTGGTCTAGGCTTCCATTAGGCTTTTTCTGCTCTCATCTTTATCCCTGAGTTTCCTAGGTGGGAATACAAGAATAATGTAATAGATTCAATCAATCTAGGTGACTAGGATTTGGGATGGTAAGTTTTTGCATACCCTAGGCAAGAGAGAGAAAGAAAGATTCAAGTTCCATTCATATGAAATCCTAACTCTATGATTAGGTGCTCCATTAAAGACATAACATAGGTAGAATAAATATATTATAGACATATTTAGAGCAAAAGATGACAGTGAATATTGATGACCAAGGCTAAAAAAAAAAGAGAGATCATGAGAATGAGATAAAAGTAAAATTAGTTGAATTTGATGTAAAGTGATCACTCAAAATGCAAAAATAGTGAAAGAATCAGGTCAAACTGGTGAAGACTGAAGTTGAAATCAATTCGATGAATCAAACACATCTAATCATCCACATTACTAAGTTGAAAAGTCAATTGAATGAAAGAACTCATGCTATTAGCTAGTTAAAAGTTAGATGCTTACCTATCATAGTGGGTCCCCTTCAAATATTAAATGAAAGCTAGATGCCTTCAGCCATTAGATCAAAGAAGGTCTATGGAGGTCGTAATGTTGCTATATAAAGATGCTCATTTGTTAACTTATGTGACAAAGTAACATGAAGAAATGTGTCTAGTGGGACATTAAATTTCATGAAGCATAGTTAGAACTTAGTCACGAGGTGTCATGAAAGAAAGAAAGTCAACATTAGATTCTCCAAGCAATAGAATGGTGCAAACTATTCACCACGATGTGCCTAGTTGGAAAGAGGGATTTGCACTACGAAACAAAGAGATTGAAAATCATTTTGTTATAACTATTAGATCAAAAAGAGATCCATAGATGTCACTATCTCACTATGTGAAGTTGCTCGATTGTTATTCTATGTGAAAAAAGTGACAAGAAGACACATGCATATAGAGGGACCCACAGTGGAAGTTATAAAAGAAGTCATAATGTTTTAATCGTGACCATCGATTTGAGATCAATGATGGGAATTCAAAAATTTAGTGACTGTTGGAATATGAAATACATTGGTTTGGCATGAAATAATAGAAGATGAAGAATAAACCATTTTCTACAAGATTTTCTAAGATCACATGAAGAAGAATAGTCATTGGGCATTTTCACGAATATCATGGATTCATAATTGTTAGCAAAAGAGATACCACGTGCTTGTATTATGATGTAGATTGGATAATTTTATATTTTATTCTTTTCTATTCATATGATTGTTGCTCTACCAGAATTAAGAAATTACAGTAAACTATAAATGTAACCTTATTTGATAATGAAAGGGTCAACAAACTTGATGGTGAATTGGTTTGTAATTCCATTTACTCTATTTGCTTGTCATGTTTTGTTGTCCATACATAGATTAGTTCTTTATTAAGAGTTGAAGCACAATTATATGTGATCCTATGATAATTGGGTGGATTCCATTACATTTTGATATTCACAGTAGAATTGATTCCATTTAATTTCCTCATATATGATTCTACTTCTTCTCTTGTTCATTTCATATCATGTTAGATAGTTTATTGGGAAATGAAAGATAAATGTATATGAATCTATTAGTTATTGGTTGGATTCCATTTCATTCAAGGTTGATAGTGAAAGAAATTCCATTTTCTCTCATACTCATATCTCTTCATTCCTCTTTTGCATTTAGATGGTAAATCTTCACTTAGAAGTAGGAGTAGATGTTAGAAGAACTTCAAGGTGGCTTGTGATATCCATTCCACTATGTGTTATAAGATGCCCAAATCTATTTCTGCCTAGGGTGTTTGTAGTTATGAACATTCTGGTTTATTCTTTTATGCTCTCAAGTTAAGAGCATACCCCCATATTCCAATGGTCTATTAAAAACACAATTCATCACATATATTGCATATAAGGGAGCTATATGTTACAATTCAGAGGGTAGTGATATAACACATACACTGGCCCATTTGTTGGTAACATCCTTTTGTTTCCTCACATTTTGGGCATCTAGAGTAAGGTAAAGCCAAGTAAGCAAGAGGGATATACTGTTAACCAACACAATCTAAAACACAACGCAAGTTCTAAAGTTCAACAAATATTTTATTTTGAAATTAATTTATATTGATTTATTTCACTTTTTCAATTGGTCCCTTACAATTTTTCTATGGTTTATTCTATTTTCCTACTTCAAAAAATGAAAAAATATAGGTAGACATCATTAATTGCATTGAATAGTACTATTTGACATTATACTATTTCCATTAATAATCTAGAAGTGATTTGTGAGGGAGGCTTTATCTATAAAATAATTTTCGGATGATTTGAATTTGAGCATTTAAAGTGAACTAAGCCATCCCATGATGTTGGCAAATGAATTACAACATGTCTATTTCCACCTATTGTTTTTGTTTCAATCATCGACCACCATGCGTGAAGGCATGTCATCATATCGGTATATCTTTAAACCTTCATCCTTATCCAAAGTTTCTGTCATTTCATTTTTAAGCTCATTAACTTGCAACATCCATAAGAAGAAAAAAAAAACAAAACTAAATATATTTAATTTCCATTAAAGGACATGATTTTGAATGTCTTACAATTGCTGTATTTCAACTATTTAGAGTAACAATAATAAAATAATAAAAATCGTCCATTCGCTATTCTTTTTGCAAAAGAGGGCATTGAATTAGGCAACTTTATTTAAGTGTTTTAAATATTAAAAGGACTCGTTAATTGAATTTGTTATTTCTTTTTCATCTAAGTTGGTTTAAAGGTGATTTTGTACTATATTATTAGGAATCTTAGGTTATATTTCTATTGTAATATGTACTTTAAAAATAGATATATGGTTCATATTTAAAATTATAATAACTCTTTTCTCATCAAAGTATTAAAAAAGAAAAAAAGATTTGAGATGTATTATTTTTTAAAAAGTGCAACTTCTATTAAGTTAAAAATGAATTTATAGTTAAGAGAAAAAGTAAGTAGTAAATTGAGACTTGATATTCAACATATTTGTGCGACTAATATGATCATAATATTTTGTACTAAAAAATGATCATTATAGAAGAATTCAAACCCCAATCTCAAGAGGAGAAGTAGACACACAATTGTCAAAATAGAAAGTAATTATACACATTATATATTCTTCTTCAATTTTTATGTGGGAATTTGATTAAGAAATAGACATATATCTTCTCAAATTATATACATAATATAAATCAAGTTTTATCTTGAATCATATGATTGCCAATATTTTAATAAAATTAATTTTAATATATTCATAAGTTTATAAAAATTAACTTTAACTTTGTTACATAACTAAAATCAAATATATTTCATACTACATAAATATATAAAATATCTAAAGCTAATATTAAAATATTAATATTGAATATTCACATACTATATTTCTAACTAATATTATACATCTTTAGCTATAATGTTTTCTCATCCTTTTTACAATAGGCAAGGACTCATGCTCCAACAGAGCTCCTGTTAGATTTAGTTCTTTTAATTTAACTTATTTTTAAAATTTTAATTTCCTTTTTTTTAAAGTTTATGTTAGCTTAGATTTAGCTTTTTACAATTAGATGTAGATCTTAATTTAATGCAGATTTAGATTGTCATATTAGATTTTAAATTAGTTTTTATAAATTAGATTTACTTTACTCTTTTAAATTAGATATTAGTTGACATAATTTAAATTAGATTATTTTTATTATATTATAATTTTGTTTTTAATTTTTGGTAGTTTTTCTTTTAGATTTTAATCAGTTTGGTGTTAGATTAATTTAATTTAGATTTTAGTTTTACCAAAAATTTTTAGATTAAGCTTTTCTTAATTTAGATTAGATGCTAATTAGATTAATTTTTAATTTTAGTTGTTTGATCTTTCTAGAGTACTAATTTTTTCCTTTTTTTTTTTATGGAGGAAAGAGGAGACATCCATTTTTTGTTTGATGAAGATAAATGCTAAAAACTACTAATGAATTTGATGTAGGACATATGACAAAGACCTTGTGTGTTTGTCATAACTCTATATGTGGTTTTTAATAGATTAGAATATGCCTGATTTTGGTGCTCTAAAATAAACTTTTCTACTATGTTTGGCATTTTAGCAGTGTTAAAATCCCAAAAGATTATATGGATGTATCCTTTCCCCTCACCTTTGTGGATCTTGGGTGTAAGAGAAATCTATGTAATTCTTTTAGAGAAGCCTTCCTTGGACCAAGGTATTCGATATTAGGTACACTAGGGGATGACTTCGGAGTGGTAATAGGCCAAAACCAAGTATCCACTCTAATTTCTATATAAAGGATCAATTATGGGTAATGCCCAATTGATGGTATGGATGGCTTATAGCTCTCCTCTAGTACCCTTAGAGGTGCATCAAACCCTGGTTCTTAGGGTTGGGAGACCTACTACAAGAGTTTATCATCCACCTATTGAACACAATGTCTTATACTAGAAAATGTATTTTAGTGGCCAAAATCCTTCTATCCACTAGCTCAAGGGGTCACCTATGCTTGTGAAGACATATCACACTTTTTCAGTCCTTAGTAGAGACTACAGTCCCTTGGTAAGTGATGCCCCTTGGGAAGTGGATTTTGGTATGCCTAAGAAGTGAGTGCACTATAAGGGGGAGCCTATGCTACCAAGATTGTAGTTTGTCCTCTTTTGATAAGTATGAATGAACTTTGATTTAAGTAAGAATTCAGTGGATATAGTCCTTTCATCCTAGGTTTTGGTGTGTTTGTTCATATTTAATAACAACCATTCTATCTGATGTGTCTTGTATGAGTGTTTTCACTAATCAAGATAACCTCCAAATTGATATACTTGCAAACACTTGTAAAAAAACTTGAATTTTTTTTACCAAACATTATAGTTGTCAAACTTTACCAAAACCTTCAAAACATTTGCAAACATAGACTTATTAAACTTTTCCAAAAATATTGCAAAAAAAGGAAATGCAAACTTGTGCCTTAGGATCTCATGTAATTTCTCTTAGCTTTAATTTTTCATATCCATCTTGCATTTTTCATTATCATAGCGTTATCATAGTCCTTGCATAATTGCATTTTGCACTTAGGATGATTTTTGCATAACATAATTCTCATTTTGATCTCAATATTATCTTCATTTTTCATATCCTAGTCCTAATTTTTTGTTGGAATTACAAGTGGGAATTGAGTAAACTTCTAAGAGGGGTGGTGAATTAGGAGTTTAAACTTGGACCCATAAGACTTTCACCATTCATACATCACATGCATTAATATACTGAAATAACATATAAAGCGTATGCATCAATCATGTAAACATGTAATCAAACACACACACTTAACACTAGATATGATTACCCAAAAACCCTCCAAGTGAGAAGGTAAAATTGGGGTGGAGATGACACACACAAATCTTTACTATTGCAACAATAAAGTGCATTCAATTAAGGTTACAATGGTTTGACCATGAATCATGGTCTGCCCTATGAAAGGCTTGCCCTCTTAAATGCTTACAAAGACTATTAAGTCCCACATTTTAAGAGGATTTCAAAACCTTATTAGAAGTGTGCTTGGTTAAAGGACTTCAACTTACAATTAAATAATCACCCTATTAAATGATTTCATATAGCCTGTTAGGACTAGTCTGTTAAGAGATTTAACTAAAATCACCTGTCAAAATGTCTCAGCATAAATCCTGCGGTTGGCACTTGCTTGTTTGATAACATATCACCTTTATCCAATTTCAAATTGATCCTTCATGATCTAATGTATCAATTTTTTATCCTTCTCTATCCTTTGTTCTTCACTTAATTGATTTTGCAACATTCTTACTGCTAAGTCACCTTGAATGCTCTATAAATTGTCTTGTTCACTATTCCAATTTGATCATTCACCCCTTATGTATTGTTCTCATCATCGTTAAAAATTTAGGGCTCCATCCATCTTAAGAAGACTCTGGTGACTTAGGGTTAGGTATGCATCTACATGGCTAAGATTCATCCATTTTACCACTTAAACCTTCCCATTTTCTGATTGGCTACATGCAATTGCATAGGGAATCCACATATAGATTCGTCCTTATCTCCAAAAGATCAAAATCTATCCTTAAGTTGGCTAAAAAATGGTTTACATAGTTGTTTGTGCCATAACAAAAAAATATGTCCAATTTATGTCACTTGGCATATGAAGTCTCTGATGCTCAACATACATTGTATTTTTGCTTCTGACTCAACACCTGAATTGCTCAGCATCCACTATTTACTTGACACTTGAATTCACTTGGCATGATCTATTTTCTCAACACTTGAGTTACTTGACATATGATTGACTCAACACTCATTACAACTCGACATGGTCTAACATTTATATGTTGTGCTTGACATGTATTACTAGTTTGACATGAACTAAGTAAATGGTTTAAGTGTGTTGACACTCACTTGTCAAAACCAATCTGAAATCAACATTTTTATCCTTGGATAGCCCTCATTATTCTCATTTTTTTCCTCATAGTCCTTATTTTGATCCTATCATAACCTTCATTTTGAATCTAAGTCCTTGCATAACCCTTAGTTTGATCCTATCATAACCCTCATTTTCAATTTTAGGACCTTTTGAATTTGGTAGAGAATAATTAAAAAAAAACCTTGGGTCTTAGAGTATTTCCTTATTTGGATGAATAAAGGATCTTGACTTGGTCTTTTTATCATTTGTCATTTTATCAGTTTTCTTTGTAACTTTATTGGATTTTTTTTAATATAAGGAAGGGACTATTCATCAAAAAAAATATTTTTTTAATCTATGTCTGATGGATTTTACTTAGTACTTTTATCAAATTTGTCCTTTTTCTTTTCTTGGTTAATATCAAATATTCATCCTTGTAAGGCAAGAATCTTATCCTTGTATTTTCCAAGGACTTTCCTCAAAATTCAAGCCTCATTTTGCATGCCCTTAGTTGTCATAGTCCTCATTTTGCATAAAAATAGGTTGCATAACCTTGTTTGCATAATCCTCATTTTTCATAATCCTAGTTTGCATAAACCATAGTTCCATAAAACTTAGTTTGCATATCCCTTATTTTTTCATATCATTTATTTATCCCAAAAATCTAAAAACATAGTTACATTTTGCATCTTCATTTCAAATATTTGTATATCATATCCCAAACATTCTTCATATCAAATCCAAAAACATTTTCAAAATATCAAAAGCCTCCAAAGTCTGAGGAGCATTTCCAAATGCCAAACTTGTTCAAGTCCAACAACATTTCAAACCTAATTTCTTTACATAATTTAACCTTTTCATAACCCCACATTACACTTCAACCTTACATGTACTAAACATCATTAACCACTTGCAAACTTGCATACATAAACCCTTAGTTGCATTTTCATAATCCAAAGTTCAAAATCCTTAAAACATTATGTATAAATACCCTTAGTGTGCATTTTCATACTCATATTCCAAAAAAAAAAAAAAAACCTTACATACATTAGTCAATAATCCAATCAACACTTGAATTTAAATTCCATATCTTTGGAACCTTTGCACTATAATACCTTAGAACTTGCATTTACATCCCTTAACTCCAAAAGTCCAAAAAAAACTTTCATACCTTAGTTGCATTTTCATTTGAAAGTCCAAAAATTCAAAAACAAAATGTGCATTTTACATACATCCCTTGTACACAGGTGCCATTTTATTTAGACATATGCCAATCCTTTCAAGGTCAAAAAATTCCACAAGGAAACAAGATCCATACCAAACAATGTACATTTCTAGTGACAAGAACTGACAAACATTCTTTAACCTAACATAAGACATAAATGTGCAACAACAAGGCTTTGATCCAAGCATCATGAATATTTCACAAACACCTTTTTACCCAACACAAGGTTTTGACCCCAACATGACATACACCTCACATGCTCTTACTTCTTTTGATCAAATGAAAATGGCACCTTTAGTAACTTACGATCAATCAATTGAAGCTTACATACTCCTTATTGAAAAATTACAAAGGAAAATAAACAAGGAATTTGAAAAGGTTAAAAAAAATGGAATCCATAATAAAATGAGGCTATAATATGGATAAAATTTATAATTATCTATTAAATTTTTCTTGAAGGTCACATAAGATCTCATGGACACATCTAAAATTCCAAAACTTATTGCATAATTCATAGAGGCCAAGAAAAATTTCAACCAAATACTTCTCAATGAAGACCTTGAATATGATCGATCCAATCCTATTTCAAAACATGCCTCATATTCTTTAAATGACACGTGCAACATGATATCTCCACCAAAAAATTGAACAACATGTGAAATGATCCAATGGGGACTACCCCATGACTTTGAAGAAATATTCATCCCATTTTAATCAAGTTATCCTCAAAAAGCTTTACAATCATTTAGGCGAAACATTCAATCAATAGAAACAATATAAACAATGTGGAATTCAACAATAGCTCAATCTAATAAAAGATACTTTGTGTCCTCAAATCCAGTAAGTTTGTCACAAACTAACACAAATTCAAACATATCAACTTTTGTACATCAAACAAAAATGATCATTCAAATTAATTTTGGTGAAAATGTTCAACCCGAAAAACTTATACAACATGTAAATATCAATTCTACATCAACAAAAAGACCAACCAAGAAACAAACATCCAAATCATATGCTTTGAAGGAAATCTTTCAAAATTTATTTGAAAAAGATGAGAATAATGATTCACCCATGTCTAGCAATGGCTCATCCCAAAACATTCAAATGGACACAATACATATTTCAACTCAAGAAATGAACCTCCAAGAAAAATCCATGTCTTCCACCAGTCCATTTCTCAAACCTTCACAAGAGCATTTTCCTTCATCACCCTCAAGTTTCACTTCTAATGCTGAAACTCCTCAAGGGCTATCCATATAACAATTTCAAACTAGTCACATCCTTGACATAAGTCCTTTTCATGATTCACAAGTCCTAGGTCCACTAACATTATATCCTAAATCTTCAAGCAATCCCATTTTAGAGAGTCCAATTTAAAATCCACATCCTTCATGTCCAAATGTTAATCACTATTAAAAATTTCATACCCCATTTCAAGAAGATGATTTAGAGATAACAAAATGAGTCTTGAAATTAATCAAGATCAAGTTCCCAATATTGACTAGTTATATCCAATGTTTGACCAAGATCCCATTTCCCTTGAGCCACATCATGACCCTATCATCCTTATAAAAGATATTCCCTTTCCCCTTTACCTTTCACTTCCAAAGAAATATCAAGATCACCCTTCCATGTTCTCTAATGATCCAAATCCATGTAAAGATTAGAGCATCCCTCCACCCCATATCTTCCAAAAGATCCCATTATTCCTTCATGTCCACCACATGATCCCATTATTCCTCTAGATCCTCCTTTGTATCCCATCATCCCTTTAGATGCTTCAAAATACCCTATCCTACTAAATGATCCTATCATTTATCCTATTCCATTATAGGTTTCCATTATCCCTCCTAATCCCCCATGGTTTAAATAAACCTATGCAAGATGTTCATGAACCCTTTAAAATTAAAATGGTTTCCACTACTTCTATCAAGTCTATTCCAATTCATCATCCTATTAGTTCTTCCATTACATATACATCTAAAAATAGACTCGCATTTAGTAGCAAGTATCTCACTAGCCAAAAGAAGTATCAAGATAAAGGGTCCAATAGTGAAGAAAAAAGCATGTCAAAACCATTTCATATCAAAGATAACTCTATAGGTCATGAACTTAGTCATAAAGACCACTCTCAAAGACTTTGTACCCTTCCAAATTCACATCCAAACATACATACCTCCTCCTTCACCCCTTCCATCAATTTTAGGTCCATACCTTCCTTCATCCTCTAGTTTGCATTGTACTTACCCTTTACCATATGCAAGTCAATAAAGGAGCACATCTTGGAAAAAATTGTTAGCATGAATGCTGATGGGGAGATTGTTAGCATGATTGACATGTTGTATTCATGACTATGTTTGTCATTGATGTCAATATAATATGGTTTATATGAAGACTAGTATTGTAGCAAAAAAATAATGAGGTCATATAGACATAGAATTGATAATCAAGTTAAACACAGTTAAGGACATGTTCTAGACTGTGTCGATGACAAGGTTAAGTGCACATCAAGTAAGATCAAGACATGCAAAAAATATGCTTGATTTACAAAGAGCAGTATACAAATAGACTATCTAAGAAGTAGTTTTTGATGAATGGATTGTATCTCCTCACAAAGATAAAATCATGATATGTGAGGTTAGATAGTGATAATGGATAGCCTAATGATGATGTCAACAAGTGCACAATGTTTGGAGTTGCATATGTGAGAAGTTGTAAAGAGTGTGAGCTGACAATATTGTGAAATTGTAATATAATTAATTATCTTGATGAGGTCCTATTATAATTAATTGGGAAAGCCTCAAGGTTGGCTCAAGGAATTGTTTTGAGGACATGGTATAAAGGAAGGTTATTTTTCTTTTGGTAAAGTCTAGAATTGAATGCATGAAGTGCATCATGTGCGAATAAGAGCAGAGTATTTGGTAAATGTGAGTAAGTGATCCAAAAGATTATTGGATGTGAAGTTGGTGATCTGGTTTTGAGATCAAAGTTTGGTTGATAGGATAGATGAAGAGAAAGTACAAGTATAGTTCATTTTTATTATTCCTCAAGGAATAATAAGAAGATCAGTTGGATAGTGAGTTCAGTGATCTTGTACTTGTAGTTGTTTGGATAGCGGGTTCATCTACCTTCTACAATTCCTACTAGAGTTGGCACAACTCCTAACAGGGTTGGATCTCCTAACAGGGATTCAAAATCTCATAATAAGGACTGATATGTATGAAATGTACTGATATGTATGAAATGTACTTTATTGGCTCCTAACAAGATCCATCCTCTAACAAGGAATATGTATATTAGTACATCATTTTGTGGGTACCATCCCGACTGACATTTTCCCTCTGATCAAGGGTTTTAGTAGTTAAGATATTTGGTGTTATTGTGTATGAGTATCTTGTTATGATTGCTGATTATATTGCTAATATTATTAAGGAATAATAAGGTTGATAATTGTTATAATATTTGGATAATTGATTCACCCCCCCTCTCAGTTATATTGGTGGACTTTACTTTCTAACAATTGGTATCCAAGCTTCAGATCCCTAAAGAGAAAGCTTAATAGCTTTGGGAAATCAATGGCAAGTCATTTTAGAAAGGAAAGTACTAAGTTTGAAGGAGTTAACTAAGATATCTAGAAGGAAAACATGAAGACTCATTTTCTATGTATGGGTCTGAGATATTGGCTTTTTACATAGTAACAAGAAGATTGTGGAAAAAAGCAAGCTTAAGGAATGCACTGAAGAAGAAAGAGATCTTTTTATGTGCAATATGAGAGAAAGAAAAGCCTTACTAAAAACTCTTCTTGAAAATCAATACAATTAGGTAAAATTACTAGAGACATCTCATAAATTTGGAAAGCTTCAGAATCTACATTTGAAGGAGATAAACATGCAAAAAGAGTAAGATCATAGAACTGGATATGTTTGTTTCAATATGCTAAAATGATGAAAAATGACTGTGAGAAGCTATATTGGTAGAATATCTAATATTGTTGTAGGAATTAAGTCTTGTGAAGGATCTAAAGAGGAAGATGATATTGTATGGAAGACTTTGAAAACTTTCAAACAAGTAGCACAAATGATTGAACATTTGATACCTTGTACTGAGAAGTTCACAGGTGAGACTTTTCTTGGAAGACTAGAGGAATGATAATCAAGTTTGAAGTAGTCTAAAGAATTGAAAAGAGTAGAAATTTTTTTTAGTGCATTAAGTGTTCATCCTTGTTTATCTAAAAGTACAAGCACCTATGGAGACTATGCTAGTAGCAACATATATAGATCTCAAGAAGACACAAAGATTGAAGAAGAGATAGCCTTGATTGTAAGAAGATGATGATGGTAAGAAAATTTTCAAATGTTGGAATTGTAATGAATTTGGTAATTATGCTTCTAAAATTGTCCTAAAAGAGGGAAAAACTATAAGAAAAACTCCAAGTCTAGAAGACCTAGAGATTGTTTGTATGTAAATGAAGATGAAGAATTTGAGAAAAGAGTTCAAAGTGAAAGTGATGACGAGTTAGGATTTGTGGTTATAAAAAAAGATAGTTCTAAAATTAAAATTAGAGAAGAAATAGACCTAGTTTCTCAAGTTGAAATAAATCAGTTTGGATTATAGAAAGTGTTTATTCACATCATATGACTAGTGATATGAACAATTTTGTTAAATTCAAAAATCATGATGGAGGAATTGTTAGAGTTGGTAACAATGCAACTTTTCACATCATAGGGATAGGATCTATTACTCTTAATAGAAATAATAACACTAATGATTTTTATTTTGTTGATGATTTGAATCATAACTTGTTGAGTTTTGGACAATTGGTTGACAAAGGTTATCAGTTATAGTTCATAGAGAAGACCCAAATTATCAAAAATAAGATTGTAAGTTGATTGGAATAGGTACTAGATCTAGAGGTAATTTGTTTCAATTGAATCCTACTAAGATGAATTATTTGGTTGCAAGAGCGGATAACAATTGGTTATGACATAAAAGGTTTTGTCATATAAACTTTGATAAGATTGTGAAGCCTAGTAGTACATTTGTAGTTAGAGATTTACCTAGAATCATGAAACTTGTTAAAGTTTTTTACATGGAATGTATAATGGCTAAATAGAAGAAGGTTCCATTTCCTAGCAAGAAGTTCACTATTATTGAAAAGTTAGAGATTGTTCATACAGAATTGAGTGGTTCTACCAGAACAAGAGGATTCTATGGAGAAAGATACTTTTGATTTTTGTTGATGATTTCACTAGAATGATGTGGGCAACATTGCTTAAAGAAAAATTTGAAGCATTTGAGAAGTTTAAGATATTTAAGAATAGAGTTGAGAATGAATCTAGTGCAAAGATTAAATGTTTGAGATCAGATAGAGGTGGAGAGTTTACTTCTAGAGGGTTTAATATTTTTTGTGAAGAAAATGGAATTAAGAGAGAGTTATCATCACCCAAGACTCCTAAGAAAAATGAGATAGTAGAAAGAAGAAATAGGTCTGTATCAAAGGCAAAAAGACTAATGATGATTGAGAATGATGTATCCAAAACATTTTGGAGGGAAGCAGTCAATACATAAGTATACACCATAAACAAAGTGAAGATAAGAAAAGGTACAAACTACAGCCCTTACAAATTATAGTTTGGCCATACACCTTTAGTGAAGTATTTCATAATTTTTGGAAGTATGTGTTACATAAAGAGAGATGATGATATCAATAAGTTTGATCCAAAAAGTGATCAAGGTATGTTCCTTGGTTACTCATTAAAAATAAAATCTTACAAATTTTTTAATCATAGAAATAAGACAATTGTTGAGTGTGAAAATGTGAAAGTGGATGAAAAATTTGGAGTTAAAGAAAGAATGATGGATTATAACTCTAACAAGGAAGAAGAAAATCCTAGATCTATTAAAGAGAATGTAGAAGTTTTCTTTGAGACTAAAAATGACTTGCATAATGATTTACATATTGTTGAGAAAAGAGGAGAACAAAGAACTAAAAAAAGAGAGGAAATAAGAGTTGAGATAGAAACTCCTACCCCAAACAGAAATTTGGAAAAAAAATCACCCTATAAAACAAATTATTGGAAGTAAAGGCAAAGGAGTGATGACAAGAAAAAAATTTCATGAGGAATTATGTTTGATTTATCAAGTTGAGCCTAAGAGCACATATGAGGCATGTAAAGATGATCATTAGATTCAAGCAATTAAAGAAAGAAATAGATTAGATTGTGAAGAATGAAACATGGGAAGTGGTTCCTAGGTCTAAAGACAAGAATGTTATAGGAACTAAATGGGTATTCAAAAATAAGACATGAATGAAAAAGATGAAGTTGTGAGGAAAAAAGCTAGATTGGTATGAAAAGAATATTCACATCAAGAAGGTATACATTATGAAGAAACATATGCCTTTGTAGCCAGAATGGAAGCAACAAGAATGTTTTTGGATTATATAGCAAATAGGAATTTTAAAGTGTATTAGATGGATGTCAAGTCAACCTTTTTGAATGGAGAACTTGAAGAAGAAGTTTACATTGAGAAACCTAAAGGATTTAATTTAATAGAAGAAAAAGACATGGTATTTAGATTGAAGAAATATTTGTATGGTCTAAGGAAAGCACCTAGAACCTAGTATGCAAGATAGGATAAGTATTTGGAAAAGCTTGGATTTTCTAAAGCTATGATAGATAGTAATCTGTATTTGAAACAAATCAAAAATTATTTGTTGATCATTGTGATATTTGTTGATGACATAATCTTTGGAGGTATTGATGAAGCAAGTGATAAGTTTTCTGAAGAGATGAAGAATTAATTTGAAATGAGCATGATTAGCATGATGAAATTTTTATCAGGTTTATAGATTGTGAAAAATAGAGGTGGTATTTTTATATCACAAACTAAGTATTTAAAATACTTGTTAAAAATATTTGGCTTGAAAAATTGTAAGCCTCTTGGTACACCAATGGTAATTGGTCACAAGCCATCTAGCAAATATGAGACACCTACAGTTGAATAGAAGAAGTATAGATCAATCACAACATTCAAGATATAAAAATATAGTTGGGATAGTAGAAATATTTCAAGATGATCCTAAGGAATCTCATTATGTAGTAGTAAAGATGATATTACAATATTTGAAGGGTACAACTGATTATGGATTATGGTATGATAGATCAAGTGATTCCACTTTATGTGCTTATATTGATGCAAACTAGATAGGTAGTATGGATGAAAAAAATAAAACTAGTGGTGGAGCATTTTTCCTTGGAGGAAGATTGGTCTTTTTCTGAGTAAGAAACAAGATTGTGTTTCACAAAGCACAATAGAAGCATAGTATGTGGAAGAAACAAACAATTGTAATTAGATGATGAGGATGAAGCAGATGCTAAAGGACATTGGGATATAATTTTTAGATCCTGTTATCATACATTGTGATAACACAAGTATAGTAAGTATTTCTAAGAATCCTATATTACATTCTAAGACTAAGCATATATCTATTAAGCATCATGTTTTGAGAGAGAAAGTTGAAAAGAAAGAAATCAGATTAGAATATGTAAGTACACAAGATTAGATTTTAGATATCTTTATGAAGCCTTTGCCTAAATATACATTTGAGTACTTGCAAGGTATGCTTGTGGTTATGCCCCTGCCTACTTTTGAGTAGATTATGCATGAATTGTACCAGTCCAGTAGTACAAAGTACTATTTATTGGCTAGACTAAATGCTGATGCTTCCTATATGGGGGAGTATTTGAGATGAGAAGAGTCATCAACGACTCTTGGTAGCTAGTTTTGAATAGTGTCTCTGGACACTCAAGCTGGTTGAAGACTTGGAGCAGATGATTAGCATAATGCAAAGTTTGTCATTGATGTCAATGGGGGAGAGTATGCATGAAAACCATCTCCTTAGTAATATGGGGGAGAGATTGCATAGATACGTACCACTTATAGGGGAGAATATCCTCTAATGGAGAAGAGATTGAGATCTCCTATGTATGTTTAAATAATTTTTTTTAAACTGGGGGAGAAATTGTGAACAATTGATTTTCATCCATGTAAGACTAAGAATTTTTCTTGAGAATCAAAGTGTGAACAAAAATGATGCTAATCCTAAAGAAAGAGATGCATAACAAAGCAGTATTCTAGTGAGGTTCAAATTTGATTGACAAAGAGGATTTAAAAAGAAGAGAACAACAAAAGTTACAATAGAGTGTTGTTTTGGTATTCTTGGAACTTAGATGTTTTTCATCTATGTTGCTATCAATTCCAAAGGGGGAGATTGTTGGCATGAATAATGATGGTATTCCTTTGGGGGAGTACCCTAAGAATTTCCAAAGCATGTGGAGATTGTTAGCATGATTGATATGTTGCATTCATGACTCTATTTGTTTATGTGAAGATTAGCATAGTAGAAGACAAAGAATGAGGTTATATAGATAGATAATTAATGAACAAGTGAAGAAAAATTAAGGATGTGTCCTACACTATGTCTTGATGACAAGGTTAAGTGCGCATCAAGTAAGCCAAAGACATAGAGAATATATGCTTGATTTACAAAGAGCAGTATATAGATAGAGTATCTGAGAAGAAGTTTTTGACGAATGGATTATATCTAGTAACATAGATAAAATCATGATATGCAAGGTTAGATAGTGATAGTGGATAGTTTGTGTGGATAGTATAATTATGAAATTAGCAAGTGTACAAGGTCTAGTGTCTCATGTGTGAGAAGTTGTAAAGACTGTAAGCCAACAATGTTGTGTAATTTTAATATAACTAATTATTTTAATGAGGTCCTGTTATAATTAGTTGGGAAAGCCTCAAGGCCAACTCAAGGAATTGTTTTGAGGACATGGTATAAAGGAAGGTTATTTTACTTTTGGAAAAGTGTGGAATTGAATGCATGAAGTACAAAATGTGTGAACAAGAGAAGAGTATTTGGTAAATGCAAGTAAGATATCCAAGGAATTATTGGATGTGAAGTTGGTGATTTGGTATCGAGATCAGAAGTTTGATTGAGAAGACAAAGGAAGAGAAAGTATAAGTACAATTAATTTCTATTATTCCTCAAGGAATAATATGAAGATTAGTTGGATAGTGAGTTTAGTGATCTTGCCTCTAAAGCTATTTGGATAGTGGGTCCATCTGCCTTCTACAACTCCTAAAGGAGTTGGCATGTACAACTCTTAATAGGGTTGGAATCTCCTAATAGGGATTCAAAGTCTACTAACAAGGATAGATATGTACTAAATGTATTTCATTATCTCCTAAGAGGGTCCATCCTCTAAAAAGGAATATTTATATTAGTACCTCATTTTGTGGGTACCATCCCCACTAGGGTTTTCCCTCTAATCAAGGGTTTCCCTAGTTAACATATCTAGCTTTATTGTGTGTGAGTATCTTGTTATGGTTTCTAATTATATTTCTCATATTGGTAAGGATTAATAAGGTTGATAATTTTTATAATAGCTAGATAACTAATTCACCCCCCTCTCTCAGTTATATTTGTGGACTTGAATTTCTAACAAAACTTTCATCTGTCCAAAAGTCATTCACATTATTCCTATGCATCCATGAATTCCATTCCCTTTCCATGTGATTTGTTTTCCAAGAATAAGATCTATAAGTAAAGTAATCCAAATGTAGTCAAGGATCAACACGTTCACTTTAATCGCATGCAAATACAAAGAAAAATATGATCCCAAAAGAAAAAGTAATATAAAAAAGGCCATAAAGACCTATCAATAAAAATGAAAAAGTCAAAAACAATATGAGTTCCTAAATCTCTTTTGCAAATGATACAATAAAAGGACCCACAAAAAAATGAAATGTCAAAATACATGTGGATTTCCACGAAGCTTCTTAGAGCACAGTCCTAAGAAAAAATCAAATCTAGCATCCAAAATTTCTATCCCTCCCTCTAAAAGCCTTCCATCTTCCAAATCCATTTTGATCCTTATGTCACAAAACCCACACCCTTTCCTCCATCAAATCCAAAATCCCCTTTTGCTCCATTATTCCATCACCCTTCAAGGTATGTGCCAATGTTTTTCTTGCATCTATTTCCATCCTATAAACATCGAGCCTTCTTCCACTCCCTCCATCCTCCTACATACTTTTCATATAATTTCATTGAGCCTATCCAATCCCTTTCCTAAATACATTTCATCCCCATTTTCATTACCCCACCAATGTCTTTGAGCCTACTATCATACTCATGGTAAATTATTACATACCTTTCGAGAGAACTAGCCATAGGATAAGAAGCTTGAGTCCTTCATCCATTTCATGTAATGTGTCTATTATCTTCTAAAAAGTGTCAAAAAAGTAAAAAAGTGATTTTTTTCATTAATAAAAATTTGGTAGACATGCATCTTGGCATGAAAAGAAAAGAATAAAGAGAAATCATTTCATCTAATAGTGAAAACCTGACAATCATGCACTTTGGGAAAGTACCATGATGAAAACTTGGCAAACAAGTGTCATGTATAGTCTATGAACATCTTGCATTCCATACTTGGGGGTAGGTTTCACCCATGTTATCCCCTATCATTTCCTTCATTTTATCATGTGGCCATGACATGCTTTATCCTATCAACATTCATAGATCCCTTTTCCCAACTTTGATCTTGACAAGGATACAAATCTCCCTAGAAGCCCTCATGTCCTATCAACTTTACACCATCCTAATCACTTTGGTCCATATTTACATATCCTATTATAGCCTCTAGTCCATACACCCTTGTCAATTATCATTCTTGCATATCCCATTCTATATCCCATAATTTATGTATCACAATCATATCTTGGTCTTGATGAAAATAAGGACATGAAATGCACAACATATTTTAAAACAAATCTCTTGACATGTCCATCCCCATGCATTACATGCCATCCATTTCCCAAATTCTCAAATTCCTATTATTGTTGTGTCCATTCCTTGGGCTTTCATAAAATAGGTCCTCCCATTTCTATGGATAGTCTTTGGTGACCCCCAAAAAAAACCTTGAAGACCTTATGAGTGAACTTTTTCTTGTTTCCATCTACCTTTACTACTCATCCATCCACAATAATCTTGCCTGGCTGGACACTAGGGGAAATTCTTTCTTTGTACATACCTTAAAGACCTGAACAAATTCCAAAATCACATATGATCCAAAAAAAATTCAAATATGATCCTAAAGGAATTTAAGAAAATCACATATGATCCTAAAAAAAATCACTAAAAAGCATAAAGTATCTTAAAAATTAATCCTTAAAACATAAAAAGTCCTTAAAAAACTGCAACAAAAAATAATTGAATACCTTAAAAAAAATAAAGGAATAAAAAATTAATAAAAAACTTGTATAAACCTTGTACATAATCACTATAAATAATCACTCCTTTTACTAAACACTAGCAAATGCAAACTCATACTTAAACATTGCACTTCAACAAAATCATGCTTTGATGAAATACATATTGAACCATTTGAACCTATAATCAATCTGATTTGATGCTTTGATTAAAACATCTTAACCAATCACCCTATCAAAACATCAATCAAACAAAAAATTCTCGATACCAATACCACTTAGTAAAGCAAGTAATAACAAATCAGAATGGTTGTTGGCTCATGTGATTTAGTGAGTGTTTTAGTTTTTCTTTATTTTCTTTTTCTCATGTTCCTATGCTACTTGATGCTATAAACTAATTTATGGGAGTGGTCAGGATGGTTCATGAACACTTTTGTTTATTTTTTTTGAATGTTCTTTGATAGTTAGGGTCATGACTCCATGCCTTAGGATGGATAAGATTATTTTTTACCTAAATTGTATGTTTTTTATGCAAAAGGCTTTCATTTTGGTCTAGCCCTTTATGCCATGATGCACTGCATTCCATTTGCCATATCAAATTAAAGCTCTTATGACATAAAATGTAATTATGATAATCATTTACTAACTCTTCTCATGTCTCATTTCCTCTTTCTACTAACATTTCTTTCATCCATCTTCCTCTTCATTTGTCAAAAAATTATCCTCGAGTCAATTTCTTTCCCCTTTTTTTGATAGGCACCCTACCACTCCTTTTAATTTCATCACAACATTGATAATTTATCTTTTTTCTTTGATAAAATTCTCAAAATCATATTGTATCAAAGAGTGGCAAAATGTAGATTCTCAAAAATGCTTTGCACCTACTCTTTCATCATATTTTCATCATAATTTGTCCCATTATATCATTGCACTAACTTTTATCTTTTGGCCAACTTGATCATCATTCTATCTTATTTCTCAACATTCTATGAACATATTTCAAAATATTTTTTTATCATTTTATACCTCTTTTCAATCAAAATGAAGATCATATTAGAATCAATTCAAAACCATTTCAATGTCACCATCTTATCATCTTCGATCCTTTAGGCAATATTAAATCCTTTAGTGCCTTATCAAAATTCATTAATACATGTCATGTGTCCTTGGCATATCATCATTTTTCATCAATCTTATACTTGACATTGTTGAGTCTTTTAGTGTCTAATCATGTACTTATTTAATCAATTTAATAGCATTGACTGTGTCCATTAATGTTATTATGATCAATACTTTAAATAAATTTCAATAAATCTTATGGAATTTATAATGTTTATTAAATGTCATATGTCATCAACCCTTGCCACATGTCCTTAAAATGATATCATTTCATTTCATTCATCTAGCATCATTTATTTTATCAATTCAATCTCGTCCTTGATCCTTTCCAATGTCATCCCATTGTTAGGATCAAACCATGAATAGAAATAACAATTACATTCAAATATAACCAATAACAAAAAATAATAGATCACACAGAAAAGAACACAAGGCACCAAGATTTAACTTGGTTCACCCAATCCCTAGGCTACATCCACCAAACTGCAAGTCCAATATTATTACAATCTAGTGATTACAACTTGATCACAATCCGTAATCCGTTACAGCTTAATACTGCCATAAGAAGCAATTTTGCATCACAACATAATGAAAAATACCTAACCCTAAGCCCTTTTATACAAGTATTTTATTCCATTTTAGGGTTACAACATGTTGGCCATATGTCAGCTACAATGTTGGTCATGACTCAAATTTTTTTTTTGGGGTGATGCCCTGAACCTCAAAGAATTTATGAAGTATGTACAGTACTTTCTTGATTAGTCACCATAATCTAACAATCTCCCACTTGGGGACTGATCAGGCTCCACACTAAACAATAATCTCCCACTTGGAGACTGATCCTGTAGCAATACTGCTACCACATGGGGCTACCACTAGATCAAACCACTCTGGACTCTATTGTTCTTTTATTCATGTTCAGTCTAGAAGACCAACCAAAGATGAAGAGGAGTTCAGCTTCTCCCTTGGTACTACCTTTATCAACATATCTACTAGATTGTCATTTGTATGTATCTTCTCCAGATTTAACTGTCCATCCTCCAAAACTGATCGAATGAAATGGTACCACAATTGTATGTGTTTGGTCTTAGAATGCAGAGCTAAATTCTTTGCAAGATGAATGGCACTCTGACTATCTGTGAACACATAATTATCCTTCTGAGGATGTCCAAATTCTTCCAAGAAGAACTAAAGCCATATAATCTCCTTGGTTGCCTCTATAGTAGCAACATACTCTGCCTCTGTAGTGGATAGAGCATTAATCTTTTGTAACCTAGAAACCTAGCTCACAACTGCCCCACCGATAGTAAAGATATAACCTACAGTACTCCACCTGGTATCAATATCCTCTGCCAAATTTGAGTTAACATAGCCCTATAAATCAGTACTAGAGCCCCTAAAGTGTAAATACTAATTGGATGTGCCTCTCAAATATTCGAGAATCCATTTGACTACATTCCAATGCTCAATTCCTAGATGATTGATATACTTGCTAACAACTCCCACTGCATGTACAATATCTAGCCTGGTACATACCATAACATACATCAAACTTCCTATAGCTAAAGCATAGGGTACCTTGGACATTTTATCCTCCTCTTCCTATGTCTTGGGACACATCTTCTTAGTCAACTTCAAATGACCAGGTAAAGGTGTGCTGACAGCTTTAGCATTCTCGACAGAGAAACATTGCAACACCTTCTCAACATAATCATCCTAAGATAGCGTCAATGTTCTATTCTTCCTATCCTTGCAGATCTTCATACTAAGGATTTTTTTTTCTGCCTCCAAATCTTTCATAGCAAATACATGTGCTAACTGGCATTTTAGCCCCTTAATATGATCCATGTTAGACCCACTACAAGCATATCATCAACATATTAACATAAAATAATGTAGCTATCATCATCAAACCTCTTAAAATAAACATAGAAATATGAATGGCAGCTATTATATCCATGCTCATACATAAAACTATCAAATTTCAGATACCATTGCCGAGGTGCTTGCTTCAAGCCATATAAACTTTTCTTCAATTTGCACACGAAGTTCTCCTTACCTTTGACCTCAAAACCCTGTGGCTGAGCCATACATATTTCTTCATCCAAATCTCCATGAAGAAAGGCTATTTTAACACCAAGTTGCTCTAAAAGCAAATCTTTAGTAGCCACAAGACTTAAAACAGTACAGATAGAAGTCATCTTAAAAATAGGAGAAAATATCTCATCAAAATCAATGCCCTTTTTTTGTGCAAAACCTTTCACAACGAACATGGATTTAAATATTTTCTTACCCCCTTCCTCTTCTTTCAACCTTTAAACCCACTTATTCTATAAAGCTCTTTTACTTATAGGCAACTTGCACAAATCCCATGTCTTATTCTTTAGCAAAGAGTCCATTTCACCTTTCATTGTAGACTCCCATTGAATCTTAGTATCCACATGCATAGCTTCATCATAACTTTTAGGTTCACTAGCATCAGTAAGTAAAATAAAAGACAAAGAGGGAGAAAAACTTTCTAGAGGTTTGATTTGCTTTGTTAACTATCTAACATTCACCAGTTTGTGTGGTATTTGTTGTTGCAGTTGTTGCACATCATGAGGAATGGATGGAACACCAAATTTTGGAGTATCATCTAGCACTACATAATCATCTTCTTTCTTCTCATGTTGCTGCAACAGATCTTCGTAAAACACTTTCTCATTGAATATGACATCCCTGCTTCTTACAATTTTTTGAGCCTATAACCAAATTCATTAATGCCATATCCAACAAATACACATTTCTTTGATATAGCTTCTAGCTTGGTTCTATTTTTAGAGTCAATATGAGCAAAAGCTTCACAACCAAAGGTCTTGAGAAAAGAATAACTCACCTTCTTACCAGTCCATGCTTCCTCTAGAAAAATACAACCCAAAGGAATAGAGGGACCTCTATTAATCAAATATATAGCAGTATTTATAGACTCCAACCACATATGTAAGGACAACCCAACATGTAACCTCATGCTCCTTGCATGCTCCATTATATCCTATTCATGTGTTCAACCACTCCATTTTCCTATGGAGTCCTTGGAACAATTTTCTATCTACAAATACCATTAGTGGAGCAATAATCTTCAAATTCATGATTGCAATACTCACCACCATTATCAGATCTACGACATTTTAATTTCTTACCAGTCTCATTTTCAACCAAGCATTTCCATTTCTTAAAAGTTTGAAATACATCAGATTTTTGTCTAAAGAAATAAAACCATACTTTCTAGTTGCATCATCAATAAATGTAACATAATAATGAGAGCCACCAAGGGAGAATAATTGAGCCGGTCCCCATAAATTTGTATGCACAAGCTCTAATTTCTCCTTTTTGTTTTCCTTCCTAGTCTTTACAAAATTCACTCTCTTTTGTTTTCCATACACACAACTTTCACTAAAATCCATGTTAACACATTTTAGACCTGGTAAAAATTTCTTTGAATGAAGTACTTTCATACCTTTCTCACTCATGTGCCCAAGTCTATTGTGCCACAGTGCTGTATCAGAATCTATAGCAACTATTTGCTCTCCCTACTCAACTACAACAATTATTCCTGAACATTCATTTTTCTCTAAAACAATTAAAGTAGAAGGAACAATATGACCTATACAAAGATATAAGGTGCCTACTTTCACACCTTTTGCTACTACAAGGGAACCTTTTAAAACCTTCAAATGTTTATCATTAAAAGTTAGTACACAACCCTCATCACTGAGTTGTCCTGCTGAAATTAAATTCCTACTCAGCCTTGGAACATGTCTTACCTCATGTAGTAGCCAATGATTCCCATTCTGCAACTTAATCTTAATTTTTCCCTTTCCAACAATTTGATAGGGTTTATTGTCCCCCAAATAAACAAGCCCAAAATCCCCTTGGATATAAACAATGAAATAACCTCTATGAGGTGTAGCATGAAATGAAGCACTATAATCTAAAACCCATGAATCATCAACACTTTCTAAAGACAGAAGTGAATCATCCTCTTTAGATTTACTACTTATCACATTTGCCTCCTTGTCTCCATCTAATTTATCTCCTTCATTTTGCTTTCAATTCCAACAATCTTTCTTTTTATGACCTAGTTTCCCATAGTACCAGCAGTCATTCGGTCCTCTCAATTGAGACCTCTTCACCTTTGAATTTCCTCTGCCCCTTCTTTGTGCATTCAAAGCACTTCTTGATGTAGATCCACCTGAGGATTTCCTATGAGTTTTCTCACTCAAAACAAGACCGATCACATCATCATATTTTAGGGTACTAGATCCAGGAACAAAATCAAGAGAGCCCTAATTTCTTCATCAAAATTGATACCCACAGAAGATAACTAACTAATAATAGTATTAAACTCATTTAAATGATCTACAATAGATCCACCTTCTACCATTTTCATATTAAATAAATGCTTCATGAGAAATACCTTGTTTGAAGCGGAGGGCTTTTCATATAGTGTTGCTAGGGTTTTTATCAACTCTTTTGTCATCTTTGCTTTTTTAATATTAAATGCTGCCAATAGTGCCAGGTATAATTGAATGCTTCGAAGTGCCTTTCTATCCAAAAGATCCCATTCATCATTTGACATAGATCCCTAATTCTTGGCTTTTCCTTCCAATGGCTTCCATAAATCTTTCTAATATAGATAGTCTTCCATTTGCATCTTCCATAACTAGAAGTTCTGCCCATTAAACCTATCAACCCTTAGCTTACCCTCATCTTCCATCGCTTGTACTCAACCGTGAGACTTCCTCTTAACTGTGAGACTTTCTTGCAGAGGATAACTAAAAGACAACCTCGCTCTGATACCACTTGTTAGGATTAAACCACATACATAAATAACAATTACATGCAAATATAACCAATAATAGAAAATAATAGATCACATAGAAAATAACACAAAGCACCAAGATTTAACTTGGTTCACCCAATCCCTAGGCTACCTCTACCAAACTGCAAGTTCGATATTATTATAATCTAGTGATTACAACCTGATTACAATCCGTAATCCCTTATAGCTCAATATCACCAAAAGAAGCAATTTCACATCAAAACATAGTGAAAAATACCTAACCCTAAGCCCTTTTATACAAGTATTTTATGCCATTTTAGGGTTACAACATGTTGGCCATATGTCAGCTACAACATTGGCCATGACCCAATTTTTTTTTGGGGCAATGCCCTAAACCCCAAAGAATTTATGAAGTATGTATAATACTTTCCTAATTAGTCACTACAATCTAACACCCATTTGATTTACATTTTCATCAGAATCCTCCAAAAGGATTAATTCTTGTATTTATTTCATCATCTTGGCCTATCAATCTATTAATTTCTCTATAGGAGTGAATAACTAATACTTTACTCCTATGTCTTGATCATTTAATTTTATCCCCTTTTATTAATTCTTCTTCTTTACTATCCTTTCTCAATTAGTTAGTCTTTATTAATTAATTGACTCCATTTTCATGAATTATGGGAATTCTTAATTTCCTAATTTCCTAAATTCTATTTTGCATTTCCCATTTCCTAAATTCTAATTTCTTATTTTTCCATTTTCTATTTTTCTAATTCTCTAATTTCTAATTTCCATTTTAGATGGAATTATGAGTTTTTAAAATTCAAAATTTCCCACTCTTACACAATCCTACTTTTTGGCTTACACTTTGTAATGTCCCCATTTTAGCAGTTGACCAAGTGTGTGTGTGTTAGCCTTGTTCTACATGGTCCCAAGGGCTAATGAAGGGTTTAATGGGATCTTGGAGTGTTTTGGCCTAGTCATTTCCAGTTTGGGCCAAAACGAAGTTGATTTACTCAGTTTTAGGCATACTTACTATTTTTAGTAAGTCGGCAAGACACAGTGCAGGTCAATTTTGGTGATTAGATTCGATACTCCTCGATGAGAGCTTTCCGATGAGCTATTATTCGCATTATTCGGAGTTCGATTGCTAATACATTTTAATGCCTGAAGTTTTATTAAAGTAACGTCTAATTTAATTGTAAAATATTAAAGTGTTACTTTAATATTTATGGTGATGTGTACCCAAGGGAGACATAAGGGGTATTTTAATATATGTTTTATATTACACATATTTATCCCACATTGCCCATATGAGTTGAGCGGACCCATGGGAATAGAATAAAAGGAAGCATTTGTAACTTCATTAGACAGGTTGAATATGAGAAGAAATTGGTGTGTGAGTTGCAGCTTTGTTCTTGGCATTTGAGGACGTCTATCCTCTCTTGTAACATTCTAGACATCATTCCCTTGGGGTTTGGCCTTTGGAATTCTTTCTTATTGGCTTTAGTATCAGGCAGTTTAGTTGCATTTTCGGCTACAGGCAGATTTGATATTTTGCTTATATCTTCTTCACTACTTGTCCGACACTTATGCCACTTGGAGGGAATGGTATTATGAAGGTAGTGGACTGATTGGAGGACAAAGTATTGTAGCAGCAAGTTCATAAGCATGGGCTGGAGTATTATGACAATATTGCTGAAGTAATTAGTGAGTTGATAAATCTGCCATGTATTTGGTTTTATGAATTCTGAAAATAACATTTTATTAGCAGCAGTTCATTTCCACTTTGCATATTGTTGTAGTTTCTTTCTTGTTTATGTTGTATGATACCAATTCCATGCATGAAACACAACAAACAAATAAACATTTGATTTCCAGAGTTATAAGAGGTTTTAAGAGGTTGCATGCAAACTATTTGACAAAATTCATTTCAGCAAATTGGTTTAGTTTTATGGGACATCCAGGGGTGTCCATTACAGTGGTATCAGAGCTATAAGTCCTGCCATCCTGTGGAGGTCTTATAGGGAATTTGGAACAGCTGGATAGAGGGAAAAAGTAAGTAAAAAACACAGGCTAAGAATTTATGTTTGAGCATGCGACAGGGGTCTTATAATTTCTGCGATACCAAAGCAAGACAAAATAGGATTTCAGACTTGCAAAGCAAACAGTCTAGTACATCCGTGCAGGGGGACATTGAATTCAACCATACAGACACAGAGGAGATATTCTATGATCAAGACAATAATATGGGTGATCGAGATGACAGGAATATAGGATTAGGCGGAGGCAGAAATGCTGGTCCAGATCAGGGGGAGGTACTGTTCCGATAGTTACTGGATACATTAGAGCAGGGGCAGCGTATGCAGCAGGAGCAGAATAGGCGAATGGACATGATGTTGCAGCTCATGGCTAGACAGATGGGTTATAATATTAATCCAGGTGATGCCAACAACAGAAACAATAACAACGAGGGAAACAATAACAATGGGGGAAACAATAACCATGAAGGCCAAGGCAACAACACTGGTCCTGAGAATAACATTAATTGTAATAATGGACATGGCAACAATGGGAATGAGGCTGATAACTTTAGACACGTTGCACGCCCAGCACGGACTATGAGCTCGAGACCTCTTCTACCCACTTTTCCACCTAGAGATCCGGTTCATCCAGTAAACGAACTGCAGATTACTGAGTTACAGGATCAGTTCAGGAGGGACTGGGAGGCTAGTAGACCAGAGTTTCAGGCGGATATTTCTCTTAGAGATTATATGGACTTGAGGATGAGACACATGCCTAAAGCAGGAGGGAGGAATCAAAACTTTGAGCTGAGGAAGAAAGTTGGAAAACTTTCTTTACCTTATTATGATGCTTCAGGGAAGATGACTGCACGAGCTTGGGTGCAGAAGGTAGATACATACTTGCAGCTAAATCCTATGCCTGAGGAGGAGGCTATCAAGTATGCGGCTATGCACTTGGATGGCGTTGCACATGAATGGTGGCATCATGGCATGGTGACTTTGGGGCATAATCAGATTACATCTTATGAGGAATTCACCAAAACATTGATTGGGAGATTTGACACTAAGGATCTCGAGCTACATTTCAAGGAGCTAGCATAGTTAAAACAGTCAGGGTCTGTGGATGCTTACATTGCCGAGTTTCAGCGCTTGTTTGTACTTGTTACTGATATCTCTCCTAGGAGATTGGTGGTGTTATTTTGTGATGGTCTTGCTGATCCATTACGAGGTTGGGTGAAGGGACATGATCCACTCACGTTAGCTGAAGCAACTAAAAAGGCACGAGATTTAGCCCCTTCGGTATACAAAGGAAAAAACCCTTCAACAGATTCTTCCTACCGCAAGGATAGACAAAAAATCATTTCAGAAAGAGTATAGCAAACCCAAAGAAGGATCAAAAGGACTAGACAATGAAACCTTGAATGAACTTCAAAAGAAGAAGCTGTGCTTCCATTGTAGAGAGCCTTGGGACTTATCTCATAAATGTTCTCTCAAGGCTAAGGCAAATCAAATGGAGTATTTTTCAGCAGAAGAGTCAGAGTCGGAAGGGGAGGATCAGCACTCCGATTCAGATGAGGGTAACACTATAGAGGAGAGCAACATTCCTAAGGATGATAGATCATTGGCACGCTTGACAGGGGCCCAAAAGGCAATCACATTTAAGGTCAGGGGTACTATCTAGGGGCAGAAAGTGATATCTCTTATTGACACTGGGGCTACACATAACTTCATAGATGCATAGTTGGTAGCCAAGAGAGGGTTACAGACAGAGGAGCATGATGGGTTTAGAGTCATGGTGGCTAACGGTGATAAGTTATTATGCACTCGGAAGATATCTAATCTTTGCATCAGGTTTGGAGATGGCTACGAGTTGGAGGATGAGTTCTATGTTGTGGACATGGGAGATTATGATGTCATCCTCGGCATGACATGGATGGCTTCACTAGTTGAGTTCACACTCAATCTAGTGAAATTGGAGATGAGATTCCAGCATGAGGGCAGAACTGTGGTACTTAGAGGGCTTTCAGATGGAGGTTGCAGAGTAGTGTCCTTGAGGAGAATGCAGAGACTTTTTCATCATGATGACATAGAGTGGGCGGCAGAGTGCCACATTATGCCAACTTCACCAGAGCCACAAGAAAAGAGTCATCCACTAGATGTCCAGAAGATACTTGATAGACACGCTAAAGTATTTAGCAATATTCCTCATGGGGTTCCTCCTGACAGAGGGATGGAACATGTTATTGAGCTCGAGGAGGGAGCCAATCCAGTTATGATTACTCCCTATCATCATCCTAAGAAACACAAGGATGAGATAGAGAAGGTGATTAGGGATTTGTTGGAGATGGGGCATATCAGGCCCAGTAAGAGCCCTTTTGCTTCAGCAGTAGTATTGGTAAAGAAGAAGGATGGGATGATGCGCATGTGCATCGATTACAGAGCACTGAATAAGAAAACAATTAAAAATAGGTATCCCATTCCTAGGATTGATGAGCTGATTGATGAGTTGCATGGGGCATGCTTCTTCACCAAAATTGATTTGCGATCCGGATACCATCAGATCAGGATGAGAGCAAAGGACATTGAGAAAACAGCCTTTCGATGTCACTATGGCCACTTTGAGTTCATGGTTATGCCATTTGGTCTAACCAATGCACCTGCTACATTTCAAAGTTGTATGAACCAGGTATTCAGGAAGCAGCTGAGGAGATTTGTCTTGATCTTCTTTGATGACATCTTGGTCTTCAGTAAGACCTGGGAGGAGCACTTACATCATCTAGAGGAGGTGTTATCTATTCTGGAGAGAGAGTCATTATATGCCAAGGAATCTAAATGTGAGTTTGGCATGACTGAGCTCCTTTACCTGGGGCATATCATTAGTGCAGATGGCGTTCGGGTTGATCCCAAAAAGATTAGAGCTATTGTAGAATGGCCTACTCCCACAAACCTTACATAGCTTAAGGGATTCTTTGGTTTATGTGGTTTTTATAGGAGGTTTGTTAAGGGATTCTCACAGATTGCTACACCCTTGACAGATCTTACCAGGAAAGGATCCTTCGTGTGGAAAGGGGTAGCACAGAGGTGTTTTGAGCATTTCAAGCAGGTAATGTCTTCATGTCCAGTTCTAGCTCTATCGGATTTCACGAAGCCTTTTGAGCTTCATTGTGATGCATCAGGTGATGGGATTGGAGCAGTATTGATGCAGGAGAAGCATCCCATTGCATTCGAGAGTAGGAAGCTCTAAGGAGTTGAGAAAAGTTATTCTGTCTATGACTGGGAGATGTTGGCCATAATGCATGCATTGGCCAAATTTCGATCATATTTGGTAGGTGGATGTTTTGTGATCAAGACTGATCACAACAGTATTAAATACTTCATGAGCCAGCGTGATCTTAATGACCGGCAACAAAAATGGGTGACTAAATTGCAGGCTTATGACTTTGACATAGAGTTTGTCAAAGGTAAGAAAAATGTGGTGGCTGATGCCTTATCTCAAGGACCTCACTTATGTGCTCTGGTAGAGATTTCAGGAGATTGGAGAGATCGAATTATAGAAGAGTATGTCGGAGATGCTTGGGCTTCTGGATTGATTTCAGGTACCATACAGGATGATCGCTATGAGGTGATAGATGGATTGATCAGAGTTCAGGACAGGGTTTATTTGATTTCGTCATCACATTTGAGAGAGGCGATATTGAAGGCATTTCATGATGCACCCACAGCTGGACATCCGGGGGTCTTCAAGACCTACAGGCAGATCCGAGAGCAGTTTTCATGGAAAGGGCTCAAGGATGATGTTCAGAGGTATGTCAAGGAGTGTGTGGTTTGTCAACAGAATAAGGGAGAACACACATTTCCTGCAGGTTTATTACAGCCCTTGCCCATTATTGATAGGAAATGGGAAAGTATTTCGATGGACTTCATCACTAGTTTACCACGAATGCAGGGAAGGGATTGCATCTATGTGGTGGTGGACCGCTTGACGAAGTTTTCTCACTTCATTGCTATTCCGTCCAATTACACAGCAGCACAGGTGGCAAATCTTTTCTTTAAAGAGATATTCAGGTTACATGGGTTTCCCAGATTCATTGTCAGTGACCGAGATAGTAAGTTTATGAGTGTTTTTTGGCAAGAGTTGTTTAGGTTGTGTGGTACAGATCTTACACCTAGCACTAGTTATCATCCGCAAATAGATGGGAAAATAGAGATTGTGAATAAATGGGTGGAAGGATATTTGAGGAACTATGTAACTACACAACAAAAGGCTTGGATCAGATGGTTGCATATGGGAGAGTATTGTTATAACACCACTTATCGTATGCCCATCAAGATGACTCCTTTCATGGAACTCTATGGTTATGAAGCACCTAGCTTCATGGATTTAGTTTTGGGGGACAGTAGAGTGCCCAAAGACAAAAACTTATTGCAGGATAGTAAGGACATCCTGAAAGTGCTCAAAGAGAATATACAACAGGCCCAGAATCAACAGAAATTGTATGCTGATCAGCACCGAATAGAGCGTAGTTTCGAGGTAGGGGATATAGTTTACTTGAGGCTACAACCCTATAGACAATCATCGCTCAAGAAGAGCGGAGCTAAAAAGTTGAAACCTAGATTTTATGGTCCCTACAGGGTGATTCGCAAAGTGGGCAAAGTCGCCTATGAGCTTGAGCTTCCAGAGGGCAATTGAGTGCACAATGTGTTACATGTGTCTAGGCTTAAGAAAGCCATTGGTCAGAGTGTAGTGCCTTCTGCAGATTTACCCCCTTTGGATGAGGAGGGGAAGCTTGTGTTAGTACCTGAGGCTATTCTGGATACCAGAGAGAGGAAGCTTAGAAATAGGATAGTGAAGGAGTATTTGGTCAGATGGAAAGATCTGCCAGAGGAAGATTCTACATGGGAGAGTGAGCAGGTTATTCAGCAGGCTGGATTGAGATTGCTTGAGGACAAGCAATTTCAAGGGGGGTAGACTGTAATGTCCCCATTTTAGTAGTTGACCAAGTGTGTGTGCATTAGCCTTGTTCTACATGGTCCCGAGGGCTAACGAAGGGTTTAATGGGATCTTGGAGTGTTTTGGCCTAGTCATTTCCATTTTGGGCCAAAACAAAGTTGATTTACTCAGTTTCAGGCATACTTACTATTTTTAGTAAGTCGGCAAGACACAGTGTAGGTCAATTTTGGTGATTGGATTTGATACTCCTCGGTGAGAGCTTTCCGATGAGCTATCACTCGCATTATTCGGAGTCTGATTGCTAATACATTTTAATGCCTGAAGTTTTATTAAAGTAACGTCTAATTTAATTGTAAAATATTAAAGTGTTACTTTAATATTTATGGTGATGTGTACCCAAGGGAGACATAAGGGGTATTTTAATATATGTTTTATATTACACATCTTTATCCCACATTGCCCATATGAGTTGAGCGGACCCATGGGAATAGAATAAAAGGAAGCATTTGTAACTTCATTAGACAGGTTGAATATGAGAAGAAATTGGTGTGTGAGTTGCAGCTTTTTCTTGGAATTTGAGGATATCTATCCTCTCTTGTAACATTCTAGACATCATTCCCTTGGGGTTTGGCCTTTGGAATTCTTTCTTATTGGCTTTAGTATCAGGCAGTTTAGTTGCATTTCCGGCTACAGGCAGATTTGATATTTTGCTTATATCTTCTTCACTACTTGTCCGACGCTTATGCCGCTTGGAGGGAATGGTATTATGAAGGTAGTGGACTGATTGGAGGACAAAGTATTGTAGCAGCAAGTTCGTAAGCATGGGCTGGAGTATTATGACAATATTGCTGAAGTAATTAGTGAGTTGATAAATCTGCCATGTATTTGGTTTTATGAATTCTGAAAATAACATTTTATTAGCAACAGTTCATTTCCACTTTTCATATTGTTGTAGTTTCTTTCTTGTTTATGTTGTATGATACCAATTCCATGCATGAAACACAACAAACAAATAAACGTTTGATTTCCAGAGTTATAAGGGGTTTTAAGAGGTTGCATGCAAACTGTTTGACAAAATTCATTTCAACAAATTGGTTTAGTTTTATGGGACATCCAGGGGTGTCCATTACACACTTTCTTCTTCCATTTTATATTACATATTTCTATTCACAATTCATACACATCATCATAATTTTCCATTTTGTGGCACAATTTACCAAGTTTCACACTTGATTATGACAATTTCCAATTTGCATTTTTTCTTTCCAATTCTTGCATTTGGTTTCAAAATCCTATAAATTGAGCCATTATGCACTTGTTTTTGCTAACCGCACTCCTAGTATTCTCATCATCATCTTGCCATTTTTCTATCATTTATATCATATCAACCTTGTCATCTTGCTTTCATCTTGTCAAGATCAAGAGCTACATCAACTTCAAATCTCTGGAGAAGAAAGGAGAGAATAGGAGCTAAATTTGGAGGGGGTTTTCAATTGTTTAATCTCTTTTACTTCAAATTTCTTTTATGTTTGGATTAGATAGTTTTCATATTCCTTTATGAGATTAGTGGTTCTTTCATTAATGAAAATATACTAATTTTCTAGTCCTACAACTAATACTAATTTGGCCAAGGGCATAAATACCAGTGCCTTTCTATACATATATTCTATTGGAATTGAAATAAAGAGACATAGATAATGCATACCTATTATCACATGTGACCATTGGCTTCATCTTTATTGCTCATGTTATTGTGATGCAATGATGTTGAAAGTTTTTCTTGTTCAACCTTAGTTGTAGGAGAGAATAGGAAAGCGATGAAATATTATCTTGTAGATAAATGGAGTTTGAATGGATACACATGGGAGTTGTAATTTTTTTCAAATATTGGAAAAAAATGTAAAATGGATAAAATATATGTTGGAAATACAATAGGGAAAGTAAACCCTAAGTGGGGGTGGGGGTGGGGGGGGGGGGGGGGGGGGTGAATTAGTCCTTCAAATATTTAATCATAAATTCATTCACCACACATCCATCTCACAAGTTGCATGTAAACTGAAATAGCTAGCTAAACACATTCATCCATAGTATGAAAACAAATAACATTCAACACATGTATGACACAAGATATTTGGTTACCCAGAAACCCTCCAATGAGAATGTAAAAATGGGGTGGGAATGACACCCACAAATCTTCACTGCTACAGTAATAAAGTGTATCTAATGAAGGTTACAATGTTTGGTCATAAAAAATGATCTACCTTGTGAAAGGTCTAACCTGTTAAAGGTTGCAAGATTGTTAGATCTTACTTTGTTGTGTGCTTGATTAAAGGACTTTAACTTACAATGAAGTAAGCACCTTATTAAAGAATTTACAACATCCTATTAAGACTACTCTTTTAAGAGATTTAACTAATTCACCTACTAGAATGTATCAACAATGATCTAGCTGTTAGCACTGTGCTACTAGATAACAAATCACCTCTTTCTTGATGTGTAATTGATCCTCATTGATAAGATGTATCTCTTCTTTCCTCTAATTCCTTTTCTCTATTCTCCTCTAACTAATTCTACAATGTATCTTAATTCACAACTCCTTAGTCACCATGAATGCTCTTGTTTATGCATGCAAACTTCTCTCTTTTCTCCTTCCACACTCATAAATAGTTTAGGGTTAGTCCTCCTTAAGAAGACCTAGGTGACTTAGTGTTAGGTATGAATCAATGATTGTGATTCAACCATTTTTTTATTTAAAACATCCCTTCAATTGATTGGTTGTATGTACTACATAGGAATCCTCAACAAAGATTCATCCTTATCATCTAGAATCACAAGACAATCCTTAAGTTGGCTCAAAAATGGTTAATTGGCATCCATTGATCACTTCACATTTGAATGACTTAGTACTTACTATCTGCTCAACACTTTGAGTGACTTAGCACTTACTAGTTGTTGGTCACTAAAATTGTAGGGTCAACTTTTAGTCACATTTTGAAAATTTTGAGAAAATCAAGCCCTTTAAAAGCTTTTGATGCACGTGTAGCTTGCTGTACTTGTGATGCCTATGAGGTGTTTAATGCTTCTAGAACCTTTCATTTAGTTCTTCTATGTTTTTCATGATGATAAATTGACATCCATAGTCATTTCGTGAAGTCCTGTTTTGGGCAAATGTCAATTCTGCATTTCTTGCTCGTGTGAAACAATGACAGGAGGCCATGTTTCCATATGAATATCTTGTACCTAGTAATGTTTCATGACTCACCACTTTGGGAGTTTTTAGTGTCCATACCAGAGAGCTCATGTTTCATATTTTGAGTCATTTTGAATCCATTTGACTAGGTTTTGAATCCCTCAAAGTTGGTCATTTAATGTTGTCATGCTAATGCAATTTTCTCTAAATCTAGAAGGCCCTATTTGAATTTTATAATTTTGACCCAATTGACCAAAATGATGAAATTCCTATTGTTTTGCATTCTAGAAGTCAAATACATGCTATGTTTCAATTTTGAGCTTATGACGAATTCGTTTGATCATTTTTTGAACGTGATTCCAAATGCAACTTGTAACTTTTACTGGTGTCAAAAAATGTAGATTTGTCAGTACACCTGTTTGTGATGTTATATCTCAAAATCTATGATAGGTGAGATCAAATGGATTGTACCACTATGTTCTACTCTAAAAATACTTCAAGTGTACCAATTTTCAAGTCTTGACGAATCCATTTGCACACTTTTCTAGGTCAATTCTGTTTGCAAAAACCACTTTCTACCATTTGTTCCCAGTCTGCAAATTCTAAGTAGCCTACTTTGACCGCTTGCTATTTTTTCCTTGTTATTTTTCATGAGCCCAAATCATAGATTTATATTCTTCTCATGATAGTAAACCAACACCCTAGTTTTCATTTCCCCGAGTGTTAGTTTATCCAATTTTGAAGCCAAATCCAAATGCAATTTATTGTTTTTTGACATGTTTTCTTGCAGGCAATTCTGAGAGGGCAACTTTAACAGTTAATATCTTTTGATTGAGAATTTTTCATGAGATGAGATTCAATAGGGTGCAAGAATGTGGAATAGAGAATCAGTGTGTTTGATTTGAGAGCCCAGTCAGTTGTCTAGATCAATTTTTAAAGCCAACCGATAGGCCTTATTAGCTAAAAATCACAGTTTGCAAAAAGATGTAAAAGGAGTTTCAAATTCATTTTCAGTGGTCGAGTTTATTTCATATTAGTGCCAGAGGGTAAATGAGGTAGTTTTGCAGTTCAGGTGTTCAAAAACAATTTTTTTTAAAGCCAAACCCACTTTGTGACCCGACTGTTTCCACCAGATTAATATGATTCCATGGATGGTGAGGTTACTTTCAAGGTCTTAGTGATTGAATTCATTGAGGATGTTAATATCCTTATACCTTCATTTAAGATCTAAGGAACATACAAATTATACATAGTGAATAATAAAGAAGTGCAAAAGAGGAAATGGGGTGAGGAAGCATTAGACATGGTTGTTAACAAGAAAGATCATGATGATAATGAGAAGTTGGAAAGGATGGTATTTATTGGTAACCTAATTTTGGGGTTCACAAGGAAGAAGTTGTACATATTTTCTCAGATATGAGAGGGATGGGTTGTGAATATAGATAACTTATTTAGACTCTTGTGTAGGCTTATGAGAGAGTTGATGTTCTCTACAAAGTTCCTTCAATTTTGAAATCCTATTTTCATGGAAGAAGGCAACTTGGTGAGACAACCTCTGCAATTCTGGTGCTGGCATATGTGTGGAATGGGATGTTGACTAACGCTATCTATCTTCTTGAGGAAACACCTGGGAAAGGTACTCCTTTCAGTGAGGCTTTGTATCATGTAGTGATTTGCTCCTACAAAGATGTAGGCAATTATGCTGGTGCAGTACGATTTTTCTCAAAAATGCCCAAAGTTGATGGTAATCCCAACCTACAGATCATTTGCACTATAATTGATGTTTACAATAGAATGAGATTATTTGGAAAGGCCCAAGATCTATTCTTAGAGTTAAAAGCTTCAAATACTATGTTGGACATGGTTACTTATAGTGTGGTTATAAAGATATATCTAAAGGAAGTTATGGCTGAAAATGCATTCCATGTTTTGGAAATGATGGAAAATCAAAATGATATCGAGCCTGATTCTTATCTTTTTCACTATATGCTTTGGGTTTATCACAAGTGCAACATGCTAGGTATGGAAACAAAAGTGTACTATAGACTTTTAAGGGCCAAATTGAAGTGGGATGGAGCTATGTATAATTGGGTATGTGCACCAAGTTGTGGTGCCAAAAAGGTGACACCCTTTTTAAAAATAAAAATAAATTTTTTTCAATAGCACATATGCGCTATAGCACTTATGCACTATGGCTTGTGTAACCCAAGCCATAGCACATTTGTGCTTTTAAAAAATCAAAATATTATAAATGGGCTGCATAGTCATAGCCCATTCATTTTCACTTCTTTTTCTTACCTCTCCTTGCAACAACGTGTACGTGAATTGTAAGAAATCAAACTTTCACCACCTGCCTTGCCAATATGCCTCCTCACCAATGAAGTTCGAGATCACGAGCACACCGTATGTTATCTAAATTTCTTTTTGAATTGTTTGATATGTTTTTTTATATTGTTTTGTAGGTTTTTAATATTGTTTTGTAGGGTTTTTACAATTTTTCTTTAGATTTGTTTATTTATTTGGATTTCAATTGATTTCTTATCAGGAAATATCAATAATGAACTGAAAAATCCCCAAGAAGCTGAAAACCCTCAAAAAAATCAAAACCAAAACCCTCCATAAGAAGAACAAAAATTTTTGTAGCTTGAACCAATTGCAAGACCTCCACCTGGCACACAAAAAATTATAATAAATGAAATAGAAAGAGGCAAAAATGAATTAGAAGGACTCACTAGTCGGTTGAAAGAATGTGGACCAATCCAATGAGAGCTCAATTGGAATTGTCCCTTGAATCCATTAAGAACTAGATAGCTTTTGTTAGTGGTCAGTTAGATGTTTGGTGGGTTAAGAGGGATGAATAAAAAATATTTTACGCAAATAAATTGTCATATCAAGATGCTAAAAAAAAAAAGAAATACCAAAAGGTACAATATGTGCATTATTTAGAAAACTTGGTGAACAAAATACTATTAGAGAGGGTACTAAATGGTTCCCCATCCATTGGTGCATACACAATGCTATTACAAATAATTTTTGGGATGGATGGTGGATGGTTTTTGATGCCCCTCCTCACAACAATCACGAGGTCCCCATGTATTTTTTAAAGAAATTGTATTGTGAGTTTGTCCTTGGGGAGATCCCTAATTATTTTGATATATTAGACTCCTAGGGTAGAGGTGGGGGGTTATCATTTGAGAGGCCGGGGGCATGTCATGACCCTAATGTAGTTAGGGCACCTGTGGTCAAGCCATAGGGTAAGCATGTGACTATTCCTTCAGTTGTGAAGGAACATGTAGAGGCCAACACTCTAGGGACCATTAATGCTTTGACGCAGACCCTCATCCATTGCACAAGTCCATTAGTTGAGGGGGAGCCTTTTGTGCATTGTAGTCAAATGTGTACATCATGCAGATCCTTATACACATTTGGCACTCATGTTGGAGATGTTGCAGATGATGGGCTCATCACCAATCAATTCCTAAATGACACATTTGGCATCGAAACACAGGTAAATTACAATTATAATTTACTAATTTGATCACATTTCATATGTATAGTGAGTGATTAATTAATTAGCATCTATTGACATTGTTCAAAATTTAGGGTCAGAGTGTTGGTGGGCCTAGTAGTGATCCCCTGGCCCCATTTTTTGCCCCATCCATGAGTCTAGTGTTATGTATTGATTTAATCATTTAAATTAATACATATATTTATTAAGTATTCATATTAAGTATTGAAAAAAAAAATTATGCATGTGCATTAGTTCTCTATAGGACCATCAACATTTACTAGGAACTTGGAGCATAGACACCATACAAGCTTCGTAGAGGTACATTTGTTTCATGTTAATTTAATTCATTTGATTATATTTGTTTCATGTTTCATGTTACATGTAACATGTATTGTATGACATGCAACTCATGACATTAGACACTCCTCCTCATCTTCGGCAGTCTGTTGATCGTCGAGTGGTTGTAGCTATGGCTAGTTCATAGCCATTGATTGAGGTATGAAAGATTTTTCTTGGTTTTAGTTGTTTTTTTATAATAGTTAGTATCAAAATTTCTAATGTTATTTATAAGTGATTATATTGATTGAATTGTTGTAGGGTCTCGTTACACCTGATCATCCACGATCCTTCGAGGTGGACTTGCAGAGTGACTGTTTGATGGCTATAAAAAAATAATTAATTTTGTGTGTACATATATTTGATTTCAATGTATAATAATTATTTATTCATATCTACTTTTTTTGTATCAGCTCAAGTTAGAGAAGAGCCTCAACAAGAGGATGAGTGAGCATGTGAGGAAGACCCCATCATTGCTACCATCTCCCTCCACACGATGACAGAAGACCTTGAGAGATTTGTTTCCTTCCCCTTTATAGTTGATAGACATGTATATGTATAGGTGTCAGTGGACATATATGTTAGATTTTATGTTAGTGGGCATATTCGATATACATTTGATGTATATATGACATTTTATATTTGTTGTATGCCATTTATTTGATGCATGACACTATTAGACTTATGACATTATTGGTTAATATATGATATGTTTGTTCATGTATGAAATTATTGGTTATCATAATATATTATGTGTTTGTTAATGTACATGGCATTATTGGTTATCATTTTATATTATATGTTTGTTCATGTATGACATTAAATTAGATATGTTTGTGTATGAAATTAAATTAGATATGTTCATGTATGACATTAAATTAGATATGTTCATGTATGACATTAAATTAAATACCTAATTAGTTCAAAACTTTGATAGAATATTGATTAACAATAAACTTTATCACTGTTTAAGCATAAGTTTATCATTTCCAATATGTCATCGTCATATGACTTATGATCTTGTTCATGTTTAAATTTTTCCTTCTCTATCATTTTTTTATCAACTTTAATTCAATACCTAATTAGTTTGAATTTTTGATACAATATTGTTTAGCAATAAACTTTATCAATGTTAAAATAGCTATTTTATCTCCTTGCTTATGTTTGAACTTAGTGTGGGGTCTTGTGTTATCTCCTAGCTTAGGGGAGTGGGGCAGTAAGGTTCCATGGTTGGGTGGAAAGTCTTTTATCCATTGAGTATTTTTCTAGAGTTTTTCAAGAGCCTTGGATGATTTTTCCTCACACATTTCAATTTTGAATCTTTTTTTGTGTGTGACTAGATGTTGCAACATTATATTTTTGTATCATGACTATGATATAATACTTATGTATCCATTTTTAATAGAGATCATGTTGGAGGAGAACTTTTTTAGAAGTATATGAAAACATGATATATAATGATTACTTGCTCGTTGTAATATGTATATGTACACATGCTTAGTTGCAATAAAGAAGAATGGGTATATCCAGATGATTTTACTTGGTATGTTTATGTGATTTTTATGCTATCTAATTGTAATAATGGATTCAATTATTTATAATGAAATCTTGTTCATATATTAATGATGGTTTTTACTTATGGGAATTTATGTATGCATTTCTAGTAGTGATGTTTGGGAACCTATAAGAACTTGGTTGTTGAGTTAATATAGAATATTCATATATTTAATCAACGAGATATATCAAAATATTTAATGTTAGAAGAATTGAAAATGAAATCTACGTGCTTCAATTTTTTGTTAAAAATAGAATAAAATTCATTCCACTTTTACCCTTATTAGTTATGTGATCTCTTAGGTTCCCTGCTAGGGGGATACAAGGAAGAATTACTCTCTAGATTTCTTAGATTACTGGATGGATTTCTTGTAATATTGTGGTTATTGAAATTGAGACTTGTGATGCCTTGTATTCTTTAGGTCTAGACAGGCCACAAAACTTATAAGCAAGTTAAATTTACTACTAGTGTATTTTACTTTTTAAATAACATATATATATATATATATATATATATATATATAATGTTGCAAGGTACTCAAGGCACTCAAGGTATTCATAAAGCATTTTCAAGGACTCTACATCATACCACCTTTCTAGGCATCTCTTCAACAAGTTGATATGTTTTTTAGGTATTAGGAATAAGATCACGTCATAACAAGCCTATTTGTAAAAGCTCAAGGTTCATTTGGTGTTCATATAAACCATGAATCCTTAGAGACCTATAAGGGAAAAAATAGGTTTAGAATAAGGAATATACTCCAAAGAAGGTTGAAAAGAGCTTAAAATAGGTTTAGGTAAGTCTTAGGTAGGTTTGAAAGTCTTAGGACTTCTTGGTTTGAAAATTGCAAAAATGCAACAAAAGTTGTTAAGCAATTTTTTGTCAAAAGTTGCTAATTAGGGAGGAAGAAGTTTGAACTGATTCCAAATATTTCTATGGTATTTAATTGGTCAATCAAGCATATAAATTTAACACTCAACTTTCCCAAAAGAATAGGTTGGTCTAATGTATGGATTTTTGCAAGTTTTAATAAAATTTACTAATTTTTTGGCTCAGAATTGCTGCATTCTCGCTTCCACACGTGCTATACAGATTGGTATAGGAGGTTGAATGGTCAAAGGAGAAAATTTATTGAGTCCTCTATCCTATGCACTTGATTTGAGGTTTATTGGTGATTCCTATCCTCTATCCTATGCACTTGAGAAAAGTTAGAGCATTTTTTCTAAAATCAGTCTAGAAACCCTAGGTTCAAGAGGGTTTTGTGCAAATGGACATATAGCTTTAAATTGTACAGTTAAAATGGCAAAAAAACCAATGGAAATGAAAGCCCTAGGATTTTTCTTAGAGATTCAAAAAGTTGGAGTTAAAAAACCAAGGGAAGGTAATTTTACTTGCAAGCCCTAGGCCAAATATTTGCATGTATTTGGTCCTAAATTGTAGGAATTTGAGTTTTTAGAGTTTTAGGTGAAGGAAATCAACTAATTAAAGGTGGATTTGGTGTTTAAATAGTCCCTAGAAGATATTATAAGCCTTGCACCTGATTCATGAACCCATTCTTTTGTTCCTCCTTTGAAAACCAAGCCTTTTAGGGCCCTATTAGGTTTGTGTACTTTGGTGGATCCTTGGAGTACTGGACTGGATCAAGTTTTGGTCTTGGGATATGTTTTTAGGGGTATTAAACCTCACCAAAATTCACTATATATTTAGTGATTTCATAGACTATTCAAGTGAAAACCTTAAAATTTCATGTTTTGCCTAGTAGCCCTGTTTTTGCAAAGTTGCTATTTGGTCACCATTCTAAATTGTGGGTTGTGTTGAAAGGATTGGTTTGAGGTCCTAGAGGTTGGGAGAAGCCCTAGAAAATTCCTCTAAGTGTTAGAAATCTTGGTGGATCTTAAGGAGATTGTTGATGATTTAAACCTAGTTGGCTAAAGGGTAAAGGAATTGTATCCTTCCACTGTGGCACTCTGCATCTATATATATATATATATATATATATTATATTAGAAATAATCATAATTCAAGAGTCAAAAAAAATTTTCAATTAAAAATATAAATTATTATATATAGCCAAAAATTTATCATTTGCAATTTATGTCATTTTCATATTGATTTATGATCTTCTTGTTCATGTTTAAAGCCTACCTTCTATGTTATGCATCTAAACATTTATCATAAATTATTATTACAAACATATAATAAATCTGAAACTGAAAACAATACATTACATTAATTCCAAGGTTTAGTTATGATGTAGAGCCTAATAGGATTCTCAAGGTTTCATTAATTCCATATGTTAGATCAGCCATCATAGAATACCAATTGTAATGGGCACTCACATGTATTCCAATGCATATATTTCCTTATATGCATAATTGGTCAATGTTGTACCTTATAGAAGATATAATTTTATAGGTAGAATGATGTAGAGGTTAGGGTGAAATAAGCACAATGCTGATGTCAATCCAACAAGATAGATTATACACCCAAACTTCTACACCTTAACACAACAATAACACTAAGGTATCATCATTAATCCATACAACTTTACACTAGAAAACTTGGCTTCACACCAATGAATGATGGATTCTCACAAATAAGGTTGATCAAAATGTTAAGGGGTTTATCCCAACACTAAACCCAAGGAACCATGGCCAAACAAAAACCCAAACATGAATTTCATAACTTTGTCCTCATAATGCAGAATCTAGGCTACTAGCCCTTCCAAAGACAAATTAGGCAACAAGTACCATATCTTCCAAAAGACCTCAAGAACTAATTAGCATTCCAAGTACTCTTTATTGAGTTTTTTATATCCCCAAAAGGGCAAGTGTTGAAGCCATTTACAAGCCTTCCCAAATTGGACTATTATACAGGCCTAATTGCCCCAATTAGGTCATCTTAACAAAGAAAGTACCAAAAATCTAGTGATAAAGACAAAACCAATGGATCCTATGATTAGGTTAGGACAATGGAAGGTAGATTCCAAAGTTTCACTTATTGATTCAGACTGCGAGGCATGCAAATCAGAAAATTCCATAATGCAACAGAGTTGTCACATGGTAATGCCAACTCATTTGTGCAAATTGTGTAAAGTAGATCAAATGCATAAGATAATCTTGTCAAAACTTAAGAGACAAGGAAAAAATCAAACCTCCTATAGACTTGAGTCCTTATCAATCCAAAATCATGACAAGAGGAACACCATTAACAAAACAAAAAACAAAAAAGGGTATGATTTCCTTAGTAATATTTGTGTGTTTCAATATGAACTAGACAAAGGATATAACTGAATGGTTTAGGATGTTTTTCTAGCATGCTAGTCAATCTTATTAAAAAATGCTTGTCTTCTTCTCAGAGATTTTCCTATTTGTGTATGTGTGCACCTCATAAATCAATCAATCTATCACCATGGAGACTTGATATCTATGTATATGCTAGGATAGGTCAAATGGTCTAGCAATTTGTGTTATTGATAAGTAGGCTTAGATATTTTTTCACAAGTCAAATTGTGATAGTACTAGTAGAATTCAAGTGTGTAAATTTTTAGTCAATCTCATTATCCCATGTTTCACGAGTAGTGAGACACAAGAACCCATCTCTCATGAGATTGAATAGAACACTTAGCACTCATTAGATCTAGGTGATTCTCATAGAGTTGAGGTACATGGACTTCCTAAGATGTCACCCACCCCAGTACTACTCTCGCTTGAGCACACTTAACTATAAAGTTTCCTCTATGGTTAAACCCACTCTTCCTACAACACAATTTGCAAAACCTTCACCAAGTGTTGTGCCTTATGAACCATTCATTAGAATTCCCCTTAAGCTCATCAATTTATAAGTATTAGACATTTCTACAAGAAGTCAAATTATGATATTGCTATCAAAATTCAACTGTGTAGTATTTGGGACAAATTCATTGACCCATGTTTCATGAGTAGTGGTTTACATGAATTGATCTCTCATGATAATGAATAGAACACTTAACACTCATTGAATCTAATTGATGCTTAGAGAGGTGAAGTACCAATACTTCTTGGGAGGTCACCCATCCTAGTACTACTCTAACTCAAGTGCACTTAACTAAAAAGTTTCCCCCATGGTTAAAATCACTCTTCTTGCAACTTCATTTGTAAAAGCTTCATCAAGTGTTGTGCCTTATGAACTATTAATTAGTAATCCCCTTAAGCTTGTTAATTGATAAGTAACATATATATTCCACAACATGTCAAATTATGATATTTCTATCAAGATTCAACTAGGTTGTTTCTAAGTCAAATTATTGACCCATGTTGCATGAGTAGTGGTTTGCATGAACCCATATCTCATAAGAATGAATAGAACACTTTGGACTCATTAGATTCCTACTTATCAATTAACACTTGCCAATCCAAACAATACACTACACCATCTTGTTAGGTCCTAGAAGCAGTAATCTGTATGCCACATGCTAGCAATCATCACAACACAAACCAAATGAATTGCAAATCCCAAATCATGCACTATTCCAAGTCTTCTACCATACTTTATGCTCTGAGATATACCTCATCAAAGATCACAACTCTATGGCATTTAGTGACCCTTAGGGATATTCCAGTTTGGCATGCCTGAGAACATTCGAGCACTGAATGGGGTAGGAGGAGGTTGTGCATAGGGTTTACTTGGCCACCCAGAGCTAATAGAGAAAAAAATTTGATCCCATGATGAAAGGTGAGAGAGATTTGGTAGTTGACAACTTTGTACTGACCAACACTACAAGTTTCAGCATCACCTGAGATGGCATCACAAAATCAAAATGGAGTATGATCTCTAAAAAGTGAGAGATGTTATTGTAGGTCTCTATAGCATGGTCCTATAGGAACTAGAATCACATCCGTACCTCACACGAGCTTCGAGATATGCCCCATCAAAGATCATAGCTCTATGGCATTTAGTGATCCTTAGGGATGTTCCAGTTTGGCATGCCCGAGAATGTTTGAGCACTCAATGGGATAGGAAAAGGTTGGGGATAGAGTTTACCTAGCCACTTGGAGCTAATAGAGTAGACAGTTTGATCCCGCGACGAAAGGTGAGAGAGATTTGGCAATAGGCAACTTTTTACTAGCCAACACTACAAGTTTCACCATCACCTAAGATAGCATCGCAAAATCAAAATGGAGTATCATCTCTAAAAAGTGAGAGAGGTTATTATAGGTCTCTACAACATGGTCCTATAGGAACTAGAATCACATCCATACCTTGCATGAGCTTTGAGATATGCCTCGTCAAAGATCACAACCCTATGGCATTTAGTGACCCTTAGAGATGTTTTGGTTTGGCATGCTCGAGAAAATTCAAGCATTGAAAAAGATAGGACAAGGTTGGGGATAGGGTTTACTTGGCCACTCAGAGCTAAGGAAGTAGACAGTTCAATCCCATGATGAAAGGTTAGAGAGATTTGGCAGTTGACAACTTTGTATTGGCCAACACTACAAGTTTCAACATCACCCAAGATGGCATCACAAAATCAAAATGGAGTATGATCTCCAAAAAGTGATAGACATTATTGTAGGTCTCTGCAACATAGTCCTATAGGAACTAGAATTGCATCCATACCTCGCACGAGCTTGGAGATATGCCCCATCAAAAATTACAACCCTATGGCATTTAGTGACCCTTAGGGACATTTTGGTTTGGTATGCCTGATAACATTCCAATGCTCAATAAGATGATACAAGGTTGGGGATAGGGTTTACTTAGCCACTTAGAGCTAACAGAATAGACAGTTCGATCCCATGACCCTTTTTCCACTAAGTTGCAAATTTGAGCAACTTTTACAACTTTCAACAATGCAACTTTGCACAAAAAGTGAAATTTTTTACATTTTTCACTTGATTCAAATTCCACAACTTGGAAAAGGTTTGGAAATAGTAATAAATTATTTCCAAATGCTCAACCCTTCACCAATTCACAAACTCTTGCAAAGTTGTTAGCATTTTTGTAATTTTGCTTTGACAACTTTTGCAACTTTTTGCAATTTTTGACATCTTAACTCCTAGATGCCTAAAACTTAACCTAATGACCCTACAGACCTTTATAACCTTCTAAGAAACACAAGCACTCCTAGGAATCTCCAATCACAAGGAAAACCTATCACAAAGACAAGTAATCACTAGTTGCTCTTAAGGGCATCACAAGGTTTATTTGACACAAAACCCCACAAATAAAAATAATGACTAGGGGTGACTTCCAAGCATGGAAAGGGTCTATTTAGGTCCAAAATAACATGAATCCAACATTAGATTCAAACTATGCAACTTTCATTGGCTAGTTGCTTCACAAACTCAAGACTAGGCTTGTAGCCTTGAACATGGAAAATCACAAACATCTCCTTGCAAAACAAAGAAAAGAATCACTTATTTGGATACCATTTTCAGTTTTATACAACATAATAAAGAGAATTATGCAGCAACTGAGTTTTTGAAGGCTCATTTAGGAATGTAGCCAATTAGGCATCCATTAACAAAGGAAGTAACCTAAACCTTGAGCAAAAATTCAATCTAGAAATTGGAACATGAGGGGGATCATGTAAGATGATTGCATACAAATTTTCAAGCCTTGAAACCTTCTTTGTAGCTTGTTATGGAAGATGTTGCTACAAATTTCTAGCATGCACATGGATCTTACATGCCTAGGGCATCCAGTTTTTCTCTCCAGCCTCATTATTTTGACCTAAAACCAAAAGGAACATAAAAAAAATTGTCCTAACTAAGATTCCACCAAGGGTCATTAATTTCCCATGGTGGAATCTCAAGATATGAGGGAAAATAGATGAAACCTTAGGTAATTGCACAAAATGGGGACAACAATTAGTAAAATGGGAATATCTTGAGTTGTAGAGCGAATTAGAACCTCATTCCAAGTGCAACATAAAGAAGATTCACAAAGCTATCCAAACATACTAGATATACATACTTATATGTGATCAACTTGACCAATGAGCTGGTTTTTTTCATGAGTTCAGGTATAATAATCTATCTTTTGTTATGATTGAGTTCAATATTTTAGTGTTCTTGTTGATTCGTGTTGAAAATGATTAGTGTTAGTGTTGAGAAGTGGTTGTGACCATTGGAGGACATCTATTTAAGGTTTCCACAAGAGGAGAAACCCATTGTACAGATGGGTGAACAACAAACATTGAATAAAACTCAGAATTTCTACATTTTTCTCTATTGTTTCAATACTGTATGGCCTATATGGATTAATAGGAGTGAAATTTTGGTGTGTTTGGATAGAGGATTGAGTTATTGTTCCATTTCATTTGGTTTGAAGTCTTTATCTTATCTACAACAAAAGTTACATCAATTTTTGTAGAGGTTGGTCAAATTTACCCTAAATATGAGGGTTTCTTCAAGATGGCCACCTAACTTGCAATTCCATTGTGGGATTTCAATGGAACTTTGGGGAATGTATGTTAGGAGAGGGTACCTCAAGATTGCAGATATTTAGAACTATAGGTGTAGGTTAACTATTTTTACCAACAAGCCCTAGACTGAACATTGCTATATGTCTAGTCTAGATTTGAAGAAAGAAGGTTTAGGCTTCCAAATTGATTAATTTGACCTAGGTGAAGGGTGTAGGAGGATTAAATGGATGTGAAGAATATTTTCAAGGGGTGGAGTTAGATTTTTGAACCAATTTACTTATACTTCCTTTGTAACCCAACCTAATATGGCCAATTAGGTTTGTGACTCAAAGTGGGTGTTAGTTGGTGCTAGAATAGAGTCATTGTTTGATCTTTTGGAATCTTGAAGAGGTGGTTAAAATGTGTCTAAAGAGGTAAAAAGATAGTGTGGCTCTTTGCAAAGTTTGGGAGTTTGACCAAGAAAGCTAGGATTAGCCCTATTAGAAATGCTGGTAACAATTATGCAAATCAGTTGTTGGGGGTTTAAGAACTTTAAAGTTGGGTATTTTTGGGAGATTAGGTCTAGAGAAACCTTTTCTATCAGGAAAGTTGAGTTCTAAACCCATCTAGGGAGAGTTTCCTTTTTTAGGCCTATTGGAGAAGGGGAGGCCCTAAGAAGTTGTGATTGATCTAAGTTAGTTGAGAACCCTAGTGGTGCAGGGAACCTAAGGCTCTTAGGAATGAATTCAAGGTGTTTAGTAGGTTAGAATCATTAGGAAAGAAGTTTGATCCATACTTGTAATAAAAGACTCAATTGTAAGGTACAATGGCACATTGGTATGGTTATAAGCCAAGTGACCATTTGTAACCAAGGAGTCATAATAGGTGTGATTTTGAGTATTATGATGTTCTTAGGATGTTCTAGGTGGATTTAAGTCATTAAGACACCTTTGGATTAAAGGTTTGTAAAAAAGTGCAAAAGTACAAGAAAGTTGCAAAATGCAAAAAGTTGCTAAAGAGAAACTTTTTGCAATTTTTGTTGTTAAACTAAAAAAATGAAGTTGTATGATCTTCCAACCATCCAAATGGAAGTTTTAACCATTGGAAGGCACTTATTTAAGGTCTCCACATGTGGGGAGGGTCATTGTACGGATGGGTAGACAACATTTGGTGAATAAAACTTTGAATTTATAACTTTTTTACTATTTTTTAAAATTTTGTATGGCTTGTATAGATTTGGGGTGGAATAATTTTCATATGGTTAGATAGAGGGTTGAGTTAGGATTCCATTGCATTTGGTTTTAAGTTTTTATCTTATCTAGAACAAAAGTTATAGTGGATTTTGTGAAGGTTACCTGGATTTACCCTAAATCTAAGGGTTTCAGTAAGATGGCCTCATAACTTGCAGACCCACTATGGGATTTAAATGCCACTTTTTGGAATATGAGTTATGAGAGGGGTCTTTAAGATGGTAGAGTTTTAGGGTTGTAGGAGTAGGGCACCTATTTTTACCAACGAGCCCTAGACTGAACATAGCCTTATGTCTAGTCTAGTTTTGAAGGAAAAAGAAGGATCAGACTCCCAAGTTGATTGATTTGACCTAGGTGAAGGGTGTAGAAGGAAAAATTAAAGGTTTAGAAGAGATAAAAGGGGTTGAACGAATTTTTTGAACCCATTTGTTTATGTTTTCCTTGTAACCCAACCTAAATTGGCCATTTAGGACTGTGACACAAAGTGGGCATAACTTGATGTTGGAACAGAGTTTGTGATTGATCTTTTGGAATCTCTTAGGAGTGGTTGAAGGGTATTTAGTTATGTAAAAAAATTGGATGGTCCTTTTTATGGTTTGGGATTTTGACCATTGAAACTAGGAATTCTCCTAATAAGAAGTGCTGGTAACAGTTTTTGCAATTTGATTGTTGAGTGTGAGAAACCTCAAAGTTGGGGTTTTCTTATTGTTTTGAGTCTATAAAAAATCATTTCCATAAAAAAAGTTAAGTGTTGAAACTATTTAATAAGTATATGTCGTTTTAAGCCTATTGGTGATAGGGTGTCCCTAAGTGTTGTGGTTGGTCCAAGTTGTTTGAGCACCCTAGGTTTGAGGGTTGGGCTTGTGAAGTGGAGTCCACTTAGAGGTAGAGTCTACCAATGTTAAAGGTCTAGTTTATCAGTAATTAACCTTGGAAGAAGGCCTAGTTTCTATTTAGAGGTTGAAAACAAGTTAAGGTGCTGATTAGTGTTTGGAAGGGCAGTTTGGTGCTTTTGTTGCATACTTTGCATCACTTAGGTTTGAGGGTTGGGCATGTAGAGTGGAGTCCACTTGTAGGATAGAATATGGTGGATCGAAGGTCCAAATAGAAACTCAATTAAATGCACAATTGAATCTAGTGACCAAAAGTTCCTTCAATAAATGAAATGGTAAATTATCCACTAACAAGTCTTATGATGTGATCCGATAGCCCTAAAATATGCCTAATAGAACAATATAGATAACATATGATATGAAAATAGTCAACTATTTATTTTACTACATCTATCCTTCACATAGTTACTTCATTAGATTTAGTCAAAATAAACTTTTTCAAAACTATCTTCCTAGAAGAAATGTATACTATTTTTTTAATTTTACATTGAACATTCTCAATAGACCTCATCAATGTTTTAGGACTATTACAATTTAGTTTGGTCCTAGACCAGCCACATTTTTATTGGAAAATTTGATCCAAGAATCATGGTAAAACATCTATCATTTTCTCTTAGCACTGAAATTTCATATAATATGGAAATAGTTCAGACCTTTGAGGGCCTAATGCAGAGTTAATTATGCATCTCTTGGATAGACTATCACACTTGATGTAAATCCTAAAATTATTTCAACCTAAAACTGAATCATTCTTGTAAAAAACTACCTCATCTCTACTGAAGATAATAAAGATGAACTAATTTTAAACAATAGTGATAACTACCATTTATTGTAGCAAAATCAAAATCCTATTGTAGAGTTATAGTGTATTACAAAAAAGAAGAAGCAACAACTACTAGTAATTTCTTCCATGTTGGTTGGCTTCAAGACAATGCTATTGAAGCTTTGATCACTTATTTCTAACTTCCATAAATGTACTCTTCAGTTATTAACCAATTTATGGGTTTCACCATCATTGAACAATAAAAGATATGTAAAGTATGAATGAGAATAGAAATTCATGATAAAAATCAGTTAACTCAGAATGGATAGAAATCCAAGCTCAAAGAAAAATAGATTCTAAGAGGAAAGGTTCATCATATTTATTCCTACTTATGTTCTTCTATCAAAGGAAACACTAAGCATGAATAATGTTTTGATCCTTGTTACATCTATTTTTTAAAAATTTGGTTAGATGTCTTTCATAAATATTGTGCAAGAATTGAATTCAAATATTGAAAATACAAGCATCATCAGATTGATGATTCAAATCAATTACATTTGAAATAAAAAATGCAAAATAAGAATGCTAAGTCATTAATTCTAAAATGGAAGAATATCTATTGCCTTGTGCCCCCAACTAGACCAGGACTTTTTTTTTAGCTTTTTCACATTGCCATCCATTTCTTTGCGTATAAAATGTTAGATTTATATAATACAAGGTTAATCATTTCAATTTCATGGTCTTAGGGCCCTTGATCCCATGAAATGGATCCTCTACATTAAAGAGATTAGTATAATTGTTAGGTAGAAGTATTGAAAATTGTGACTGTTATGTGGATGTGCAAAACAATGACTTTGATTAAGTTTTAAAACATTCAAAAGGAATTGGAAATTGTGGCTAGGTTAAAAGTTAACAAATGCTCTATTTAAAATAGCAAGCGATCATGGGAAATTAAAATAAACATTAAGTACATAATAATAATAATAATAAGGAATTATTTAATTAATACAAGGGTGTTAAAAGAGCACACGTTTGGAGTGTGACAGAAGTTAAGGAACATATTGTGGTCACATGGAAGGTGAAGAGGCACTTAAAAGAGGGTACTCACGAGGTGGTAATATATATATATATATATATATATATTTATAAGCTTGTGGGAAAGTATATAAAGGTCCCACGTGGTTAACTTCCCTTGATTGTTTCAACTATTTTTATTTTACTTCCTGTTGGATTACTTTTATTTTTCCATGTCTTTCTTAGAAATAATAATAATAGTTGGCACAAGTAGATTTTTACTATGCATTATCTTTAGTGCTGAGATTGAGATCGCTATTAGAGGAATGAAGATAACTTGAAGAAAAAGAGGCGTCATTTCTAGGTTCTCTTACTTGTTTTAGTATATACTAACTATATTTCATATTGATCAACTCTAGAAAGAAACTAATTTGAAAAGAATCATTTTCTATGACACTGCATCAATAATTTAAGAAAGGACACATGAGAGTGTCTTGTTTTCAAATTTGAACCCAAAACACATAAGGCAATAAAAATTGTAAGAAGGAATAGAACCAAATAAATGTAATATCCTTGTTTTTTCTTTTCAAGGCATCTAAAGGACTGATATCCTACTTGGTTACAAGTAAAGCACTTACTAGTGAACAAACTAGGCCCTCTTCCACTAGACCTTCCTCTACCATTGGATCTTCTACCCCTAAATGTCCCTCTATTAGCAGACTCACTTTCAGCATTTGAATCACTAGATTCCTCTTGATTTTTATTAAAAGATAAAAACATGTTCATCATTATATCATTATTGGTAACAATGTTCCAAATGAAAAGAATTATTTGTTTGAGCTTCTAGCAATGATCAAGTGGCTTACTAAACATGGCTTGATGAGTCTTGGAAACTTCTCCCATTGTATCCTTGCTTTTGCCAGTTTGAAGTTTCTGGTTACATGCAGACAATCATGACTTTACATCACAAAGCATTCACATTCTAACAATTTTCATGTTATTTCATTACATTTTGATCTAAACAACAAATTTTAAACTTTCACTTATTCAAATGACTAATCAGAAAATGGGTCCTATTAAAGAATCTAATATAAATTCAAATAATGTATCTAGATTCTAAACAAATCAAAACATAAAATCTATGATTTAAACTTATCTCATCACTTACACATGATAACAATATGGTCCACCTTGTCATGTGCATAGTCTTGGGGGAGAGGTTGCAACACTGCATTTTTATCCAATTGATCACTCTTTTTGTCTCTCCCTCTCTCCCTATTCAATCTAATGAGCCAATTGGATTTGCTCTTAATTTTAATGTCTCAAGTATTGCCTCATGATTTGACTCGTGAACTTTCCAAAGAATCTTATTATGTGGTTTTCCACCATATTTTATCAAGTGGACATTTGATGCGACAACAAGGTTTGAATAATGAAGAATCTTACTCTTTGTTTGCCAATCCTCAAATAACCACGAGTTAGGGTTCTTCATAGAATATTGTCTAAGCCATGTGCTGATTACAACCACTACATCGACATGGTACTCTAAACCTTCACCATCTATAACCAAGTGATCCAATTTTTTTTGGCTTGGACACAACAACACAAATAATAATCTATCCCTTCTTCATTGTCTTTAGGTGTAATAACAACAAAAACATGGCCTACAGTGACAAATGTACAAAATGTGGTGATTAATTTAGAAAATACTTAGGTAAAAGTTATAAAGTTACATATTGAAATTACAAAGATATATAAATATATATATTACCAGGTTGCACTAGATTAGACTAGTGGTTAAAGTCAATAGATAAATCCATTTATACCATTTTCAGTGCTTGTGGGGGATGATAGGTGTTAATTGGGTCTAAAACCCATATAGCCCATTTGTCCACCCATTCAATCGACTCACAGTCATCCTAATTTTCCTTTGCACATGATGGACAGTAGCATGCCATTTTTCATGTGTGGATACTCCATGAACTTGCATTAGAGCTTCTAAAAGAGTGCAACTCACTAGATCCTGTTAGTGTGCGACAATCCTGATATGGGGCAATCTTAGTATTATCTATCAACCAAAAAAATCTACAAACGATAGACTCACCTTCCTTACTCAGATCCATTGTAGCATTACACCATTGGATGATGGATTTTGCATCTATCAATATTGCTCCATCTTTGTACTTTAGTTCTTCATGAGCTAAGGCTCTTTTGATCCATGCACTTGCACCATCGTGCTCTCCCTTTCCATGACCAACCTTTATGAAATTCCACATATATTGAATTCCATACAACCTGTGCATCTTGCTCAACCAATAGAACACCCATGCATTCTTGAATTGAGATGTGCAATTGTCTAACCAAATAATGTGCTAATGATATGTGATGCCCCTGTTAGCCAAATTTCCACAAAATAGTTGAAAACAACCTTGTACAAACCGTGTGATTTATCTTGAATTTAATTTCCAAATCTCTCTCCCTATCTTCATTTGTTTCAATTTTTGGTTTCTTCCTTGGCATGATGATGATTTTTACATGTCAAATTATTCAAACATCTAAATTACTTATAATGTGTAAATTACAAATTATTCAAATACATATAAAAATTACAATTATTTGAATGAATACACAATATATGTCAAACAACTTGTCAAATTTCTAACCATTTCAAAATAACATTTCATTCAAACATATATAAATTTCAATGAATTCACTATATATTAAACAACATGTCAAATTATAATCAAATTTGTATCTATATATCAATAAACAATATTTAAAAAGGATTGTACCAACCTTTTATATACAAAGAATATTCAAAAAGTCTTCAAATCATGTATCCAATGATTGAATTTGGTGTTTTCTACCTTCAAAAAGTCTTCAAATAGTGTTTTCTATGTTGAAACCCATGATTTTTGTCAGAATAATAGAATGCACAATAGATCAAAAGTAGAGAATGGATGAAATGGGCCCCAAAGTTGGTTTTTGACCATTTTTGGGTGATTTCACATAGCGCGTACGCACTATGTCAAAAAACATCCCTCTCTATCCCACCAACTCTCTCTCCCTACTCTCTCTCCCCTCTCCCATCCCCTACTCTCCCAGTCTCTCTCACCTCTCCCATCCCCTACTCTCTCTCTCACTCTCCCTCTCCCATCACCTTCTCTCTCTCACTCTCCCTCTCCTGCTCCCTCTCCCATTGCCTACTCTCTCCCATCCCCTACTCTCTCTCTCTCCCCCTACTCTCTCCCCCCTCTCCCATCCCATAATCTCTCTCTCTATCCCCTCTCCCATCCCCTAATATCTCTCCTCTCTCTCCCCTCTCCTAGCCCCTACTCTCTCTCTCACTCTCCCTCTCCCACTGCCTACTCTCTCTCTCACACCCTCTCTCCTCTCCCATCCCCTACTCTCTAGATCTCTCACACACACTCCCATCCCCCCTCTCCCACTACCTAATCTCTCTCTCTCTCTCTCTCCCCCCCATCCCTCTACTCTCTCTCACATTTTCTCCCATCCCCTACTCTCACTCTCTCTCTCCCATTCCATTCTCTCTCTCTGCCACCTCCTAATCTCTCTCCCATCCCCTACTCTCTCTTACACACACTCATATCCCCCATCTCTCCCCCTCTCCCACTCCCTCTCCCACTACCTATTATCTCTCTCCCATCCGCTACTCTCTCTCTCTCTTGGGATATTCTCTCTCTCCCCTCTCCAATCCCCTAAAATCTCTTTTATAAATACACACTCTCATCCCCCCTCTCTCTCTCCTCTCCCATTCCCTACTCTCTAGATCTCTCACACACACTCCCATCCCCCCTTCTCTCCTCCTCTCTCACTCCTGCTCCCACCACCTACTATCTCTCTCTCTCTCTCTCAAGTTCTCTCTCTCTCCCTCTCTACTATCTCTCCCATCCCCTACTCTTACTCTCTCTCCCATCCCCAACTCTCTCTCACACTCTCTCCCATCCCCTACTATCTCTCACACTCTCACATCCCATACTCTCTCTCTCACTCTCCTATCCTTTCACTCTGTCTCTCCCATCCCATACTCTCTCTCTCTCTCTCTCTGCCACCCCCTACTCTCTCACACTCTCTCCCATCCCCTAGTCTCTCTCTTTCATAGATACACACACACACACACACACCCACCCCCTCTCTCTCTTCTCTCCCATCCCCTACTCTCTAGATCTATCACAAACACTCCCATCCCTCTCTCTCCATCTCCCTCTCTGTACTCTCTCTCACACACTCTCCCATCCCCTACTCTCTCTCACACTCTCTCCCATCCCCTACTCTCTCACTCTCTCTCTCCCATCCTATTCTCTCTCTCTCTCTCTCTCTCTACCACCTCCTACTCTCCCTCAAACTCTCTCCCATCCCCTAGTATCTCTTACACACACTCCCAACCCCCCTCTCTCCCTCTCCCACTCCCTCTTCCACTACCTAGTCTCTCTCTCCCATCCTCTACTCTATCTCTCTCTCTCTGCCCTCTCCCATCCCCTAAACTCTCTCTTTTATAGATACACACTCCCATCCCCCCTCTCTCTCCTCTTCCATCCCCTACTCTCTAGATCTCTCACACACACTCCCATCCCCTCTCTCTCTCCTCCTCTACCACTCCCTCTCCCACTGCCTACTATCTCTCTCTCTCTCTCAAGTTCTCTCTCTCCCTCTCCACTCTCTCTCTCCCCCATCCCCTACTCTTACTCTCTCTCCCATCCCCTACTCTTACTCTCTCTCCCATCCCCAACTCTCTCTCACACTCTCTCCCATCCCCTACTCTCTCTTACACTCTCTCTTATCCTTTCACTTTGTCTCTCCCATCTTGTACTCTTTTCCACCCTCTACTCTCTCTCTCACTCTCTCCCATCCTTTCACTCTATCTCTCCCATCTTGTACTGTCTCTCTACCACCCCCTACTCTCTCTCACACTCTCTCCCATCCCATACTCTCTCTCTTTCATAGACACACACACTCCCATCCCCCCTCTCTATTCTCTCCCATCCCCTACTCTCTAGATCTATCACACACATTCCCATCCCCCTCTCTCTATCTCCATCTCCCTACTCTCTCTCACACTCTCTCCCATCCTTTACTCTCACTCTCTCCCTCTCCCATTGCCTACTCTCTATCCTCCATCCCCTACTCTCTCTCTTTCATAGACATACACACTCTTATCTCCCCACTCTCTTCTCTCCCATCCCCTACTCTCTAGATCTATCACACATACTCCCATCCCCCATCTCTCTCCCTCTCCCTCTCCTATTGCCTACTATCTCTCTCTCTCTCTCAAGTTCTCTCTTTCCCTCTCTACTCTCTCTCTCCCATCCCTTACTATCACTCTCTCTCTCACACTCTCCCATCCCCTACTCTCACTCTGTATCTCCCATCCTATACGAGCTCTCTTTGACACCATCTACTCTCTCACACTCTCTCCCATCCCCTACTCTTTCTCTCTCTCTCTCTCTTACACACATTCCCATTCCCCCCCCTCTCTCTCTCTCAATCTCCCACTCCTTCTCCCACCACCTACTCTCTCTCCTCCATCCCCTACTCGCTCTCTCCCCTCTCCCATCCCCTAATCTCTCTCTTTCATAAATACACACACTCCCATCCCCCCTCTCTCTCTCCCTCCACCACTCCCTCTTGCACTACCTACTATCTCTCTCTCTCTCTCTCTCTACTTTCTCTCTCCCATCCCCTACTCTCACTCTCTATCTTCCATCCCCTACTCTCTCCCATCCCCTACTCTCTATCTCTCTCTCTCTCTCTCCCCATCCTATACGAGCTCTCTCTACCACCCTCTACTCTCCCTCACAGTCTCACACTCTCTCCCATCCCCTACTCTGTCTCTCTTACACACATTCCCATTCCTGCCCCTCTCTCTCTTGCACTCCCTCTCCTACCACCTACTCTCTCCCATCCCTACTCTATATCTTTTACACACACTCCCATTCCCCCTCTCTCCCTCCCACTCCCTCTCCCACCACCTACTATCTCTCTCTCTCTCTCTCTCAGTCTCTCCCTCTCTACTCTCTCTCTTGCATCCCCTACTACCACTCTCTATTTTCCACCCCTACTCTCTCTCACACTCTCACACTCTCTCCTATTCCCTACTCTCTCTCTTACACACACTCCCATCCCCCCTCTCTCTCCCTCTCTCACTCCCTCTCCCATCCCCTACTCTCTCTCTATCTCTCTCCCCTCTCCCATTCCTTACTTGCTCTCTTTCACACACACACACACACACCCATCCCCCCTCTCTCCTCTCCTATCCCCTACTTTGTCTCTCACTCTCTCTCCCTCTCCCATCGCCTACTCTCTCTCTCACTCTCACTCTCAATCTCACTCTCACTCTTACTCTCTCTCTCTCTCTCACTCTCACTCTTACTCTCTCTCTCTCTTACTCTCACTCTCTCCCTCTCTACTCTCTCTCTACTACCCCCTACTCTCTCTCACATTTTCACATTCTCTCCTATCCCCTACTCTCTCTCGCTCTCTCTTACATACATTTCCATCCCCCCTCTCTCTCCCTCTCCCACTCCCTGTCCCATCGCCTACTCTCTCTCCCATCCCCTGCTCTCTTTTGAGCTACTCTCTCTCTCCCCCCTCTCCCATTCCCTACTCTCTCTCTTTCACACACATGCATTCCAATCCTCCTCTCTCTCACTCTCCCTCTCCCACTCTATCTCCCACCACCTACTCTTTCTCTCCCCATCCCCTACTCTTAATCTCTCTCTCCCCATCCCCATCCCCTACTCTCAATCTCTCTCTCTCTCTCCCACCCTATACTCTCTCTCTACCACCCCTACTCTCTCTCACACTTCCTCTCTCTCCCATCCCCCACTTTCAATCTCTCTCCCCCATCCCATACTCTCTGTTTGCCACCTCTACTCTCTCTCATACTTCCTATCTCTCCCATCCTGTACTCTCTCTACCACCCCTACTCTTTCTCACTTCCTCTCTCTCCCATCCTGTACTCTCTTTGCCACCCCTACTCTTTCTCACTTCCTCTCTCTCCCATCCCCTACTCTCTCCCCTCTTCCATCCCCTACTTTATCTCTATCTCTCTGTCTCTCTCTCTCTCTCTCACACACACACACACACACACATAGCCATCCCCCCCCCACTCTCTCTTGCTCTTGATTTGCATCTCTTCTTCCTTCTCTATGCACTATTTAGGTCTCAATAGTACATGCGCACTATAGCATGCATGCGCTATTGAGACAAAAATTCAAATTCTTTAAATAGCATGTGCATGGTATAGTGCACACACACTATAAGGTGTACACACTATTCAAAGCTTTACATTGAAACCAAGCCTAAGGCTTGGTTTTTCCTTGGAGATCCAACCCAAAGGTTTGGAGTTTATAAATAGGTTTGAGACCTATTTTGCTACAAACATACAAAAAATGATTGATTTTTCTTGTGTGCTCTCCTTCAAGATTCCTCGTGGTTGGGCATCGATAAGATCAAGTTACATGGCATTGTAGCTCTTTGTGTTAGCTATATAACCATATAATTTATTTTTGATTTGAACTATTTCAAGCCTTTCATCTATAATTTCTTTTGAATTTATGTTCATTTTTTGTCAAAAACCACCATGTACTAATTGTGCTGTAGATTTTAGCTCGTTCATTGAATTTTGCAACAACTTAGTTTTTTAGAAACTAGACTCCATTCTACACACTTTGAAAAAAAAGAGTTTTGATTTTAGATTAGTTTTTAGTTATTTCTAGGGGGAGCACATGGATATTTCACATTTTTGGGATGTGTCTAGTTAAAAAATTCATAAAAAAAATACACATTATAAAATTACCAATTTTTTTTGGGATAAACTACATAGTATTAAGTAAATTTTGACCAAAGTGATTAAAGGATTTCAAAAAAAAAAGTTAAAATTTTAGGGGGGCCACACTTTGTAGTAGGTTATGTTTTTTTTGGAATAAACAGTACCAATTTCTATGGTCTCCTTTTTTGAGGATCTAAAACTAAACCATTTTGAAAAAAATTTAGTAGTTTAGAAACTGGATTCAAAGGACTACGACTTTTGTTTTTGTCATATCTTAAAATTTTGATCGTAACTATCTTCAAATTATTGTTGAAGTTCAAAAATTGCTGATTTTAGGAAAAAGGTGTCCACTTATACCCCCCTTTTGGCACCACAACTTGGTACACTTATCCAATTCTATTATAAATTATTGTGGTTGGTCATTTCCTATAGATTAGATGTCAAAGGTCTATGATGATATTCTCAAATCTAGTTTCCTACTTAATACAATCACATATATTAAATGTAATGATTGATATATATGTGAAGGCCTATGAAATTTTGAGATTTTCTAGGAAAAAGATGGAAGTCCACGACATTAGAGCAAGTAGAATACTCCAAATAGAAGAACTCGCGATGGAATGCGAAAGAGAGCATGAGAATCAAAGTAATGGGAGCCACCTTGCAACAAGAGAACTCGACATGAAAAATTAGAAGCCCATGGTAGGTGTAAAGATAGAACAATAAAATGTCCCTTTCTTTGATTTTATATGATATTTCAAGCCTCAAATAAGATCTTTAAAATCAAACAACCAATATTTCAAAGATCCACCAATTTCTCAATAAACCCCAAATCGGGTATGCCAGAAATAGTGCCAAAAGCTTCATAGCTTCACCTATTATTAATAAATCTGAAAGTGGAATTTTTTTCAGAAATTTGAGCAGCATAATAGACTATAAAATGACATTTATAGATCTGTATAACATGCACACAATAGCTCCCAAATGGAGGACAAAAAAAATGCTCATTGAGCTCCCGAAAATAGCACAAAATAGCCCAGAATCACCACAAATACTTAATAATCTATCACAGAATTATAATCATATCCAAATAAATATATTAAGATCTATTTTAACATTTAAAAGTCTGATATACAGTAGCAACCCAAACTGATATGAAATACTCAACCAGAAACACCAAACTCTTACAAAAAATACACCTGAAAACCCACAAATCTGCACTGTTCAGCACAAAGACAAACTCTGCATGAGCATGCACATGGAATGGCTTAAAACTCCCATCCTTAGCCTTCCTAGAAACCTAAAAACTCCCACTCTTGGGTCTCCTTCTTCACAGGTTTGGCAGCCTCTGAAGAACAACAAAGCAATGCGCAAAAATCAAGTTCTAGAATGAGCCCATAATGCCTCCAAACCCCTTAAAAGAGGGCATAACCCTAACTCACATCCAAGAGGGGTTAGTAAAACATATTTTAATATTTATTAGTCCATTAGCTTCCAAATATTATTCCCTTTTTTTGAAACTTCACCTTTTTGGGCCTGCCTGCCTTAGAAAAGATTATTATTTTTAATTATTTGAAAAGGGACATGACAAGTCCTCCCCTACCAAATATTGCTTGTCCTCAAGCAATGGCTGAACAATAAACCAATCAATCCACCTAGATCCCAAATGTAGTCATGAACTATATTACTATCAATTAACACAAGCTTCTGCAATATCCTCTGCAATATAACCAAGAGGAATCCATAACCAAACTGATAATTATAGCTCAACCAAGCTCCAAAATCACCACTACCACAGTTAGAAACCCATGAGATACAAACTCTTAGAACATTAGAACCCAAGTAAAGTGGACAAATCAAACTTTCAATACAGTAAATACCATCAACACATCCCATTGGCCTATATGGAATGTACAATCTGACTTTGCAACAATGGTGAATGCTCCCGAATGAAATTGTACCAAGTATGGAGAATCCACACACTGTACAACTCCTGCAGTCAACGCAACTCTGCAAATCACCAGCCACTGTCTCATAACCATAACTCCCATGCACTACTGATGGTGAAAAGATATTACAAGATAAATAGCAAGAAATGGAACCCAAACCTAATTTGCCATGAACAAGTGATACAACCCACTATGACTGACCACTAGCTAAGTCAGTAGATGTCATAACCAAAGGAGTAGAATCAACAACAAAAACTACTGAAGTAGCACTCCAAAAATCCTACTCTAAGTTATGTATTATCAAGCTATTAACTGCAGAACCTATTGCCATGTCATGCCCATCACAACTCTCATCCCGAGGCATCAAACCATCCCATAACTAATGACAAGCACTATGAACCAAAGTACATCTCTTTATCATCATCTCATCAACATGGTCATCAAAGGTAAATTGATGAGCATACCTCATAGTGTAGTGCCGATGGAATGCGCCAATCTCAGTCAGTGGCTTAGACTACAATCCAGATGAAACTAATTGCAATCGATCACTAACCAAGTTGGAATTGACTACTACCTCCGAAGACATTGCCAAGGGAGTAATATTACTAGCAAGAACTATGCCAACTGCCAGCTCACCAATATCACACGTGATCTTTGATACAACATCTCTAGTCTCTGTGCCATTAGTACTAGAGGCCACCACCATGTTAGGCATACCAAAACAATCTACTACAGCACTCAACTTAATTGAACCTAACTTTAGTGGGAATGAATCTGATATGCCAATGTTAGTATCAAGGATGGATGCATCCCCATCTCCACTGTCTCTAACAATCTCAACCATGGACATCCTCAGATCACTAGACACTACAACTTGTGATTGTACAAAATTTGGTAAAGATTACAGTCGCTCCAACTCCATGGTCACCTTAGACAAATGAAACTACGACTCCTTGAGAGACAACTATGTACTCTCAAGAATCTCAGAAGTCACCTCGAGTTACTGAGTAATCTCACTCACCTCATCTTCCTTGGCTAATAATGCATCATATGTTATTCTCCCCCACTTTGTAAGATAATCTCTGTCGGCTACCAACTGCATATAATTCTGTCTCAAAATTTGAATAGCCTCCCATAAAGAGAGGATCTCTATCAAGGAAAGATAACTACCTTCCTACTCATCACTAGTAGGAGAACCCATCCATAAACTGCTAACAACTAACAAGTAGCATCAAAATGCTGGCAACTCATAGCAATGTCTTAGTCACTAACTTTCAACTGATTAGACACATGATGGCACTAGCTTGACTGTCTCCTACAAACCTCCTCTGATGCACTGTCTAAAGGAGTATCCTCAAATTTACTAGTCTCTAGAGTATTACCATCCATATCCTGTGAATCAACTCTAAAGTTCATATCAACATACAGAGTATCAAAAACTGTAGCACTACTGTCCAACTCCTCTATACCCAAGGAAACTAAGTCTTCAAAATTACCCACTGCATCCTCCTGGATGTCATCAATGCCAATATGATCCTGGGACTCATCTATACACACTGCCAAATATGAAAGATCATCAACACATTCTAGAAAGTATGGTTGATTGGATATATGAATAAAGCCCAACACCAGTGTATAAAAACTAATACCAACATCGGATAAGCTCCTGGCACAAGAAAAGACAACACCATGCAATCTTCTAATCAAATCCATGATAGCACCCAAACAATCACTGCTACCAAAAAGTGTTAAAGATTTCCAGTCAACTAAATCCCAAATGCCAATATAACAATGTCGAGTCCATATACGTAAACTATAATCAGCTGGTAACTCAAGCAAACTCCTCACCTGAGTAATATGACCAATACCAACTAATTCCACATACCTGTTTAACATTGTCCCTATATCCTGGATGTGAATGCAAGATGAACTTGCAACATTACCAATGACCACATATGATCTACCATTCGTAGAAAGCTGAGTATCAAGAGTGCAAGATGAAACTAAACTCAATTCCATGCCATGCTTATCCCTATGTCTCTCCCAGTCTTGTAATGCCAATGGAATATTTACCAAAGAAGCTCGAGTGTCGTCAAGCTCGTGAGAAAGCCTGTCAACTTCCTCCTCCTTCCTCCTCAAGGCATCTGAATAGTCTCCAACAAGGCTAAGAAGATGGTCATGATCTAATAGAAGATGTAAATAACTCAACTTCATCATTCTCATTCCTTCCCTAATCGCTTGTAAGTCAACACAAGAAGACTTTGCCTGAACTCCCTTATGTCTACCCTATAACTAAATCATCTGAATGTGATCCTGTATCATATCCCACATCCTATCATGATGAGATAATGAAGTCACAATACTATCTTTGTTCACCTTCAGCTGGCTAGACAAATCATGTGAAGTACTACCTGCCTCAACCTCATGTGACGAAGCATCTAACTGTGCTTGGTACTCTTTCTTAGCAAAGTCATGAATGCTTAATGTCTGCTCATCTCTACTAGGTATCTCACCATCATGCAAAAAAAATTCCTCATAATCATCATCTAAACCCACTACCTCCTGTGGCAGACTAGAATCTAAGACCTTTGCCTGGCTATAAGCTACGTTCTCAAACTCCTCATGCAAGTTCTTGGTAATTGTGTCATCTTCCCTGTGAGAAAATCTGCCAAATAGAAATCTAGTCAACTTATCCACCTTAGTTGGGTCAAAAAACATGTCATTCATCATATGATGGTGCTCAACCAACTATTCAAAAATGTCATGGCTTATTTTCCTAAGCTTATCTTGAATGTCTAAATAACCATTCTATCTATTGTTCTGACTTTGGATATCAATTGTCCAAGATCGTGTCCTCTGAGACTCTGTACTATACTTGTCCATTCTAGATAAAGTAGAGTGTAACCCCAATAGGTTATAACTTCTTCAAACACCAAGAACTAACATGCAATTGATTAGAAGTAGCATGCAACAATAAATTTTGACATGCAGCTGATTAGAAGCAACATGCAACCATAAATTATGACATGCAAGATTTGGGTAGTTGTCAGAACTGACATGCAAACTTCTACAAACCCTCAGGTTGGCAAGATCATATCTTTGATACCACTAAAATGTCCCTTTCTCTAATTTTATATGATATTTCAAGCCTCAAATCAGATCTTTAAAATCAAACAACCAATATTTCAAAGATCCACCAATTTCTTAATAAACCCCAAATCGGGTATGCCAGAAATAGTGCCAAAAGCTTCACAGCTTCACCTATTATTAATAAATCTAAAAGTGGAAATTTTTACAAAAAATTGAGCAGAATAAAAACCTATAAAATGAAATTTCTAGATCTGTATAACATGCACATAATAGCTCCCAAACGAAGGACAAAAATTATGCTCATCGGGCTCTCGAAAATAGCACAAAATAGCCCGAAATCACCACAAATACTTAATAATCTATCACAGAATTATAATCATATCCAAATTCATATATTTAGATCTATTTTAACATTTAAAATTCTGATATACAGAAACAACCCAAACTGATATGAAATACTCAACCGGAAACACCAAACTCTTATAAAAAAATACACCCGAAAACCCACAAATCTGCACTGTTAAGCACAAAGGCAAACTCTGCATGAGCATGCAAATAGAATGGCTTCAAAATACCATCCTTAGCCTTCCTAGAAACCTGAAAAATTCCACTCTTGGGTCTCCTTCTTCACAGGTTTGGCAGCCTCTGAAGAACAACAAAGCAATGCGCAAAAATCAAGTTCTGGAATGAGCCCAGAATGCCTCCAAACCCCTTAAAAGAGGGCATAAAACTAACTCACGTCCAAGAGGGGTTAATAAAACATATTTTAATATTTATTAGTCCATTAGCTTCCAAAGATTATCCCCTTTTTCCAAAAATTCACCTTTTTGGGCCTGCCTACCTTAGAAAAGATTATTATTTTTAATTATTTGAAAAGGGACATGACAAACAAGCCATAGGAGCAAGTAGTAGGGGAATGACTTGGAGACACAAGAATGTTAAAAATCATTGTGAGATCATTCCATGGTAGAAGAAGAAGGCACTAAGGAGAGTAAGATGGAAGCTGTTGGCAGGGAGCCCATGGCTTAAAAGCCACTGTTTGAAATAGAGAGGTCCCACACACAATAAAAGAATGCCCACAGAAGGAAGAAGTGGCAAAGAGGCAAAAAAACTTCAGAAGCTAAGTGAGTATATACACTAGACCTAAAGAAGAAAACCATGCAATAGAGGCAAGTCAAAAGAATAGGGCAGAGAAAAGGGGATTTCTTATAAACCATAATCCCACATGCTTTGTGGTGGAGAAAGATTTAGTGTTTAAATAGTATTGCACTCGTAATGTATTTTGTCTATGGGACAAGCACCTTTTGAAGGCAAGGCTTGTGCGTGTGCATCCTAGTCGGCCAGAATGTAAGCAAAATTTTGAATGAATGTGCAATAATGATGATGACATTAGCGTAATTGAATCTCGCTAGAAAAGTTGTAAAATCTGTCAAGGCACTATGGCACCACCGGAAATCAGCAAGGTTTTTTAGTAGTGATATAGCGACCTACCAGAAAAACTTGAAATCTAGAAAAGAAGGTCATGGGTCCCATCTATGTGATGTGGCAGTTTGATAACAAATCATAGAGGGACAAGTGGCAACCATGCAATGACTCAATGATGATGTGGCAATGACCAGACCAACCATAAGGTGCCATGTGGCATAGATTTTGAGGAAGTCTATGACATGGCAAGCATATATCTCCACTACATAGGATGGTGACACATGGCACATCTGATGATGGTCACCATGTCGCTAAGGCAAAGATACATGATCATTAACATGGTGACATGGCGACTCAATAAAAAATTGACACATGGCACTAACATGGCAGTGAGGTGGATGAGTCTGATGGTGACACATGGTGGAGGCTCTAGGTGTGGTGAGATTCTCAAACTACTGAGGTGGCAGTCGATGACACATGTCACTCTATCACTATGTCACTAATGACATGGCAAAATGTTGACTCAGATAGCGACATAGCAACCATGACATGGCATGATGACATTTCATGCTAATGTGGTAGAATAGAGGATGAATCAGATGCTGACATGTGACACCTAGTTTGAGGGGTCAGATGACTATACATGGAATGAGCCAATCAGAAGATGACACATGGAGATGGTGGTCAAACCAAGTTTGACCCAAATAGAATCTATGAGGGAAATTTCAAAAGTTTTAAAAGATTAATTTTAAAATATTTTTACTCTAAAGTACATGCAAGGTCAGATTTTAAATAAAGTTAGAATTACTCTATAGTTCAAACTTTGAAAAAGGATAAATTTTGCAATTTTAAGTGCTATGAAAGTCATGAAAAGGAGCCTGAACTTCAAAGGGGCATAACTATGGAAATTTTTATCCAAGATATGGACTTCAATATACCGTTGAAACTGGGAGAAGACAAACTTTCTGAATATGAAGTTAGTTTTTGCACAAGTATTCACTGATTTGAGCTATAAGTAGATTTGTAATTTCTGGGGCATTCTCAACTGAATGGGTAATTTTTACCATGGAGCATCAAAATTGGTTAGTAGGTAGCTATAAAGGCTTGTTGAAGTCTGAATGTGAAGAAAATTGATTTTAAAAAGTTTTCTTCGCTTCTAGAAGTCATATTTAACTGATTTTTCACTTTTAGCTTGAGTTCAAATTTGACATCAAAATCAATTATATTATTCCATCAAGTTTCTAAGATATTTTATGCTTTTAGGAGGCAAAATGAACAAGGATTTGATATGCAATTACAAAGAGAAGGTAGAGAGAAGCTTTTTAGCTTCTTCGGAAAGAATTTTGAGAAGACACTAGTCATTTTTTGATCAAATTTGGGAATTTATTTCCTCCTATATTATTCTTTCTTCTTCTCTTTTGAGGTTGTTGGCGATTTTCTCTATGATACCAGTAGGGTTCCAGTGTTGTATTGTGAAACCATAGATGTTGTTGGTTTTGCTTCCTATCTATTGAGCTGAGCTCTAGCAGTGAAGGCCACACATCCACTCTTGTGAAATTTTTTATTTCATTTTCATGTATTATTATTTTGATATATTGGAAATTGATGCTAGATCTAGTAATATATCTTGAGTTGCATTCAGTATTACCAGTTTAATGTATTTAGTCTTTTCAAGCATAAATACAAAACGAGATTTACAAATGAATTATCTAGGTTTTCTTTTTCTCTCTCCTGATTCTTCATATGCTATTAGCTTTGAGATTAAGTGATTAAGGTTTATGTGATTTAAGACATCTTGGATGAGTTGTGTATCAGATCTATTATTTCTTTTGACTCAAGGAGTTAAGTAAATGCTTCAGTGTTCTAATAGGCTTTCTAGGTGTATGAAGGGTATATTTTGTAAGAATTGGATTTGGGGATTTTAGTTGAGAAACTTAATTGTAAGGCAATCAAGTTAGGTCATCCTGCTAGTAGTGACTATATGTTGCAATGGAGAAGGCACTAATCACTAAATCATAGGCAAGTTGATATATGAAGGTTATTTGCACAAAATCTTTTAATCAAAATAAATTCAGTTTCTCATGTTTTGTGGTGGGTTAAAAAGAATTGACCCTCTCTTAGCTTATGGATTCATAGGTTATGATTTGTGGCTATCTCATTTCTATGTCATTGCATAAGTATCAAAAGATAAAAGGGGTTGCATTTGTTGTTAATAGGTTCAAATTTATGTTTTAATTGCACTGGTACCATATATTAGAACATCAAGGTTGACCTGCCTAGGTCTTGCAGAGCCTGAAGTGAAGGAGTGATGCCTTATAGTTGGCCCAAGATTGTAGTTGGGTGCATCCATCATATGAGCTTTCTAGCCTTAGATGCATTGGTTTGGTTTATTGATTAATTTCAAAACTGTAGTTTTAAACACCAACACTAGTTACTCATCGCATACTGTATATCTCTCACCTGACATATACTATTTGGCAACTTATGCTCAATATACATTATTTGTTCAACAAGAACTAAGTAAATAACTTAATTATATTGTTACTCATATGTCAAAATCAATCTGAGATTAACAATCTCCCCCTTTGAAATGAGTGGAAAAATACTTGGTCATGTATGAATATCCTTAGCTCTTTAAGCATGACTCAAATAATATCCATTTAGTATTTGTCTTACATATAAAATTTCAAAACTTCAAAATTTTGCAAAACTTATGACTCATCAACCATACCTCAAAATTCAACAACTCTCCTTGAGTTGACTATTCTATTGGTTCAGAAAAAAAATACTCCTACTGAGTAGATTTTACATATGTCGAACTATATTGTACTTTTTTTGTGTCTTTGACTCCTTTTTCTTCTTCTTATGTCTCCTAAAAGCTTATGTCTCCCCCTTAATTATTTCTCCCACTTTTTGACACTTATGCCAAAGGGTTATAAACGTATATTGTGTTTGTCGAAAAAATTTTTGTGCACCTCGAGTATTATCTTTAGATCTACATCCTAGTTATCACATGATACTTAATGATTTTATTTGGATAGTAACTCAGTAGCAAGGTGAACTAATCCTTCATATGTAGAAAGATGGGGATCTTTCTTCATCACTATTTCTAAAAAGGCTAGCTCCTAGTGCAATATGTCCATGTGTGGGGTCAAGATGGACTGGATAATGATCAATGTAGCTTGAATGTTATCATAATGATCTTGAAATGTTGCTGACTAACATTGGTATTTTAAAAAATTCCTAAAGTTCTTTTGACTTTGAGCTAGAGAATTGGGTAGAGTAGTACCTGTTAGCTTCATATCTCTTTGCAAAGTGTCAATGTGTCACTGTACTTTTGGTGTGAACAGAGCTTTATCACACAACTTGGTTTAAAAAGAGAAAATATTCTCTAATACTTTTTTTACACCCTCAATATTTGTTGCTAACTCAACCTAGTGTAGTGAAATGTTAGTAGATATCTATTCATCCACCTTGGTTTGACATTTCTTCTCAGACCATTCCAATAATTTTACTTTGGTATCTAGGTCTTCATCATTGATTTTTTGTACAATATTTTCCAATTGGTCAATGATTGGCTTGGCTTCATCAGGTGTACGAAGGCTTAATGCATCAAGAAATATGTCCTTGATTTCATGAAGTACATTTTTATGCCTGTGCTCCCTTCTGAGCAATTCTTGGTGTTTCTTGCTTGACAGAGCATCCAAAATTTTCTCATCTACTCTATTGTGATTGTTATAAGATCATATTTTGGTAACTTAATCACCTCATATAAGTTGATGTCACTATAGGATATCAACTCATCAACCTTAGATGTGTTGGCACTTGGCCTTGATGCTTGCAATGATGTAGCTTCAGTACTTGGCTTGTGAAGTGCTTGACTAGGAGTAGGCATATTAGTGTTTGGTAATGAAAAAAATATTGGTATTGCTATTAATTCCTCTAGCTTTATAGTTAAGACATAATCTTTAGTCCTATACTTCTCTTTCTCTTTGATTTCTGATCCATCTTTTGCTAGTGGTGTAGGTGTAGGACTAGCTTCCTGACCTATTTGAACTAGTGTCCCTTCTTTCTCAATTATTGTAATTGCTGGAATAAAACTTGTTGTACCTTAGTGCTAATATGTGAAGGCATGATGTCCTTCCTTTGGTATACTACCATATGCATGGAAGGTTGTACTTCTATAGATTGAGTGGGAATAATGGATAATGCTTGTGATTTCTCCCCTACAGATGCCAATTCTACCTTCTTAATCTCATCCACACTCACCAAAATAGGATGACTACATATTTGTACCTTGGTGGTGGAATAAATAAATATCTTTTTCATATCCTCCTCTATAAGAGGATTGATGTTCTAAATGGTGGTGTTAGACACATCCTTAATCTTTACTATATTTGCTAGAGGACTGGCACTCGACATTTGTACTACTAGTACATTCTGGTCTTTCTGTTGCTCTTCTTCAAATATTGCCTCTATAGTGCCTTCCCCATGTACTTCCATCATAGATTTATCATTTTTTGCTTCAACTACCTCTTCCTCTTCTTTATCTTCACCTACTTTCTTAGGTTCTTGCTCAATAGCTTTTTGTGTTGTCAACCCATAGATTACCTTCCATACATGTGTGCTCTATTGAAAAACCTCTTCAATTTTGTTTTGTAGGATATTAAAGGCTCAATACTTTGGAGAAAATATTCTCTTATACTTATTAATAGCCTTTTTCATTTAAGATTTGTTCAACTCTTGCATCACTCTTGCAAGTGTATTCTCTCTAATATTTCTTTCAATTGTAAGACTATATTGCCATCTTTGCTCAAATTTATCTTATAGGCTCTTGGGTAGAGATTTGGAAATCTTAATTGGAGTCTTCTTAAAAATTTCCACCATGGAATATATAGATTCTTCTTCTTTATTCTTTTCTATCTTCCCAAGCATATCAAACTCAACATGTGTAAATCCACTTAAATCAACATCATTCTTAATATTTTCACACAAGTTGTCCAAATCAGAAGAGGGACTATGACTTTCCACTTTCAATTAGCTACTATCATCTAACTCTATCCTCTCCTCATTTGATTCAACTGGGGTAATATACTTCTTTCTTTGCTTCTTCTCAGGTTCATCTCCTTGTGTAGTTGTACTAGCTCTCTTGCCTTTAGGCTTCTAAACCTCATGAGTCTTGTTGATAGTATCTCTTGTGCTAGCCCTGGTAACAAGAACTATAGGCTTTGGTTTCACAACCCTTTTAGGTTTACTTGTTGCTGGCTTCTTTTCTTTTCTCTTCTTTTCTTCTATGGAAATATGTGGTTGATTGGGTTCTTTTCCCTTGACATCTTCATCACTTTCTACTTCTTCTCCTCCTTGGTCTTCACCTTGACCTTGTGTGAGAGAAAATGTTGCTTGAGCAAGTGCATCTTCATCATCTTCATTATCTTCTTCTTCATCTCCTTCACAAGCTTATTCTTTTTCCTCATCACATATGCTATCTTTAAATCCATTGTGATCTTTGACTTTGCTACATCATAGTTTCCAAAAGTAGTAGCATCCTTATCTACTTCTTCTTCTAGTAAAGTAGTGATGGCTATATATGCCTCATCAACACTAATCTCATAAGCCAATGGTCTGAGCCATCTTACCCTTGGAACAAAAACTTTTACATATATGAAATCAACATCAACTAGAAAACAAAAATCATTAAAATGCTTCTCTACTAGTGATACTAGAATCTTCTATCTTTGTTTCATTGACTTCTTAAAGTCTTCAAAGTAGCTACTCATCACAGACTCAAAATTATCTCCAAGTTGTTCTATAAATTCACCAATTTTCACTGTAACTAATATGTTAGTCTACCAAACTACTTTCCCAAATGTAGGAAAAGTGTTCTAAACATAGAAAAATATACAAACAAGTATTGAACCAAATTTGCATTGTGCACTTTTTGTTTTCCTTATGGCTCCCAAGTTTTCTGATAACTGTTGGAGTTGTAACTTGGCAAGGTCATAAGAATGGTCTTTCTTTACTATCTTGTAACCCAAATCCACATCCATTCATGGAACACTATTTAACTTTCTAGATTGAAGATCTTATGTGCAATAATTCTCATTGCAAATGTAATTAGGGGATCAAAAATTGTGTCTATGGTCATTCTTCTCTTGTTTCATAGTGCCCCTGTATTCTTTTCAATTGCCTCTTTTGCATCACTCCTCATTGTCTTAGGTTTGTCTAGGGTTGGATACACTATCATTCTATGAATAATCCTCTTTGTGATTTTTATATGGCCATCCTCTAACCATATAATGTTGTCATGAATTCTACTAAGAAAAATCTTAATCCATTCTATTTTGAACATGTTTGGAAAATCTAGGGCATGAGTTAACCCTTTTCTCTCTGCAACCTTGTATTCTTATTTCAATACACTATTCTCACACAATTTTCCATAAACATCTCTTATCTCCATATCTCCAATGCTTCCAACCTTACAAGTGTAGCAACATCTTACATCTTGTATCATCAAAACTTGTGGTGATATCGTTGATAGTGCACTAGACGGGTCTCCTTTATATGTAATGTCAGGAATTTTCTAAAAATGTAGTTTTTTGATCTCATTAGTTGCCAATTGAACATTCAAAATGTTTTTTCTTTCCTTAACCATAGTAGAAGAAGCACTAGGTGCCATAACAACTAACTAGGGTTTGCAAAAATTCAAACAACATAGCTTGAGACATGATTAATACCTTAAAAATTTGATGACTGGTGTCGAGTAGCAAATGAATATAGTTTGTAAACACTTGAATCCTTCTTTCCAATTTTCCTTCAACTCTTTGTGCTCTCTTCAATCTTGAATAATTGCAAATGAGTCAAACATTGACCATATAGCCTTTAAAAATTCACAATAAATGCTCAGTACTTACATAGTTGTAAGTTTGGCTCCAATAGAAATTCTAACTCACTCGACTTGCATATAATTCAATCCATGCTCAACAACCACAATGAGATCAACCGACACTATCACCTTTGATATCTTGGCAACAACTAACTTTCACTCGACAACCACAATAAATTTTTTCATTCTCAATAGTAGCATGACAACTCATAGATCCTTTCTAAGTTCTAACCAATACTTTACATCTTTCATCATGTATATATGATCCTTATAGAACTAATTTCTTGGAAAAAGTTAGTCCCACACATAACTCTTAATTTCCTAGTTGGGGATGGTGTGATCACCTAATCCATTAGATGAAGTGATTCCATCTGAGCTTGATGTACTACAATATTCCTTTTTCTTCCATGTTTTGTTCATCTATACTTTGATAGTTTCAACATCAACCTTTCCTTTGCCTTTATTGAATTCACTACTGGGTTCTTTTGACCTTGTTGGACAGTTTATGCTTATGTGAACAATCTTCAAATGGATAAAACATGTAGTTTGACTCAACCATCTTTTATAGTCACTTCTGAAATGTGTTCTGATGCAATTTTCAGCAACATGTCCATAGTCTTGATAATAGTGACAAATTTACCTTGTATTGTAATCCTAATTCTAGGATTTGCCAACATGGTTTACCTTATCTTTCTTGTTTAATGACTAGTTAGGCTTTGATCTACACTCATATGCTCTATGTTGATACTTCTTGCAGTCATAGCAGTGAACTTCAAATATTTGTGTGCTTGGTCTTACATTCATGTCCTTGATGTCCTTGCTTGTTGCACTTGTGGTAGTGACCCATGAACTTCTGCTTAGAATTTTGATTTGTAGTCTTGCTCTTGCAAACATTTACTGTATGGCCTATCTTACCACAATTATGACAAGTAGGTTTACAATTATTACCATTTTTTCTCCTTTGTTCACCACTTATAGACAATTCTCCTTCTTTAGTACTGGTGTAACCCAATCTAGTAGTATCACTAGTGGATCTAGGGGGTCTCATCAACTATTCAAAATACTTGATGGCTTCACTGGGTCTATTGAAACTTTTAGCAAATTATTTTTCTCTTTCATATCATTTCTTAGTTGTTCATTTTGCAACTTTAGTGTTGTGATTTCAATATATTTTCCATTAAATTCATGATTTGAAATTATCATTTGATTCAATGTTTCCAATTGCATGTGAGCAGTCTTATTAACCTCTGATGTCTTCTCTTCCAATCTGTTGACCAATATCCTCTTGTCAACTCTAACTTTCTTTTTCTGCTTAGTCACCTCACATAGCAATACTGATTGGACCTCTTGTTCTATCTTTAGATTTTTGACCTCTTTAGTTAGGGCTCTAGTCTTTTCTATTATATCTATAACTATTGCATCAAATTCACTTGTGTTTCCATCTACAAATAATCTAGTAGTGTCAATCTCTTGGTAATGTGTGTCATTCTCTTTAATAGCTATCTCTTTCCTTCTCTTCAATGATTACTTCGACTCATCTCTTGCTTCATTCAACTAATGTAGGGCAAGCTGTATTTTAATCTTCTAGTTCTCAATAGTCTTTTCCAACTTGTAGACTTCCATCTCCAAGATCTTTCCTCAAAGTTGCAAGGCTTTCCTTTCCAAAGAATTATGGATCTGGTGCAAATTGTTGGAAATAAAATAGGGAAAGGGGGGGGTGAATCAGTCCTTCAAATCTTTAATCATAAATTCATTCACCACACATCCATCTCACAAGTTGCATGTAAACTAAACTAGCTAGGTAAACATACTCATCCATAGTATGAAAGAAAATAACATTTAACACATGTATGACACAAGATATTTGGTTACCTAGAAAGCCTCCAATAAGAAGGTAAAACTAGGGTGGGGATGACACCCATAAATCTTCACTATTGCACTAATAAAGTCTATCCAATGAAGGTATTTGATCATAAAACATGATCTACCCTGTGAAAAGTCTTCCCTGTTAAAGGCTTACAAGATTATTAGATCTTACACTGTTAAAAGATTTTAACAACTTATTAGAAGTGTGCCTAATTAAAGTACTTTAACTTATAATGAAGTAAGAACCCTATTAAAGTATTTACAATAACATGCTAAGACTACTCTATTGAGAGATTTAACTGATTTACTTGCTAGAATGTATCAACAATGATCCTACTGTTAGCACTCTATTGCTAGATAACAGATCACCTCTTTCCTGATGTGTACTTGATCCTCACTAATTAGATGCATCTCTTCTATCCTCTATTTCCTTTCCTCTGTTCTCTTCTAACTAATTCTATAATGCATCTCAATTCACATTTTCGTAGTCATCATAAATTCTCTTGTTTGTGCATGCAAAGTTCTCTCTTTTCTCCTACACTCATACAAAGCTTAGGATTAGTCCTCCTTAAGAAGACCTAGGTGACTTAGGGTTAGGTATGAATCAATGATTGTGATTCACCCATTTTTCTGCATAAAACAACCCTTCAATTGATTGGTTGCATGTAATACATAGGGATCCTCAATAAAGATTCATCCTTTTCATCTAGAATCACAAAAGAATCCTTTAAGTTAGATAAAAATGGTTTACATAAAAGTTTGTGCCATTACAAATAGCTATGTACAAAATTTTTTACTTGGCACTTGAAGTTTCTGATGCTCGGCATCCATTGTCTCTTTAATGCTGTAACTTGGCATCTAAATAACTCAAAATCCACTAATCACTCAGCATCTAAATGACTTAGCACTTACTATATGCTCAACACTTTGAGTGACTCAACACTTACTAGTTACTCAACACATACTATATATCTCTCACTTGGCATATACTATCTAGCAACTTTTTCTCAGCATACATTACTTGTTTAGCATGAACTAAGTAAATAACTTAAGTATATTGTCACTCATATGTTAAAACCAATATGAGATTAACAATATAAGGGCAACAAATAAGTTGCATGAGAGATGTGTTATCTTGAGTGTCATCGATATTATATCTTTTGAATCTTATAGATTTCATAAAACAAGATCCACATTGCCTCCACCCAAGAGATTTAAAATATTTTATGGAATTTTAATATGTTTTTGATTAAGTGCTTTTCCCCAATCCAAGGTAAAATTCAAAGATCATAGTTGTAGAAAATTTATCAAAAACCAATAACAAGATTACCAATCCTTGATATTGAAATTATCACACCCTTTATTTTGATGTTTAAGATACATATTTGGACAACCTTTCTTTCTATTACAAATAGGGTGAGGGGTGAATCAATATTTTACAAACTTTAGCCCCAAAAAAAATATTATTAACAATATTACTACTTTCATATGAATGTAAAATAATAATGTTGAACATGAAACATAATCATGAAATAAGAGAACTCATAACACCATATTTTGTTAACTAGGGAAACCCTGGCCAAGGAAAAATCCTAGTGGGTATGGTATGCACAAAATGATTTACTAATCAAAGGTATCTTGTGAAAGATATTGACCTTGTTAGGAGTCCATTACATTTGTATAGTGTCTCAATCCTTGTTAGAAGCCTCAACCCTATTAGGAGTTGTAATATACAAATAAAAAATGTATGCAAGATGAGTCCACTACACAAATATGCAATATACAATGTAGATCCTTAATACAAAGAGATATATACAAAATCCTCTTTACAATGCTGTTGATATCTTCAATATCTAACACTGCCTTTGCTACTCACAAAATTTACATTCCTCTGATCATATTTTAGATTTAGCACTTCAGATAATACATGCATAACACAAAAAAATTTGCATTCATAATCTTTCTTTTATCCTTTGCAATTATAATATTACTACCTAGTTAGCCTTCATACTTTTACACACTTTACAAAGTACATTATTATCTTTTCTGACTTAGGATTAAAATCTAGGATGCCATCCCTAATTAGTTAAGTAATTATTTTGTAAAATAATAATTCCTTAACCCAAAACATTGAATTCTTTGTTATGCTATGTTCTACTTGAATACTATCATAATTGAAAAAATGACCATAATTATTGCTATACTATCCATACTATCTTATGGACTTGACTATAGACTCATCATATTCTATACTATCTTTCCTCAAGTGTGCACATTCTAATATGACTTCTATGAATTGTACCAATCAAAACTCTATCTACTTTGCTAGATATATTGTGTGATAATTGGATAATTTTCTAAGTATAAATGCCATGAATCCTTTCTCAAGGTATCACCTATTCATATAGAAGGTATGTTTCCATAAATGAAAAAATCTAATTTCTACCTTATCCAAATTGCAAACACTTTCTTCTATGGACCATAGCCCAAAAAACCTCATTATTTAAGGGCTTTGCAAAAGGAGAAGGGTAGAGAAAGTTGAACACTAAAAATCCAACTAAGGACGTAATACAAGAAGAGTAATGTCAAAATATAGAAATAAGTAACTAAAAGGGACCTATGAAACCAATTATATGAGGCATAACACCACCCACAAAAAGAGGGTAGGGCCCGAAGGAGCAATGGGAGTATTAAGTACCATGGTGAGAGAAAGGCCTCTACAATGTTAATAGAAAGGGGATAAAAAGCCTCTAAATTGGAATCATCATTAATAAAATTCACAATAAGATGTTAATATAATGTGTTCCTTAATAAAAAGGAATTTTTTGAGATATTTAGGTGAGGGAAATCAAATGCCAAATTTTTATGGAAAAAAATCCCAATAATGGAAGGATTTGTTGACCTTATGACCAAATCATTTATCTATTAGTGACTCAAAACTTAGTTTTTTATATTGCTACTAAGCTCTATAGTTTCTATTAAAGCTTATCATACTACTAGTAATGTAATCCAAATGTTTTAGTTACTACTTAGCCAATTAGATAGATTGTAGTTCATGCCGAGTTTCATAATGTCTACCAAGCATCTGAGATAGAGTATAGTGTTAACCAAGCTCTATAGTGTCTACCGAGCTTGTAGTGGTAAAAAAGTGAACATAGGTAATGTTGACCAAACCATGCAGTGTCAATTGAGTGTACCGATTTCTTTAGTATTCATTGAGTCATCTAGTGCTGACTGAGTTCCTATTACCCCAAGAGATCAATATGGACCAAGCATCTACATCAACTGAGTGCCAGAGTTTGTTGAGTATTGACAAGTCTTGCCAAGTGTTAGAACATCACCTGAGTGGTCTTTAGAACCTGAGTTAGAAAAATGAGCCAACTTTGTGAAGATTTTTTGTATTTGGTATTGTAACCGACTCTAGAAAGTAATGAATTGGATTAGTATATATGTAATACATTATATCATATCTAAATATCGATGTGAAAAAGAATAAGAAGTAGATGAGTACGAATTAAAGAAGGCTACAAGAAATATAAGGAAAATTATAGACTTATCTATCACAACTAGGTCATCATTGTTATTCAAAAGAACTTCATTCAGCAAATAGAGTTTCAAATCAGAGATCAACTACTGGTTCATCCTAATAGGTGCATCAGTCAAATCCATTAATAAGGTGGACTAAATAGTCTCATTCCAAATCTCCTAAAAAAATGCATACTTCATTGTATGATGTAAATCATTTTACAAGGTGGACCTAATAGTCCTTATTACTCCTAACAGGGAAGATCATTAGAAGTGATCAATTATAAGCTTTAACTAGCTAACTTTATACTACAATACTAAAGCTTGTGGGCATCATCCACTCCCTAGTTTTACATTCTATTTGGGAGTTTTCTTAGTTACCAAATATTGTGTCAAGTGTTACGAATGTTTTATTTCTTTCAAGATTTCATGCATGCAATTATATTATATTACATGGTGAATTTTTAATTGGTAAAATAAAGTATAAGTTTTATTGGTTCCTGATTCAACCCCCCCCCCCCTTAGTCACCTAGTCTATACTACATTTCCAATAGGATTATCTCTAGAATCCAAATTATGACTAAGAATGAACCTCCAATTATTAAAAAAATCATGTTGGGAGGTAATCAAACATGTCCAATTCCACTAAAATTTGCACATAGCTGGTGTTAGAGAGAATTTTTATAGTCTAGCCCACCTTAACAAAATGATACATTGAGTTCCCAATATCAACATGTACAAAGTTTCTTGCTAGAAGAAGAGGAAGATGTGGGAGGTGAATTTGGACTAGTAGAAAATTAATGGTTTTAATGAGAGGATTAGAAGAAACACAAAGACTTATAAAGAAAGTATGCTATCCCTAAAACCAAGAACATAATCCCAACTAGAGATCAAGTCAAAAGTAACTACCAAAAAACCCTTGGCGCAAGAGTTTTGATATTAAAAGCATCCAAAACTAGAGGGTTATCCCATATACAATCACAACATATTAACAAAAAAATAACATATGTAAGAAAAAGACAACAAAGGAACAACCACATACAAATTTTCTTTGTCAAAACCTATAGATGCAACATAAAGAAAAAAAACTTAAACCATCTAGGCTACACAAGTTCACCAAAGTATCAAAGTAAGTTTTAAACTACCACATAAGGAAATGAGAGTCTAAGTGAAACCAAATGATAATAGAATTGAAAATAAAATTACTAAGGCCACTTGTGCCACCCACAATGCCAAAAAGTTAGAGAAAACCTATGACTAATTTTTCCTAGCATAATTGGGTTTGGATAGTAACATTGATGAGGGTACAACTCGAGACACAAATGACAAATTTGTAAAGGAAAATTTTATTATTTTAAATGAGAAGCTATTACATTTATTACAATCTAAACATACCCTAGCTATATGTCTAATGTGATACAATATTATTAAATTTTGGAAACTAACATTTAGTGCCTCAAATTTGCCTTTTCAGACTTTTCAAGAGCTCTTCAGAAACTTCAAACTACAATAACTTTTAAACGATAAAATATTTTGACTTAGTCATTTTTTCAAAGTGTTTAAAATTTCAATGACCATCATCTCTTGAGCTCACACCCTCCAATTCTTTATAAATATGGCCCTCCTAAAAATTAGAACATTTTTACTAAATTTATAAAGTTGACCTAAAAATTTAAAAATTGACCCAAAAAAGTAGGAGTGGAAATCTAAGAGTTGGAATCTCCAATATTCCTAAAAGGGTATAAAAAAGTGCAAAAACATGAAATATAAACTATCACTAGATATATTTTTGCGTGATGTAGGATTTTCCTAACACTAATGGATGTTCCTTCTTTAGACACCTAGGGTAATTTGAGAAGTGACCCCATCATATCTCAGTTGGTTGAGGAAAAACCCAAATAGTTCTTCCACCTTGGATAACTAGGTTGAGTCTTCCATAGGGAATCATTTATACTTCACTAGGTACTCTTCATATTGCTTATTTTTAGTACTCCTTACCACACAACTGCCCAATATTTATTCAATCTCTTCCTTTTCAAAGGTAGGAATTAGAATTGGACATTGCTCAAGTATATGATCCTCTAACATGCCAACTTCTCAATACTTTGTTAAATTTCCAATGTTAAAAATGGAGGAAATGTGGATTCATTTGGCAACTCCACCTCATATGCAATCCTTGAATGATGTTTCTTCAAAGTCTTGTAGGGACTAATTTTTTTCATCTTTAGCTTCTTATAGGTGACCACTAGTTGTTAGTTCCTCAAGTACACCATATCCTCATCCCCAACTTGGAACACCTCATGCCTCATCTTTTGATTATCCTTAGCCTTATACCACATGTTTATTATGGTGATAATCTCGCACACTTCCTCATGTAGGTTCTAGATATGTTCACAAAAATCTTGTAGCTCAACACTAGTCCTACCTCTTTGTTCCATCTTTCTTAGTTCTGGTGTAGTCCTTGGAATACCCCATACAAAATTTGAAATGGTGACCTACCATTACTTGTGCTCATAGAGTTATTGTAAGAATATTCTGCCTATGGTAAAATCACATCCCATTGATTGGGCTTATCACCTACTAAGAACCTTAGTAGGTTACCCATACTTTTGTTCACTAATTCATTTTACCCATTAGTATGTGGGTGATGTATAGAACTAAAATTAAACTTTATCTTCAATTTACTCCATAAGGTTCTTCAAAAACACTTAAAAACTTGGTACCACTATCTAAAACTATACTCTTTCGAAGGTCATGAAGCCTAACCAATTCTTTGAAGAATACATTGACAATGTGAGCAATATCATGGGGCTTGTGGAAAGGAATCAAATGGTCCATCTTTAAAATCCTATCAACCACCACAAATATTGTATTGTTGCCCCTTTGTGTCCTCAATAAATCAAGAAAAAAATCCATACTTATATCCTCCTAGGGACTTGATGAAATATGTAGTGGCTTATAGAGTCATGTATTCTGACTAAATCCTTTAGTTTTTTGACACACTCAATAAATTTGAACAAAATTCTTCACATGTCATGATAGCTGAGGCAAAAATTAATGTATATTGACAATGGCAATGGCCTTGTCTCAACAAGAGTGTCTTGTCATTCCTCCACTACATTTCTATTTGATCAAATCCTCGCTCATGTTACTCCTTAGAATGCATAGATGACTCCCTTTGAATATAATACCATATTGGATCATGTAGTTTAACTACCTTTTCCTATCTAGAGTAAGAGATACATTTCTTGCAAGCCTTCAAAGTATCTACAAGATTAGAGCCCTCAAGGTATAAAACTGAGTTCATTAAACCCAACCACCTCACTCTGCATTTGTATCAATAGTATTTTCCTCCTAAGACATCAATAACCCTATTAGATCATCCACTTCTATGTTTTAAAAAATATGTATATCTCTAAAAATTCTCTAACCATTTTAAGTGCCTTTGATTCAACTTACCCTGACTATTTAGGTATTGTAATGCTTGATGATTAGTATACAAAAATGATTTTGGAAATAGATAATGTCTCCATTTATTTATTTCTTGATCTATTGCATAAAATTACTATTCATAAACATAATTCTTCTTCTTTGCATCATTCAACTTCTCATTGAAATAGGAAATGGGCTTACCTTCCTCACTCAAAATAGATCTAATGGAATTACCACCAACATCACAATATACCCAGAACACCTTGTTGAAACCAAGCAGTGCTAACACAAGTTTCTATGTCACCTTCTTCAAAAATTCAAAACTCCTTAAAACTCATTTAATCTATTTTAACTTTTTCTATCCCCCCTTATTGTCTCGATGAGGGGTGGAAAAATACTATTAATGTTTCTAATGACCTTCTTATAAAATCTATCCAACCCATGTAATGACCTTACCTTAGTAGAAAACCTTGGGGTAGTCCATTTCAGGATGACTTTGAACTTGTTTGGATATATTTTAAGACCATCATATGAGACAAAAAACCCCAAGTGGACTAATTCCCTATTTACAGAGATAAACTTCTTCAAACTAATCAAAAGTTTCTCCTTTCTTAGCTTCTCAAAGACTCTAAAAAATTCATTAAATTATCATTGAGTGCCTTATTAAAAATTAGAATATCATCTAAATAAACAATTAAAAAAATTCATAAATTTATTTAGTACCTCATTCATGAACCTCATAAAGGTGTCTGACACATTGGTAAGCCCAAAGGGCATGATTAACCACTCATACAAACATTCCTTAGTCTTAAATCTAGTCTTCCATTCATCCCCTTCTCTGATCCATATCCTATGATACTCTCTTGAGATCTATCTTTATGAATTATTGAGCTCAAAGTCCACAAGATCATCCAACTTTGAAAAGGAGAATCTGTATTTGATGGTTATCTTGTTTATGGCCCTAGTGTCTATACACATCCTTCACTCTCCATCCTTCATTGTGCTAGTATTGCAAGTATTGCACATGTACTTAGGCTCTCTTGAATTTGACCTTTCCTTAGCAATTCCTTTTGTTTTTTGTTCCACTCTTTAGTCTTAGTAGGATCCATCCTATGAGAAACCTTATTAGGAAAACTAGCTCTAGGGGGTTAAGTCTACTTGATGAGTAATTTATGTTATTAGTAGAAACCCCATGAGATATAATATCTTGGAACTCATTCGATAGACCAAAAATCTCTACTTGAACTCCTCTATTACTTTATCCACCCTAAGAATTAAAGGATAATAGAGATGTTGATGCTTCATGCCATCCAACATATTTCTACCATCAACAAGATATGGCCTACCACTACTATATTTATTTGCTTCTTCCTTTGATGTTAGGGGTTTTAGCTTATGGTGAGCTCCATCCTTTGTCAAAGAATATGTGTTTATTCAATCATCATGTATAGAATGCATGTCAAACTACTTCAACCTCCCTAATAACATATGATATGCATCCATGGGTATAATGTCACATAGTAACTGACCATCATGATAGCTCCCAATTGTGAACTTCACCAAGAACTATTCATTAAACATGACCTTGTGGTCATACCGCAATCAAGAAATCAAATATGGATGTGTCTATCTCTCTCTTTTGAGATTTAAATTTGTGACCATCTCCTCAATACTGAATTGGTAGTGTTTCCATTGTCGATAGTCACACCACAATAATTATCCTCATACTTTCACCTAGTGTAAAGCATACTCTTCGTCTAATATAAATAATTCTCTCCATTTATTAGTGGTTCTCCTAAAAAAAAGGGTTTATCCATTCTTTTCATCATATGAGTTATTATATTGGAATTCTTCATCAATGTGTGCAACTCTTACATGGCCTTCAACTCTCATATTCATCCTTCCTTAGTGTTAATGAAATTTGTAGGAATGATTTCCTTCTTCACCATAATGGATATAAGTTTCTCTAAAATTTCCTCTCTTTGTTCCTTGTCCAAGACTTCCTCTCCCTTGTCCTTCTCCCTCTTTGGTCTCCATGAATTTGATCATTGGAGCAATTGGAGCCCTCATTCCTTTGATTTTGGTTGGTACCCATATCTTCATTTTTTCTTTGGTCCTCATTTGGTGTAGGATAACCTTAACCATTTTTGTGTGGAATGTAATTATTCTATGTAATAAGGTATAAAAGCAATAAATCATGTGAGATTGAGCCTAATTGGACCCCTTTGATTTACAAACCTTAATTGATGGACTTAGTCAATTTTGGGGTCTTGAACCACCAAGGGTGGTCATTAGTTTAATATTTCTTAGGAAGAATGTTCCTAGGTGTATTATGAGTTTGTATGGTTTATAGTTGATTTGGAATTCATAGGAGAAGTTTTGAGCATTAGAAGTACATAACTGCAAAGTTGCTCAAAAGTTTCAAAATTGCAACTTTTGCAAAATTTTGCAAAATATTGTAAGAATGAAAATTTAACCCCAAGAATCAGTTGGGAATGTGAATAAATCATCTTTTAAAATATAGGAGGTCTTGGAAACTATTTTTGAACTGAGTTGGATTAATAAAGGCAAGAAGCAAGTTTTTCGTGTTTGAGTTTACTCTATTTTTCCTATTAGCCAAACATTTTTTGTATTGTAACTCATATCATATTTAACAATTTTGTAAAATAGTATTTTAAATCTTAAATATTGTTGTTTTATCTTTCTTTTTCACCTAATTTGAGGCTTTTACGTTTTTTAGTGTGCAAAGAGTTGTGGTTTTGTATCACACAGGTCTAAAACCCTTAAAACTTAGGGTTTTTTACTTAAAGTGTATTTTCCCTAGAATTCCATTGTCATAATCTATTATTCCTTCTTGGAATGCTAGGTATGCTTTTCTGGCTTGTTTTTTTTTTTTTCTATTTTTGGGCTTGTCAAGATTGGTTCTTTATTTTTGTGATGATTCCCTAGGCTGATCATTAGGTAGTGGCAAGCTAGGCAGAGATTATAATGAACAAATAATTGAGTGGTGTAATCTAAAGGTAGATTGAGATTCCATAGAATTTTTAAAACTCCATTCTTTTTCATACACTTCAAGGTAACTGATCTAGTGAAGGTCTATAGGTGTAGTTTACAAAATTGCTTTAAAGTTTCTCAATAAGTCTACGAAGTGTTCAATTTGGGTTTAGGATCTTAAAGGAAAAACCCAAATGCAATTCCTTGATATTGTTTAGAGTTCCCAAATGGGTTTTAGAAATGTTAATTTTATGTTGGGGTTATTCAAATAGTTGGTAAGTTAAAAGAAAAATACCTGATAGGCATGGCTAATTGGATTAGGCCTATTAAGACTTCTTATATCAACTTGAAGTATTAAGTAAGTTTGAGAAGAACCCATTGGAAATTATTTAAATGGAATGAAACCAGTCTATTTGAATGCCATGAAGGGTATCAGAACATTGAGATCCTAGTAGGTGGAGGAACTACTACTACTATGTATTTTTAGAATAATAGAGGAGTAACTGATAGGGGATGAATCAGTTACCACAAAAATAAATCCTAGATCTCTTAGATGTTACTAAAAAACAAAACCTTTGATGTAACTATCGTTACTCAGTTAACACTAACAATATGCTATAACTTGGTAACTACTAAAATAACAAGTGTTACTTAGCAAATACTAAACATGCAAAACTTAAGATAGTATCCATGATTAACTTTAATTAACTTAGTTGCATACACATGAAAGAAATAGCATTAACACAAGTGAGACCAAGATTTAATGTGGAAACCCAATTTGGGAAAAACCACCAATTGAAACTAGTTACTCAATTTTACTCTTCTAAAGTAAGCCCTATTAAGAGCCAACCCTATTAAAGGTTACAAAACACACTATTAGGTGTGACCCTATTAGAGGATTTAATCACCTTGTTTGGAGTGGCCTTGTTAGAGGTCTTTAGACACTTCAATCTAGAAATGCCACCTTGTTAGAGGATTTACAAATAGTTGTTAAGCTAAATCTATTAAGAGTTTTAGTTCACTGCCACAATGGTTAGAGAGTAACAATGATATGACCTAATTTTTAATGCAACTATATTGAAAATTTTAGATCTCAATTCTGGCTTGAATACTTGATCCTTCCTATGTTGAAAATAATTGATTAATTGTGTATTGTCTGTAATGTTACACAAAATGTCATATCATTGCCAATCAGTATATGCCGAGCTTACTTAGGCGATGAAGAACTATTGAGCATTCCAAAGTTTTCCAAGTTTGGAAGGTAGTATCTACCAAGTTCACTTGGTCATCAAAGGAAAGTTTGTAGAAGTTGAGTGTTAATCGAGTTCACTTGGTTAATGAAGAAAATGTTGGATGGAACCATTATTAACCAAGCTCATTCAATTACCAAAAGAAATTTGTGAATATGTAGTGTTAACTGAGTTCACTTGGTTAATACAAGAAAATCATTTCTAAGTTAGTGTCTACCAAGCAGGGTAATCTAATGAAGGATTTTATCGTTTTGGCATATTGAGCTCAATTAGATTTAATTGTTGGTTCTAGTGAACTAAGGAGATGAATTTTAAGTATTCTAAATGCTATTCAAGCTAACTTGACAATGTGTAAGATGTAAATATAAGGTCAAGTTGAGGATTGAATGTGTGAAACATAAAAAGAAGATTTCAAGATGTGTAGAGGAAGCGAATTAGAAGGATAAGTAGAATATCCTTGTCGAGCTGTAAAGATACATTCGGTCAGGAAGGATCAAGTATACAAGCCAGAATTGAGATCTGTAATCAACAATTTAATTGCATTAGAAATTAGTTCATTTCCTTGTTACTTTCTATACATTGTATCATTTGTCTAAATCTCTTAACAGAGTTGGCTTAACAACTATTTCTAAATACTCTAACAAGGTTGAATTTCTAGATTAAGGTGTCTAAAGACCTCCAAAAAGGCCACTCCTAAAAGGGTAATTAAATCTTCTAATAGGGCCACACCAAACAGTGTGTAATCTAACCTTTAATAGGGTTTGCTCCTAACATGGCTCACTTTAGAAGAGTGAAAATCATTAAGTAGTTTCAATTGGTGGTTTTTCCCAAATTGGGTTTCCGTGTTAAATTCTTGGTGTCATTTGTGTTCATGTTATTTCTTTTTTGTGTATACAACTAAGTTAAACTTAAGATTAATCACATTAAGATCTATATATTCAATTATTTCTAAGTTGCAATATTTGCTATAGTAAACTGAGTGCATGTGTGTTTGGTGAGTTACAATAGAATATAGTTTAATCAAAGTTTTGATTTGTATTAAAATCTAAGGGATCTAGGATTTATTTTTGCAATAACTAATTCACCCCTCCTCTCTCAATTACTCCTCTTATATTTCCAACAATTGGTATTAGAGCTTTTGGTTCTTGTAAAGAAGGTTTTAAGGACCTAAGCTAAATATTAGGACATCTTACAAAAGGGAGATCACAAAACTGAACAAAGATAACTTCAAGGCATGGCAAGAACTCATGAGGATACACTTGGAAATAATTGGAGATTCAAGGATAAAGTATGTAGATGCCAAATACAAGGCTCCTATTGGAACTATGACTATTGAAGAAATTGTAGAGAAGAAGAGTCATAATATCATGATAATTGACATTGCTTCATCTCTCAACTATGCCAAATTTGATGAGGTCAAATATGTCAAAATGCTTATGAAATGTGGATCAAGCTAAAATCCATCTATGGGGGGGATAACAATGTAAGGAGAGCCAAAACTAAAAGTCTTAGAGGATAGTTTGATTAGATGAAAATGAGAGGGGATGAAAACATTGTAAAATATGTTGAAAGAATCAAAGTCAGTGTCAGTGCTATCAAAGCCTCTAGAGGAACAATTTAAGATGTAGCAGTGGTAAGCAGGGTACTTAGAACCCTTCTTCCTATCTATGCAATTAGAGTGTCTTCTATTCAAGAGATGAGATGTGATCCAAATAATAATATAACTTTTGATGCTCTAGTGGGAATATTGACAACATTTGAACTAGATAACTATGACAATTATACTCCTAGTTCTACCAATCTTGAGTCTACATTTGAAGCCAAGGTATCACTCAAGAAGAAAGCTAAAAGATCTAAAAGAAAAAAATCTAAAAGTGAAGAGGAAGATAGTTCTGATAGTGATCTTGAAGCCATTGAAGCATTTGTTACAAGAAGGTATCCCAAAGGAAAAGGAAAGGATAAAGGTAATATTCCTCTAATCTATTTCTCTTGCGAAGAATTTGGACATATTTCTACAAGGTGCCCAAACAGAGAAGAAAAAGATGAAAAGAAACACAACAAGTACAAAGGCAAGAAGGATTTTAAGAACTTCAAGGACTACAAGGATACAGGTATGAAATCTTATTTTATGGCTAAATATTCAAATAGTAGTGAATATGATGAAATGGTTTATATTGTTGTAAAAGATGAATTTGATGATGAAGGAGATAAAATGGTACTTATCTATCATGTTAGCAAAAATGATACGTGGATTATTGATAGTGATTTCTCACATCATATGACTGGTGATAAAACAAAATTTGAACACATGGAACATTATGATAGTGGTAGTGTGAGATTTGGAAACAATGAACCTTGTTGCATAAAGGGAAAAGGTTGTATTTCACTAACCAATGAACATAGACATGACAATACTTATTGGGTTGAAGGAATAAAGCATAATTTATTGAGTGTCACGTAGTTGAATAATATTGGATTCAAGATAGAATTCATGAATGGGAAGGCCAAACTACTAGATGGAAAAGGTAATCTGGTTGGATCTAGAAATCAAATAAAAGGTAACCTATTCTACCTAGATCTCAGTGAAAGTTCATGTTTTATTGCTCAAGTAGAAGAAAGATGGTTATGGTACAAAAGATTGTGTCATGTGAGCTTTGATAATCTGGTCAAGATAAGTAAAAAAAGAAGAGTAAGAGGTATTCCTAGTCCGAGGAAACCTAATATGGGTCTATGCAAAAATTATCAAATTGGTAAGATGGGAAAGACAAGTTTCAAAAATAAAGACTATCACTTAGAAGAAGTCTTAGAGCTCATTCATACAGACTTATGTGGACCTATTGGAATAGAGAGCTATAGTGGAGATAAGAATTTTATTCTATTTGTTGATGATTATTCTAGAATGATGACTATAATGTATCTAAAAGAAAAATATGAAGCTTTTCAAAAATTAAGTGGTATCTAGAAAGAGTGGAGAAAGAAATTGGAAAGAAGCTAAAGTGTTTGAGATTAGATAGAGGTGGTGAATTCATTTCCAATGAGTTCAATTAATTTTACATTGAAAAAGGAATTAAGAGACAAGTATCAACCCCTGGTACACCTCGACAGAATGGTATAACTAAAAGAAGGAATAGATCCATCATGGACTGTGCAAGATCCTTAATGATAGAAAAAAATGTTGCAATCAAATACTGGATGGAAGAAATCAGTACTGTAGTGCATACCTTGAAATATGGTATGGCTGCAAATCTAATGTAAGTTACTTGAAAGTATTTGGTAGCAAATGTTATATCTTGAAGGAATCTAGGAAAGGTAAATTTGATGTCAAAGTTGATGAAGGAATATTAATAGGATAATCTTGCTAAAGTAAAGCATACAAGTGTTTGAATCTAACTTCTCATAAAATTAGAGAAAGTGCAGATGTGAGAATTGATGAATTTGTAGAAAAGGGTCAAGAAGAAAGTAGAAAAGAACCTGAGGATTATAAAAGGTTTGTTTACTACTAACTAATACACTACCAAATCTATTTGGAAGTTAGGATACCTCACCTCTCGAGTCCCCAAAACCTTCAAAAGCTACCAAGTTGCAACCAATGCAACTTGAGTCATAGTTTGAATCTACTGAGCTATTGTCAGAGCAAATTGAGTCTAATGGACTTGAGTCAAAGATAGTAGGACTTGAGCTTGATATAAAAGATCATGAAAAATTTAGTGAAACATATTCTAAATCCAAAGTACCTGTGTTATCAAGATATGACAAAAGACACCATGCACCTGATTAGATCATTGGAGACAAGTCAAATGGAATAATGAAAAGAAAAAAATTGAAAGGTACATGTTTTCTTGCTAAATTTGAACCTAAAAATGTTAAAGATTCTTTGGATAATGAAAGTTGTATTGAAGCTATGAATGAAGAAATAAAATAGATAGAGAAGAATAACACTTGGACTCTTGTTCCTAGACCTATGGATAAAAATGTAATTGGCACAAAATGGGTCTTCATAAATAAGTTGAATGAAGATGGAAAAGTTTCGAGAAACAAAGAAAGGTTAGTTTGTAAAGGCTATTCTAAGGAAGAAGGTATTGATTATGGTGAAAATTTTGCTCCTGTTGCAATATTAGAAGGTGTTAGAACTTTAATTGCTTATGCTACACATAAAGGATTTAAATTTTATCAAATGGATGTAAAATCTACATTCTTGAATGGAATTCTTGATGAAGAAGTCTACATAGAACAACCTGAAGGTTTTGTGGATCCTAGAAAAAGAGATATGGTCTATAAATTACACAAAGTATTGTATTGTCTCAGGAAAGCTCTTAGAGCTTGGTATGAAATAATTCATAACTACTTGATAAAGATTGGCTTTGAAAGAAAAAATGATAACAATAGTCTTTATATCAAAGAAGGACTAGACAAGAAGATTGTGATGGCACAAATATTTGTGGATGACACTTTATTTATAGGAAATGATGACTTATGCAAATAATTTTTAGAAGAGATGAGTAAAGAATTTGATATGTCCATGTTTGGAGAGATAAAATTCTTTGTTGGATTGTAGATCCAACAAAAGAAAGATGGCATCTATATTAATAAATCCAAATATATCAAGGAGATACTAAAGAAATTTGGAATGGAAGATTCAAGACCAGTTGCAACACCTATGTTTACTGGACAGAAGCTTTCCAAAAATGATGAGTTCAAAGAGTTAGATTAGACCACATATAGACCAATGATTGGAAAATTGTAGTATGTAGTGCACACAAGGCCTAATATTGCATTATCAATTGGTATGGTGGAAATATTTTTAGAAAATCCTAAAGAAAATCACATGATGGAAATCAAGAGAATCATGAGATATCTAAAAGGTACTAAAGAATATCAATTACAATATAAAAAAGAAGGCAATTTGGATTTAAAAGCATTCATAGATTATGATTGGACAAGAAGTGTTGATGATAGAAAGAGCACAAGTGGTGGAGCATTCTTTGTTGATAAAAGACTAGTATCTTGGATAAGCAAGAAGAAGAATTATATTTCTTAGTCCACATCAAAAGAAAAATATGTGGAAACAATAGTTAATTATTCCAATATTTTTTGGTTCAAGCAACTATTGGAAGGTATGAAGATAGAGATCAAGGATCCAATGGTTATCTTCTATGATAACACCAATGCAATTAATATATCAAAAAATTCTATGATGCATACTAAAACCAAGCAAACTTCCATAAAATATCATTTCTTGAGAGAATTGGTACAAAATAAAGAGGTAAGATTGGAACATGAGAATACTAAAGAGAAAATTGAAGATATATTCAATAATCCATTACCTAAGGATGTATTTTTGTATCTAAGAGGTAAGTTAAGAATCCTTCTCTTATTTGAAGCTCACTAAATGAGGTTTAGTGATGCATCAATAAGAGCATGTTGAAAATGAGACAATTGAAGTAGTATTGACAAGGCACATTGCAAATGAATTAGTACTCTTTGGCATGAGATGTGAAAGAGGGAGAAGTTTGTTGTCATATTCTCACAAAAAAATTATTACTTCTAGCAATGTTAAAGAAGAAGAACTTGGTCTGATATCAAAGAAGGAAAGTTTTCTATTAGAAGAAGATGTTGAAGACAAAGTTTTATTGATAGAGGGAGAAACTAAAAGCATAGGGAGTTCACACTAATATGGGAATTTCTCATGGATGAGAATCAGAATGAAACTAAGGATATGTTCCTTTATTCTTTCTCTAAAAATATCATCGTATTATGATTTGTTGTGTTGCCATCAATGCCAAAGAGGGAGATTGTTGAAAATAATTGATTAATTATGTATTATCTTTGATGTTACACAAAATGCCATATCAATTCCAGTTAGTGTATGCCGAGCTCACTTGGGTGATGATGATAGTTTTCCATGTTTGTTGAGCATTCTAGGGTTTCCCAAGTTTAGAAGACAATGTCTACTTAGTCTACTTAGTCGTCAAAGGAAAATTTGCAAAAGTTGAGTGTTAACCAAGCTCACTCAATTAATGAAGAAAATGTTGGATGGAACCATTATTAATCGAGATCAATTGGTTACCAAGGGAACTTTATGAATATGTAGTGTTAACTAAGTTCACTTGGTTAACATAGGAAAATTGTTTCTGAGTTAGTGTCTACTGAGCAAGGTCAACTAATAAAAGATTTTCTTGTTTTAGCATATTGAGTTCAGTTGATTTAATTAATGGTTCTAGTTGGCTAAGGAGATGAATTTTAAGTATTATAAGTTGTATTCAAGCTAACTTGACAATGTTTAAGATATAAATATAAGGTCAACTTGAGGATTGAATATGTGGAACATAAAAATAAGATTTGAAGATGCTTATAGGAAGAGAATTAGAAGGATATGTAAAATATCTTTGTTGAGCTACAAAGATCCATTTGATCAAGAAGGATCAAGTATACAAGATAGAATTGATATTTGTAATTAGAAACTTAGTTGCATCAGAAATCAAGTCATTTCATTGTTACTTTCTAACCATTTTAGCAGTGATCTAAATCTCTTAATAGAGTTGGTTTTACAACTATTTGTAAATCCTCTAACAAGGTGGTATTTCTAGATTGAAGTGTGTAAAGACCTCTAAAAGGGCCACTCCTAACAAGGTGATTAAATCCTCTCTCAAGGTCACAGCTAACAGTGTGTTTGTAACCTTTAATAGGGTTGGCTCCTAATAGGGCTCACTTCAGAAGAGTGAAAATCAATAACTAGTTGCAATTGGTGGTTTTTCCCAAATTGGGTTTTCACATTAAAGTCTTGGTGTCACTTGTGTTCATGCTATTTAGTTTATGTGTATGCAACTAATTTAAACTTAAGATTAATCACATTAAGATTAGTATATCTAGTCATTGCCAAGTTACAATATTTTCTAGAGTAAACTGAGTGCATGTGTGTTTGCCGAGTTACAACATAATACAATTTAATTAGAGTTTTTATTTGCATTGACATCTAAGGGAGGGATTTATTTTTGTAGTAATTGATTCACCCCTCCTCTCTTAGTTACTCCTCTTATATTTCCAACATCCTAATCAAATTTATCTTTGTAGCTCCTCAAGGATATTCTTCTTATCCTTCCAATTCACTTCCTCTTAGCATCTTCTATTCTTCCATCCACTTTCACACATTCAATACTCAACTTGAACTTATAATTATATCATACACAATTCAAGTCAGCTTGAATATACCTTAGAATAATTAATATTCATCTCCTTAGTTGACTAGAACCAACAAACAAATCTATTAAACTTAATACACCAAAATAAGAAAATCCTTCATTAACTTACCTTGCTCGATAAACACTAACTTAGAAATGATTTTTCTATGTTAACCAAGTGAACTTAGTTAACACTACATCTTTGTAAACTTCTTTTAGTAACTAAGTGAGCTTGATTAGCACTGGTTCCATCCAAATTTCCTTTGTTAACCAAGTAAAGCTTAGTTATAACTCAACTTCTAACTTCTCTTCAATGCCCTAGTGAACTTGGTAGACACCATCTTCTAAACTTGGCAAACACGTGGAATACTCAGCAGACACATGGATCAATTTTCATCACTTGAGTGAGCTCAACATACAATGAATGACAAAGATATGACATTTTGTGTAACATCAAAGACAATATATAATTAACCAATTATTTTCAATAATATCCCTCTTTGGCATTGATGGAAACACAACATGTCATAATATAATGGAATTTTAGAGAAAAATAAAATAAGGAAAAATTCCTTAGTTTCATTTTGATTCTCATCCATGCGAAATCCTTCTATTAGTGTGAACTCCCTCTTACTTCCGCTTCTCCCTCTATCAACAAACTTTGTCTTCAACATCTTCTTTTGATAGAAAATTCTCCCTCTTTGATATCAGACCAAGTTCTTCTACTTTGATATCTCTCTAATATGAAAATTCTCTATCTTCAATTTTTTTTTGTGATATGACAACCAAACTCTCCCTCTTTGACATCTTATGCCAAAGACAATATTCAATGAATATCAATGTACCTGATGTACAAATTCATATACAATCTTCCCTTTCAATACTGCATAAACTTGACTGATCTTCAACATGCTCTGGTGGATCCATCACTAAAATTTATTTAGTGAGATTGAGATAGGGGATTTACCCCTAACTTACCTCTTAGATACAAAAATTAATCTTTAGATAATAGCTTTGTGAATATGTTTGTAATTTGTTCCTTAGTATTGACATATTCCAATCTTATCTCTTTGTTTTGCACCAATTCTCTTAGAAAATGATATTTTATTGCAATGTTCTTGGTCTTGGTATGCAACACATGATTAATTGATATATTAATTACATTGGTTTTATTACAGAAGATAACCACTGGATCCTTGATCTCTACCTTCATACTTGCCAATAGTTTCTTGAACCAAACAACATTGGAACAATTAACTACTACTACAACATACTCTACCTTTGTTGTAGACTGAGAAATGCAATTTTTCTTCATACTTGTCCAAGACACTAGTCTCTTACTGAGAAAGAATACTCCATGTTTGGTGCTCTTTTTTTCATCAACGCTTCCCACCCAAACAACATCTGTGAAGGCTTTCAAATCTAAATTGCCTCCTTTTTTGGAGCATAATCTATAGTCTTTAGTACCCTTTAGATACCTCATGATTCTCTTAATTTCCATTATATGATTTTCTTTAGGATTATCTAAGAATCTTACCACCATACCAACTACTAATGCAATATCAGGCCTTGTATGCACTACATATTGCAATTTTTCAATCATTGATTTGTATGTGGTCTGATCTACCTCCTTGGAATAATCATTTTTGGAAAACTTATGTCTAGTAGATATAGGTGTTCCAATTATTCTTGAATCCTCCATTCCAAATTTCTTCAGTATCTCCTTGATATACTTAGATTGAATGATGTAGATACCATCTTTCTATTGAAACTTACAAGTGGGAAGATTTACTTTTGAGAGGGGGGGGGGGGGGGGGGTGTGGTAAATCAGAAGTAACAAACTTTACACTCTAAAATATTTTAACTCAAATCAATCAAATACATCTAACACATATAATTAACATGAAAATAGATAACACAAGATTTGGTCACCCAGAAACCCTCCAAAATGAGAAGGTAAAACTGGGGTAGGGATGACACCCACAACTTATCATTGCAGTAATATGTAACTAGTTAAGGTTACAAAGTTTGCCCACCATCAATGGTCTACCCTATGAAAGGCTTTAAACCCTTTCAAAAGTGACCTATCTAAAGGATTTATAAAAATTCACTTGGAATGTCACCCTATTAAAGGATTTACAACATGGCTGTTAAACCAACCTATCTTCATAGGATTTTCATTCTCCTAATACAATGGCTAGAAAGTATAATAGAGTGTATTGATTTGATGACTTACAATCTTCAATTTCTAATTCTAGATCCTTGTTCTATTCAATCTAATATAATCCTTCCTGATCAAATATATCTCCATTCGAAGTGCTAATACTCTATTCTTGACAAACTAATTCTGCAATGCTGTTCTTCCTCTAAGTCTTCTCACCCCTTCCAAAACTTCACTAGCATTCACTCATGCATTCCTACATGACCTCTTACTTACTCACTTTTATAAATTATGGGGTTTTGATCTCCTTATAAAGTTTTCAAGACTTAGGGTTAGGTATGAATCTATGATCTAGATTCATCCATCTTTTCCCACTCATTTCTTTCATATTTTCTAATTGGTTGCATGCTCTCTCCATTTTTCTAATTGGTCGCATGTTGATTACATAGGGAATGTAATAGATTTGATCTTATCTTTTAGATCCTTCAAGATTCATCTTGAGTCAGCTCAAAAATGGTTTACATCTGAGTTTGTGAGGGCATAAACTCTTATGCTAATTCTGTGTTACTTGACATTGACTGATTGTTGATGCTGGACTCCTATAGAACTCTTTCTTGCTTAGAACCTATACTTTTCTTGACACATATACTAGATTGGCATCAATTGTCACTCGACACTTGAATAATTGGCACCTATTGAATTTTTGTCTTAGCACATATTGTAGCTCAACATCTATATTATACTTGGCATCAAATTTAGAATCTTATTAAGTGTGTTGACACTCAATTGTCAAAACCAATCTGAGACCAACAATCTCCTCCTTTGACATGAGTGTCAAAAACACTTAACTAAGCATTATGAATCTGATCTCTATGAGTACAATATACATCTTGTTTGGCATATGTTCAAAATTTCAAAAACTTGTTCAAAATTTTGTAGAAGACTATATAACTCAAGAACTTGTAGCTCCTCTTGATGTGATGTACCATTTCTATATCCAAAAATTCTTATGTTGAATTTACCTTAAGCTGATTATTCTGATACTCTTTATCTTTGCCTTGTCATTCCTTCCCTTGTCTACTCTATTTCTATCTTCTTTTTTTCTACTCCCCCTTTCACACATCTTCCCTTGCAGTTTTTGTATCATTTTGGCTTTATCTCCTTATTTCTCCTCAAAACTCAAAATTTTATTATCTCCAATGTATTATCTCCCCCATATCTTCATAATGTATTATCTCCCCCTTTTTTGACACTTATGTCAAAGGGTTCTATGAATGAATTGAATACTTAGCAAAAAAAGATTTATTTACCTCCATTATGATCTTTAGAGAAGCATCCCAATTGTCTAAGGCAATTTCTAGTGCTTTAAGCTAGATGGCTATCTCTGCTGCAAGGTGTACAAGGCCTTCCAATGTAGAAAGATTGGGATCTTTCTTCAAAACATTCTCTACATAGGAAATTTCTTTATTCAAAACTTCCATGTGAGGGGTAATGGTAGACTGGATTTGTATTAACTTAGCCTTGGTGTTTGCCTCATCTACTATGAGTACAACTAATTCCTTTTGTGTGTGAAGCATTCTAGCAAAATACTTTTCACTTTGAGCTGGATCCTTTGGTAGCTACATGCTAGATACTTTGAGGTTCCTCTCCAAGCTCAATATCCTCTGGCTAGTCTCTTGTGTGAAGTATGAGAAATTAAATAGTTTGGAGTACAATGAGAATATATTCTCAAGTACTGCTTTCACCTTTTCTACCTTCTTTTCCAACTCCACCTAAGATAGTGCTATTTCACCAAATATTTTCTCATTTACCTTCATCTAAAATTTCTTTTCAAACCATTCAAGTAATTTGACATTGGTGTCTAGGTCTTCATTCTATACCTGGTCCACTATGTTAGGTAATTGCTCCATTATGGGCTTTGTCTCATAAGGTACTTGCAAGCTAAAAGAATCTTAAAAGATATCCTTGATTTTAATTAGTGCTTGCCTTTCCCTATACTCATTCGTGAGTATTTCTTGCTTCTTCTTCTTCTCTAGTGTCTCTTGCACTTCATTGATATGCTCTATTTTCATTGTTTTATAGTCATAGCTTGGTATGAATATCTCATCATCAAGTGCAGGGTCTCTATAGTGAAGTACCCTTTCTACCTTGGTAGAGCTTGAACCTTGTGCTAATATTTACAAAGGTACTGCATTAGTGCTTGGTTGTTGTGTTGTTCCAGTAGGAGTCCCTATAGTAGGCAAATTGACCAATGTTTGGATTGCCTCTTGTTCCTTCTTCTTAGGGCTCTCCTCCTTGTCTTTTTTAGTTCTACTTTGATAAAATATAGTGATTTGAGGAGGTGCACCTTCACTTTGTGTTATAGGAACAAAGGTATCCTTCTATCCTATTTTCTCCTTTGCTTGCTCCTCGGTAGTTGAAGTCACTGTGACTATGGAATCAACCTTAGCAGATGCATCTTGTGTTGCTTGCTCTTGTGGTTGTCCACTTGTAGCTATTGGAGTTTGTGAAGGTGGATCTTGTGGATTCACCTTCTCCTTTGTTATCTCAGCTACTGCCTTCTGAAGTTCCTCCGCACTCACCAAAACTAGATTGGTACATAGCTGTGATTACAGAGTAGTTTGGTGAAGGATCTTTCTAAGATCCTCTGTAGTTAGTAGGTTGATGTTTTGAGCATAGGTTTTAGGAACATCCTTCACAATTACTATATCTATACATGTGGGTGTTACATGTGGAGGACTAGGTGGTGGCATTTGTGTATCTTGCACACTCTATTCCTATTGCTACTCCTCAGCTGTTGCAATATCACCCTTTTGTGTTTCCTTCTCTACTGTAACTTCTTCCTTTTCTTTTTCTCCTTCTTCTTCATTGTCATTTTCTTCTTCATTATCTTCATCATTTCTTCCCTCAAAGGGATCTTCTTGTCCTTCCTTAACAATTTGAAGGCCATAAATTACTTTCCACATAAGAGTTGACTTCTTCACAACATCTTCAATTTTATTTTGCAAAATGTTGAAGGCTCTGCATTTGGGTGCAAATTTGCTCCCATGTTTCTTACTTTCCTTACTTATTTGACCTTTTGTGAGTTCACAGATTGCAAATTTTCTCCCATGTTTCTTACTTGCCTTACTTATTTGACCTTTTTTGAGTTAAGGTATCAGACGAGCCAATGTTGACTCCCTTATTTCTTTCTCCATGTTTAGGCAATAATGCCATTTATTCTCTACTATTGAATATAGCTCCTTAGGAAAAATATTATCCAGTTCAAGTGGAGTATTCTTGAACTTAGCCACCATAGTGTAAATTGACTCTTCCACTATGTTTTCCTCTTCTCTTGTTAGCTTATTAAAATCAATGCCTTTAAGTCCTGACAAGTCTGCATTGTCTCTTATATTGTCACAAATATTTTCCAAATCTAATTTTTTGGTGTGACTTACCACTCTAAACTAACTGGTGTCCTCTGATTTAGTCCTCTCCTCATCTAATTTTGGATGTGCCACATATTTCCTTCTCTTTTACTCTGCTGGTCCTCGTTCTGTAGCTTTCTTCTTTTCTTGTTCTTTGGCTACCTTTTTTGTAGCTCTTGTATTTACCCTTGTGGTAGGTTTTCCTAGGCTTGGCTTGGCTATTTTCTTTCCTTTAGGCTATGTAGTAGGCTGTTTTTGTGCTTTCCTCTTCTTTGGCTCTACCTTAGGTGCTTCATTTTTTCCCTCAAAACCTTCTTGTTCCTTAGTATCTTCACCCATGCTTGGGTTAATGCTAGTAGCCCTTGCCCCTATTCCCCTTCATCTTCTTATTTCTCTTCTTCTTCCTCTACTTCTATTGTGCCTTCTCCAAATTATTCCTTAAGCTTCTTCACTAGTTTATCCTTTTTCTTAAGTGTAGAAGTAGTCTTTAACTCCATATCTACTTTAGATATCGCTACATCATATGTGCCAAAATGTGGGGCACTCTTATCTACTTCCTTAGCTAATAATGTTGTAATTACTGCAGATGCTTCATCAATATTTATTTCATACCCAAGTGGTCTAAGCCATCTTATCCTTGGTATGGCTACTTGAATGTATGTGTAATCAATATCAACAAGAAAAAAAATATCATTTATGTGCTTCTCCACAAGTGAGACTGGAATCCTAAGTCTCTGCTTCATTGATTTCTTGAAATCTTCAAAGTAGCTAGTCTTGATTGTTTCAAAATTGGCTCCCATTTGTTCTATGTATTCATTCACCTGAGCTACAATGGACTTGTTTGTCTTCCAACTAATCTTTCCATAAGAGGGGAATTCATTCTATACATAGAAGAATATACATATCAAAATTATACCAAAATTACATTGGGCTCCCTTTGTTTTTCTTATAGCTTCCAAATTCTCATTGATCTATTGTAGTTATAGTTCTGCTAGATCATAGGTATGATCCTTTTTAACAAGTTTGTAGACAATATCCACTGCAATAAAAGGAACACTATTGAGTCTACTAGATTGATAAAACTTGTGGGATATGACTCTGACAACAAAATCAACAAGAGGATCTTTAATAGTATCAATGGTCATGCCTCTCTTATTCCACTTGGCTCTAGTATTCTTCTCAATAGCTTCTTTGGAGTCACTCCTTAGGGTTTTAGGCTGATCTAGGGTTGGATACCTTGTTACGCTATGAATAATCTTTCTTGATATTTTGACTGGCCTGTCTTCTAACCATAAGCTACCATCATGTATCCTACTCAACACAATTCTGATCCATTCAATCTTAAAAATAGTAGGAATATCTAGGGCACATGTTAAGCCCTACTTCTCAATGATTTAAAACTCTTCTTTCAAGACCTTGTTCTTGCACAACTTGTCATATGACTCCCTAATTTCTATGTCTCCAATAGCACCTATTTTGTAGTTATAGCATCTTATAACATCTTGAACCATTACTACCTTAGGAGGAATTACAGATAGGGCTCCGACTGGGTCATTCTTGTAGGAAACTTCAGGGATAGGTCAAAAACTGGGTTGCTTAACTTCATTACTCACTAATTGGACTTCAAAAGACTCTTTTTCTTTGGGTTTTCTAAAATTAGGGGCCATTTCTAGGGTTTAAACATGAAAATTTAAAACTACATAGCTTGGTACAAGTATATATACCTTGAATCGAAGAAACATGTGCTAAATCTATGTAGAAGTTTGCTCAAATGCTTGATTCTTTGCTTGGAAATCATTCTACACTCTTCTTGTCTTTTTCTCTTTCCTCAAGATGGTGAAAAATGATTCAAAATGTGATCATATACCCTTGTTTCATAGCATTTAATGCTTAGTGCATTTATAGCTGTCCACTTGGCTCGTTAAGAATTTTTGCTTTACTTGGCTTCCATTGTCTTTCCAATACTCGGCATATATTGGAGTTACCCTTACTTGGCTTCATTACAAATTTCCCTTCACTCGACATTTACTACTAACTTGGCTACAAATAATCACTCGACTTCTATTGACTTTAGCAAAAAACTTGCCATATACTAGGATTTTACTCATCATTTGAGGAGAACTTTTCTTACTCGACAACACTTGTGAAGACTTGAAGTTTTAACTTTGCATCGGTATTCATGCTGATCTATCCTTTTTAGTACTTTCTTATCTTGGAACTAATGTATGATAAGGATTTGTATATTAGTTACACATAACTTCTTTTGTTTAGTTGGATGAAGTGTGACCACTTGACCTTTTGGGTGAAGTGATCTCTTCATTGGATGTGTTGCCTCCATCTTTCTTCTTCCAGGTTTTATTCATTTCTCCTCTAATGTGTTCAACATCTACCTTTCCTTTTCCTTTGTTGAACTTAGAGTTGGGTGATTTTGACCTTGTTGGGAAATTCTCACTAATGTGATCAATCTTTAAAAAATTGAAGCATGTAGTTTGGCTCAACCATCTATTGTAGCTTCCTCTAAAATGTGTTCTTATGCAATTTTTAGGGATGTGTCTATACTCTTGATAGTAGTGATAGCTATGCCTAGTGTTTTAGTCCCAATTGTAATGATGTCCATGATTATTTGACTTTGCTAGTTGGTTAGGTGTCCACATAGACTTTGATATGCACTCAAAAGCTCCATGTCCATACTTCTTGCAATTGTAGCAATGGCCTTCAAATCTTGGTGTTCTGATGGTTCTAGTCCTATAGTCATATGCTTGATGTCCTTGCTTGTTGCACTTGTGACAATGACCCATATTCTTGGGTTTTTCATGCTGATTGGCATTCTTGATCCTACACACATTAGAGATATGTCCCTTTTTACCACAAAAATGACAAGTGGGTTTTGTGTTCTTACCTTTGTCACTTCTTTCTTCTACAGTCTTTGATGACTCTCCTTCTTTAGTGCTGGTGTATCCTAGTCCTGAAGTGTCGTTATTGGATTTTGGTGATTTTAGTAGCTATTCAAAGTACTTGATGGCCACATTAGGTTTTTTGAAGCTCTCTGCAATCTCCTTCTCTCTTCTAAAATCATTTTTCAATTGTTCATTTTGCATCTTTAGTGTGGAGTTCTCAATGTCTTTGAAATTCAACTCATGATGTGCATTCATCATCTGGCTTACGGTGTCTAGCTACATGTTGGAAGTTCTTGGAAGCTCAATTAACATTTCCTCTAACTTGTTAGCAAGGTTTTTCTTGCCATCTTCTATCATTGCCTTATCTTCAATGATTTTTTTCTTCTTTTCAGTCACTTTACAAAGCATCATGGCTTGAGATTCTTGTTCAATCTTGAGAGTTATGATTTCTTTTGCTCAAGCTCTATTCTTCTCCATTAGGTCTACAATTGTTGCATCAAACTCCTTGGAATCTCCATTTGCAAACACTTTTGAGGTGTCAATCTCCTTGTACTATGTATCATTCTCAACTATGGCAATCTTTCTTCTTCTCTTTAAGGATTTTCTCAATTCTTTCCTTGCTTCTTCCAGAGAATGTAGAATGAGTTGTATCTCAATTTCCTAGTTCTCTATGATCTTCTCAATTTTTTAGACTTCCATTTCTAGATCTTTTTCTCCAAGCTGTAAGGCTTCTCCTAGTGAGAACTAGACTCTGATACCAATTGTTGGAATTTACAAGTGGGAAGATTTACTTCTGAGAGGGGGGTGAATAAGAAGTAACAAACTTTACACTCTAAAACCTTTTAACTCAAATCAATCACATGCATCTAACACATCTAATTAACATGAAAATAAAGACATGCATAGAAATAGATAACACAAGATTTGATCACCTAGAAACCCTCCAAAATGAGAAGGTAAAACTAGGGTGGGGATGACACCCAAACTTATCACTGCAACAATATGTAATTGGTTAAGGTTACACAGTTTGACCACCATCAATGGTCTGCCCTATGAAAGGCTTGCCCTGTTAAAGGCTTTACACCCTATCAAAAGTGACCTATCTAAAGGATTTACAAACATTCACTTGGAATTTCACCCCGTTACAGGATTTACAACATGGCTATTAAACCAACCTATCTTCATAGGATTCTCATTCTCTTAATACAATGGCTAGAAAGTATAATAGAGTGTATTGATCTAATGACTTACAATCTTCAATTGCTGATTCTAGATAATTGTTCTGTTCAATCTAATTTGATCCTTCCTAATATGATATATCTCTATTTGAAGTGCTAATACTCTATTCTTGACAAATTGATTTTGCAATGCTGTTCTTCCTCTAAGTCTTCTCACCCCTTCCAAAACTTTGCTAGCATTCACTCAAGCATTCCCACACAACCTCTTACTTACTCACTCCTATAAATTATGGGGTTTTGACCTCCTTATAGAGGTTTTGAGACTCAGGGTTAGGTATGAATCTATGATTGAGATTCATCCATCTTTTCTCGCTCATTTCTTTCATATTTCTTGATTAGTTGCATGCTTTCTCCATTTCTCTAATTGGTTGCATTTTGATTACATAGGGAATGTAATAGATTCAATCTTATCTTTTAGATCCTTCAAGATTCATCTTGAGTTGGCTCAAAAATCATTTACATATGAGTTTGTGAGGCCACAAACTCTTATGCTGATTCTGTGTTACTTGGCACTTATTGATTGTTGATGCTCAGCTCATATAGGAACTCTTTCTTGCTCGACACCTACACTTTTTTTGGAACATATACTGGCTCAACATCAATTGTCACTCAACACTTGAAACTTGCTTGGCACTTGAATAACTCATCATCTATTGAATTTTTGGCTCAACATATACTGTAGCATGACATCTATATTATACTTGGCATCAACTTTAGAATTTTCTTAAGTGTGTTGACACTCAATTGTCAAAACCAATCTGAGACCAACACTTTCTTTTGTTGAATCTATAAGCCAACAAATAATTTTATCTCTCCAAACATGGACATCTCAAATTTTTTACTCATTTCCTCTAAAAATCTTTGGAAAAGTCATCATTTCCAATAAACAATGTATCATCCATAAATATTTCTACCAACATAATCTTCTTGTCCAATCCTCCTTTGAGGTATAGACTCCTGTTATCATTTGTCCTTTGAAAACCAATCTTCATAAGATAATTATGAAGTATTTCATACCAAGATTTGGGAGCTTTCTTGAGACCATACAACACTTTTTGCAGCTTGTAAACCATATCTTTTTTGTAGGATCTACAAAACCTTCAGGTTTCTCTATGTAGACTTTCTCTTCAAGAATGCAAATTGCACATCCATCTAATAAAGTTTAAATCCTTTATGTTCAACATAAGAAAATAAAGTCCTAACACCTTTTAATCTTGCAATAGGAGAAAAATTTTCACCATAATCAATAACTTTTTCTTGAGGATAACCCTTGCATACTAACCCTGCTTTGTTTCTTGAAACTTCTCCATCTTCATTCAACTTATTTATGAAAACCAACTTTGGTCCAATTACATTCTTATCCTTAGGTATAGGAACAAGAGTCCAGGGCTTATTCCTTTTTATCTATTCTATCTCTTTACTCATTGCTTCAATCCAACTTCCATTATCAAAAGCATCTTTAACTAATCTAGGTTCAAATTCATTAATCAAACATGTAACTTTCAATTTTTCCATTGTCATACTTCTATCTGACTTGTCTCCAATGATCTGATTAGGTGTGTGATGCCTTCTAACATATCTTGCCAACAAATGTACCTTGGATTTAGAACATGTTCCACTTGCCTCACCATGATCTTCTACATCATGCTTGGGTCCTACTATTTGTGACTCGAGTCCTTCAGACTCAATTTTCTCTAGCTACAACTCTGTAGCCTTTGACTATGACTTGGGTCCTTTAGACTGTGACTTGGGTTACACTTGTTGCAACTCAGTAGCTTTTGGAGATTTTGGGGACTTGAGAGGTGAAGTCTGCTGACTTTCAATTGGATTTGGAAATGTATCAAGTTCAAAGTTGATAAACATTGTGTAATTTTCATGTTCTTTTCTACTCTCTTGTTTACTCTTTTTTGACAACTCATCAATTCTTACTTGCGCACTTTCTATGTTCTTATGAGTAGTTAGATTCAAACATTTATATGCTTTACTTTTGCTATAGTATCCTAGGAATATGCTTTCATCACCTTTGACATAAAATTTACCTTTCCTATTCTCTTTCAAAATATAACATTTGCTACCAAATACTTTCAAGTAACTTACATTAGGTTTGTAGCCATACCATGGTTCTAAGGATTTTTATTTGAGTCTTTCTTCAACTATACTCTATTCAAGTTATGCAGTACCATACTAATTACTTCCTTCTAGTATTTGATTGCAATATTCTTTTCTATCATCAAGGTTCTTACATAGTCCAAGATTGATCTATTCCTTTTTTAGGCTACACCATTCTACTAAGGTATACTAGCGACTAATACTTGTCTTTTGATTCCTCTTTCTGTGCAGAATTCATTGAACTCATTAGAAATGAATTCACCACCTCTATTTGATCTCAAACATTTTAGCTTCTTTCATGATTCCTTTTCTACTTTTGCTAGATACCACTTAAACTTTTCAAAATCTTTAGAATAATCATCAACAAAAAGAATAAAGTACTTATATCCATTGCAACTCTCAATTCTAGTAGGTCCACATAGTTTTGTATGAACTAGCTCCAAGACTTCTTCAGAATGATAGTTCTTTCTCTTGAAACTTGTCTTACCCATCTTAGCAACTTGAGAATTTTTGCATAGGCCCATTTCAAGTTCCTTCAAACTAGGAATACCTCTCACTTTTTTGTTTTTTCTTATCTTGACTAGGTTATCAAATTTCACATGACACAACCTCTTATGCCATAACCAAATTTCTTCTACTTGAGCAACGAAACATGAATTTTCAATAAGATCTAGGTAGAATAAGTTACCTTTTTTTTGGTTACCAGACCCAATTGGATTTCCTTTTCCATCTAGTAGCTTGGATTTTTCATTCATGAATTCCACCTTGAATCCAATGTTATTCAATTGTGCCACACTCAATATATTATTCTTTAGTCCTTCATCCTAATAAGCATTATCACATCTAAGGTAATTGGTTAGTGAGATACAACCTTTTCCCTTTATGCAACATGGTTCATTGTTTCCAAATCTTACACTTCTATCATCATAGTGTTCCATATGTTCAAACCTTATTTTGTCACCAGTCATATGATGTGAACAACCACTATCAATAATCCATGTATCATTTTTGCTAACATGACAAATAAGTGTCTTTTTCTCTTCTTCATCATCAGATTCATCTTTTATAGCAATATAGACCATTTCATCATCTTCACTACTATCTAAATCTTTAGCCATAGAACAAGAGTTCTTACTTTTATCCTTGTAGTCCTTGTAGCTTTTGAAATCCTTCTTGCCTTTGTATTTTCTACTCTTCTTTTCATGTTTTTCTTCCTTGTTTGGAAACCTTGCAGCAATGTGACCAACTTCTTCACAAGAAAAGAAGATTAAAGGAATTTTACCTTTGTACTTTCCTTTCCCTTTGGGATAGCTTCTTGCAAGTAATGCTCCAATGGGTTCAAGATCACTATCATAACTATCTTCCTCTTCACTTTTAGATTTTTTTCCTTTAGACCTTTTAGCTTTATTCTTGAGTGACAACTTTACTTCAAATATAAACTCAAGATTGCTAGAAATAGGATCATAATTATCATAGTTATCTAGCTTAGATGCTGCCAATCTTCCAACTAATGCATCCAATGTTATATCATTCTTTGGATTTCATCTCATCTCTTGAATCGCTAAAACCCTGATTGCATATATAAGAAGAAGTATTTTGAGAAACGTACTTACCATTATTTCATCTTCAATCCTTCCTCCTGTGGCTTTGATTGTACAAACACTAGCTTTGATTCTATCATTGTACTTTGCAATGTTCTCATCTTCTCCCATCTATATTTGGTCAAATTTTCCTTTGAGACTTTCATCTTTGGCTCTTCTTACATTATCATCTACTTTATAGATGAATTTTAGCTTGATCCATATCTCATAAGTAGTACCACAATCTTTGACTTCATCAAATTTGACATAGTTGAGAGTTGAAGCAATATCAATCATCATAATGTTATGATTCTTCTTCTCTACAATTTCTTCAACAATCATAGTTCCAGTAGGTGCCACATACTTTACATTCAAATATTTTAGACCTGAATCATTGATGGTTTCCAAATGTAACTTCATAAGTTCCTACCATGCATTGAAGTTATCCTTGTTTAACTTGGCGATCTCCCTTCTATAAGACATTCTGATCTTCAGCTTAGGTCCTTGAAACCTTCTCTACAAGCACCAAAATCTCTAATACCAATTGTTGGAAATATAAGAGGAGTAACTGAGAGGGGAGGGGTGAATGAGTTACCACAAAAATAAATCCTAGATCCCTAAGATGTCACTACAAAACACAAACTTTGATGAAACTACTATTACTCAATTAACACTAAAAATATGTTGTAACTTGGTAACCACTAAAATAAAAAGTGTTATTGAGAAAATAATGAACATGAAAAACTTAAGATATTATCTATGATTAACCTTAATTAAATTATTTTCATATACATGAAATAAATAGCATCGACACAAGAGACACGAAGATTTAACGTGGAAACTAAATCCGAGAAAATCCACCAATTGCAACTAGTTACTAATTTTCACTCTTTTAAAGTGAGCCCTGTTAGGAGCCAACCTTGTTAAAGGTTACAAAACACATTTTTAGGTGAGATATTATTAGATTATTTAATCACCCTATTAGGAGTGGCCTTATTGAAGGTTTTTAGAAACTTCAATCTAGAAATGCCATATTGTTAGAGGATTTACAAATAGCTATTAAGTCAACTCTATTAAGAGTTTTAGTTCACTACTACAATGGTTAGAGAGTAACAATGATATGGCCTAATTTTTGATGCAACTATATTTATGATTTTAGATCTCAATTCTGGCTTGAATACTTGATCCTTCTTGATCAAATGTGTCTTTGCAGCTCCTCAAGGATATTATGCTTATCCTTCCAATTAACTTCCTCTTAGCATCTTCTATTCTTCCATCCACTTTCACATATTCAATCCTCAATTAAAATTATAATTATATCATATAAAATGTCAAGTTTTCTTGAATACACCTTAGAATTATTATTATTCATCTCCTTAGTCGGCTAGAACCAACAAACAAATCTATTAAACTTAATATGCCAAAATAAGAAAATCCTTCGTTAGCTGACCCTACTCGGTAGACACTAACTCAAAAATTATTTTCCTATGTTAACTAATTGAACTCAGTTAATACTACATCTTCACAAACTTCCTTTGGTAATGTAGTGAGCTTGGTTAGCACTGGTTCCATCCAACTTTCCTGCACTAACCAAGTGAGCTCAATTAACACTCAACTTTTGCTAACTTCTATTCAACGCCTAAGTGAACTCACTAGACACTATCTTTTAAAATTGGAAAACACCTAGCATGCTTGGAAGACAAAGGGAACAATCTTTATCACTGAAGTGAGCTTTGCATACACTAATTGGTTGTGTGAAATCAAAGACAATATATAATTAACCAATTGTTTTCAACATGTACAACATCTACAACCAAGTAGAAAGTGGATTTTCTAAATAGGAACCATGGGAAGGTTTAGAAAATTTCTTATTGGGTCATTGGGATATGTCCACTAGAGTCATAAAAATTGATGGTTATTGAGACCTAGCTAGCTAGTTAAGTCTTGTTAAGATCAAACAACAAGCTTCTTTGCACCATATTGATATTAGTGCTAATATTAGTGTAATCGGTTTAGTATATATTAGACACTAAAGAATTAGTATTTCTAGACATATATGAGGCTAGCATAATGACTCCCAAATAAATTAATCCATAGGCCATTAGGTAGTTGGTGCAAGAAATGATCATTGAAGCTCAAGTTAAGAATCTAAGAAAGATAAGGAGAACAAAATAGGAAATTTGAATGAATGGGGATATGTAATAGATGATGAGGAAGAAGAGAGTCACATAATAGAGACAAGATTATGTTTAGAGTTAGCCAAAGATTTTTTTTAAATTTATAGGTGCCTTTAAATCTGTCAATAAAGATCATTTTGATGGGTTACCTATCTTTAATGGTAATTTGAATAGGGAAGAGTTGTTAGATTGGATAGATGGAATGAATAATCATATTAATTACTAATAGATGACAAGAAGGTCACCATTGTAAAGATAGGTTTAAATGGATAGCCTTAGTATGGTGGAACATAATCCAAGAAGAAAGGGCACAAGCTAGAAAGATGGTCATTTCTTGTGAAATAATTAAGATAAGATTGAAGACCCAATTTTTTCCTACAAAATGTGAAGTATAAATGCATAAGAGGTTACAAAATATAAAATGAAGAGACTTGGATGTGAATTCTTACAAAAAATAATTTCACAAGGCCAATTTGAGAGCCAAGAAACAAGAGAATAAAGTGGAGAAATTCGCTAGATTTTTCAATGGTCCAAGAAAAATGTACAAGAAGAAATAAGCATCTTAGCTGCTAATACTATTCATAAATTATTCCAAATGGAATTAAGGGATGAAGAAAAAATCAAAATAAAAGGGGAGAAGAATTAAAAAAATAGAGATGGAAAAGGTTATGAAGGAAGATCAATAACATTTTGTAGGGGTAATATGCTTAACAGAAGTGGAGAAACCATACTAATAGAGGGAAAAAGATAAAGTAGTGGTAAATGAAAATGTTATAGAGGAGACTATGAAGGAAGGAGTAATTCTAGAGATAGGTTTGGAAATCAAGGTAGGAGTACACTTGTATTCACTGGAAAGTGTAGCAACACAATCAAGTTGGCCACACTATGAGAAGATTTCCCGAAAGGACTTCTAGTTATCAGGTAGGAGTAAGGAGAACCAGATTGATTCAAGAGGAGTATAGTTGTAGTGAGACTTCATTAGTAGTGAAATCAGGACCATTCATGAAAGGTGAAAACTTAATTCTTAGAAGAACATTTTTAAAGGTGGCACAATACAAGGAGCTCCCATAAAGGAAGACACTCTTTAGAACCACATGCAAGTCCCATGTTAAAATTTGTAAGTTTATAGTTTATTAAGGTTCTATTAAAAATATTATAGCCTTAGAAATGGTAGATAAGTTGAAGTTGAAGAGATTTCCTTATACTAGTCCTTACAAAGTGACATGGCTCGATAAGGGTAAACAAGTCCTTATGGATGAATGAACTTGGGTACAGTTTGAGATAAGGCATTATAGGGACAAAGTGTCATGTGATATACTCCCTATGGATCCTCTTCATCTATTTCTAGGTTTTTATGGCAGTATGATGCTAAAGAAATACATGACAGGGAAATAAATTCGTATATGATAATTAAGGAGGGTAGTAAATACCAAATGGATCATTTGTTTGATTAAGAAGAAGATAAATATGTTGGGTCTAGTGTTATGTTTCTTAATGGTAATGAGTTCCTCAAAGTATTGAAAACAAAGGGAGACTATGGTTATGCCATTATAGTGAAACCTTAGGAAGTAGAAAAGGTTGAGACTAAACTTGAGGTGCTTGTAGAAGTTCAAGAGTTGTTAGGAAAGTATAAATATGTTGTAGTCAAGGAGATACTTAACACCTTAACCCCTATAAGAGATACTAGTCATCAAATATAACTATAACCACAAGCTACAAGATGCTTACAAGATGACACCTACATGAAATGAGGAAATAGGGAAACAATTGCAAGAATAATTGGATAAAGGTCTTATAAGGAAGAGGTTAAGCCCATGTGCAGTCCCAATAATGCTAGTACCCTAGAAAGATTGTAAGTGAAGGGTGTGTATTGATTCAAGGGCTATAAACAAGATCACAATTAGATATAGGTTTCCTATGCTTGGGATAAAGGACCAAATGGACTACTTTGGTGGAGCATGTTATTGATCTACGGTGTATTTAAATTTAGACTATTATCAAATAAGGATTAGACTAGAGGATGAGTGGAAGACAAATTTGAAAAGTAATGAAGGGTTTTATGAATGCTTGGTGATACATTTTGGGTACACAAATGTATATAGAACCTTTACACACCTTATGAATTTGATTCTTATTGAAATCATTTGAAAATTTGTGATAGTGTATGTTGATGAAGTTTTGATTTTTAACAACACTAAGGAGGAACCTCTCAAGCATTTGGATATGGTTCTAAAGAAGATGCACCAAAAAATATTAATGATCATCTTGGAAAAGTAAGAGTTTCTTAAAACTAAATTGATATATCTTGACTTTGTAGTATCACAAGGTTGTTTGAAAATGAATCCCTCTAAGGTAGAGACCATCCTAAATTACCAAAATCCAAAATAAATAGGAGATGTGAGGATTTATCAGGGGTTATATTCATTATAAAGTAATTTTATAAAAAGTTTCAATAATATATGTGCTTAATACCGTCAAAGGTGGAGTTAACTATCACTTTTCCTAGATTGATAAGGCCAATAGTTGTTTTGATAGTTTCAAAAAGAAATTCACAAAGTTATCTTCCCTAAGGTTTCTTGATTTTAATCAAGTTTTTACAATATAGTGTAATTCAAGTAAGTTGAGAATAAGAGAAATATTAAGTTAGGAGGACCATCTTATGGAATTATTTTCAAAGAAACTCAATGAGACTAAAAAAAAGTATTCAACCTATGACCTAAAGTTATATACCATGGTACAAGCCTTGAAGAAATGGAGTAATTAATTTTATCCTAAAGATTTTATTATATACACTCATAATCATTCCCTTATCTTCTTCAATATGGAGGAGAAGTTAAATCAAAGACACCTAAGGTCGGTAGAGAAGTTGCAAGCTTATAATTTTATCATTAAGCATATAAAGGGTGCCACTAATAAGGATGAAGATTATTTGAGAAGAAGGGTCCTTACCATAGAAAAAATTCAATTGTAAAGTGCATGGTTAGAGGCTTTCAAAGATCTGTATAAGGATGATAGAGAATATTCATAGGCATATAAAGTGTTTTCTCAATTCATTAATGAGTTTTATGTTGATTATTATAATTTTATTGTGAAGGATGGATTATTTAAAGGAAATTTTTGTGCATTCCTCAATGTTCAATGAGGGACAATACTATAAAAAAAAACATTAGGGTAGTCTTGGAGTTTTCTTTGGCTTAGACAAGACCCTAAAATAGGTAACAAGATTATATCATTTCTCTATAGTATAGAGTGATGTTAGGAACTTTTTTGAAAAATGTCCATTTTTTCAAAGGGTAAAAGTTACTTCATCTAATACAAGTATCTACCAACCATTGGCTATTCCTACTAGGCCTTGAGATTTTCTTAGTATGGACTTTATCCTAGGATTTCGAAATATAGTTAAGGGATTGAATAATGTAGATGTTGTAGTGGATAGATTCATTAAATTGACACATTTCATCCCATTTAAAAGTACCAATGATACTTCATACATTAAAAGATCATTCTTTACATAAATTGTCAAGATTCATGAACTTCTACTTAGCATTATCAGTGACAAAGATACTAAGTTTATAGGCCATTACTAGAGAACCTTGTGGAAAAGGTTATAAATTAATCTATCATTCTCACTATCCTATCATCCATAATTTGATGGTTAGGTTGAAGTGGTAAATAGATTATTGGGAAAATCATTAAGGATTCTCACCAAACAACATGCATTGGAATGGGATTTGTTTATTCATGAAGAATAATATATTTATGATGACTAGTCAATAGGAGTACTAACAAAAGTCCTTTTGAAATAGTTTATGGATGTCATCCAAAAAAAATACTAAAACTCAAGGATTTGAGTACAATGGATAAGATAAGTGCCTTAGGAATTTTTTTTTGCAAGAAACATGAAATAAATACATGAATTTGTGAAGAAATCCTTGCAATAGAGTGTAGTGAAATAAAAGGCTCAAGTAGACAAGACAAAGAGAGAAACACATTTCAAAGTAGGTAATCTAGTGATAGCCTACTTGTAGAAAAAGATTTGAACATTGGAAGTAGTGCACAAGTTTGGAAATGATGCATATGAAGTGGAACTACCCCTAATATAGGCATTTTACCTATTTTTAATGTAGGTGACATTTTTCCATTCATAGGGATATAATTGATATAAGACAAAGGGAATTTGCAACAACTCATGAAAAATATTGGGTAAAAGATCTGCCTCCTAGTGTGAGGCCTCACCCAATCCGTCATAGTACCAATGAGATAATTGTATTATGGTGATTTTTAATCCTATGTATTGATACACTTCTAATACTGTAGGGTTATGTTATTTGCATTTTGATGATCCACAATTACTTCTACATATTATGACCTAATTGATGCATTTAATGATTCTATTCATGTTTTAAGCTATTGACATTTCTTTAATAGAAATTGAATGGTAGAAATGCTTGTAATGTAAGAATGTAATGTTTAAGTGGAAATTAGAGTTAATAAATAAATAAATTTTGTTATGCATTGAGACCTAACCCGCATACCTAGGAATTCAATAGTTGTGGATTCAACATCTTGTCACAATGATAAAAATAGACTATAAAGCTATTCATAATATTAAATTGACCATGCTATGCTAAGTAAAGTTTGATGTTATAGTATTTTGAGCATTTTACATGGAAATTATTAGAAAAAGTAATTTAATTAAAAAGAATGAAGTATGGAACTCAAATGTCGAATGTGATATGTAAGTTTGATAGTTTAATATTTTGAAGGTTATATTTGAAATGATTAAGAAAGGGAAAGTTAATTTGAGATGATTAAATATATGCAAGTCTAATGTTGAATGACATAAAGATTATTTCACTTATCTACTTATTGTTTACATGATTTTCTTGGACTACTGATGCTTGAATTTAGTGTGCAGGAATTTGACCATGGGTTTAAAGGGAAATTAAGGCTCAAACTACTACAAACATGACATAGCCAAGGTTGAATCAGTGGAAAATATTCAAACCTCATTGTAATGTGTTTTATTTCGTATATGTCAATTGTATGTGTGCATAGTAGCCTAGTTCATGTACTATTGTAAAATGAGTCATTTTTAATGTAATGTGATGTTTTGTGTGTATCACTTGACACTTGTGTTGTCCTTGTGGAGATGCCATGTCATTCAAGGTTTATCAAGAAGTAACCTAACCTAAACCTAACCTCGATGAAGAACCCAAGTTAACCTCACATAGAAAAATGCCATGAGGAGTCTCAATCAAAGGAAATTCGAATTTGGACTTGGCTAGGGTTTTTAGGGGTCATTAGGTGGTCCCAGAGTGTCTTTATGAGAGAATAAGCTACCCATATGATAGTATAGCAAGTTAGGGGCCTAATTTTGATCATGTGAGTACCTAGATAGCCTAGAGGGCCCTTTTACCCATGCATTCTTCCATCAATTCGAATTTGGAGTTGTCATATCTATCTCCTCTCATGTTTTCCACTAAGTCAAAAATAGAAAAAAATAGGGGAGACAAGTTTGTAAGAAGTAGTGGCTTAGTGTTTTTGCTATTATAAGTTACTAGGAAGACTTTATTAGAGGGTCTTGGCCAAACTAGTGGGGTGTCTACCCACTCTCTAATTTTAGAGACTGATAGGTTTTGGAGGGAGATTAAGGGAGCTCTACTACAACTATCCTTACCCTAGCTTGGACCAAGGTTGGTATCTCAAACTTGCTTACTTTACACTTCTTTCTTTTGGCATGGTTAAGAAAATCTTCAAGTGTGGAGTTAATCAATGGAGTATGCTTTGCATTGTCAATCTTGTGTTATGAGTTTGTCATTGTGTTGGGAAGAAGTGAATGTGTTTTGTGCTTTTGGAGATCCTTTCTTAGTTTTGTTTTGTTGTTCTTTATTTGTTTGGTTGTTGTTTCTTGTTGAATGTGAGTGTTGATTGTGATTATGGTTGTGAAGGCTTCACTCACCCTTGGGAGGGCAGAGAAGCCTTGGGTGAAGGGCACAAGTTGGGCTGGACATTGCAGGTGAGAAAGAAAATTTTGTCTTTACCTCATGATGAGGTTGTTATTATCATGGAGCATGGGCTCCATCATGGCCATAAATCTTTTTGTTTGGGAGGTACAAGGAGGTTTGGTGGATGGGGAGAAGATGGTTGTTTTAAAGGCCTTGAGAGGCAATGCAGTGGCAATATGTTTTGGTGGCCTTGAGAGGCAAAATGCATTGGCAATATGATACTTATGATGTTAGAATTTCTCCTCCTTGAAGAGCCCACCTTCACCCAACGTTTTATGATTCCAATGGTGAATCATTATGCAAGCCATGGAAGGGTGTTGATTGTGTTTTGTGTTGTGTCTTCATGCAAAACTTTGTGATGTATGTGTGATACCCATTTTGAGCCTTGTTCCCCTAGCGCGGGGGTGGCCTCTTTGAGGCCTATGGTTGGGTGGAAATCACCCATGGTCCTTGTTGTTTGTTGTGATGCAATTTTAGGTTCTTAGAGAAAGATCTTGGAAACTTGGAGTCCTTGTTATCTTCCATGTGCATAGGAAGAGAAGGCAATATTGCATTGAGATGAGATAGAGAGAAAACTCCATCTTGTTATGTGAGCCTAAATGTATTGTAAAAGAAAGCTACTATCTTAGTTGGATTGTCAATGGAAAAGTTGTAAGTGTTCATGGGTAGTAGACATATTTTCCTTGTGTATATTTTAATCTGTTGATATACCACCTTTTGTGAGTATCATGGGAGAGAAATCCATTATAATAATGTTGTATTTGTATAGTTGCTGCTCTTTTTGTTTTGTGTATTGAGCTATAAAAGAAAATCTCCATTTGTATATACCACTGTGATGTATGGGTTCAGGGGCAGAGAAAATAATTTGGAGGTTCTCTTAACTGAATGCATTGTAAGACTATCTTTATGTGTTTTATTGGAATAGAAGTATTTGACTATCTTCTTTGTCATTTATGAGATAGTTTCATGTTAAGAAATAGTCATAATTATATTTAGAAGAGATAGTTTCATGATAAGAAATAGTCATAATCATATCTTAGAATAAAAAATTTAAGATGCATTTGATTGTGATTGTAAGAAGCTGGAATTCTCATTAAGGTTTCATTATAATGAATACTTCAGTAAAATTTTGCAATGGAACATGATCAAATGTAAGCTATAAAGTTGATGCAATATATCAAACCAATAGTATGGAAAGTTCTTTAGATTCTAGTTTTATTTACTACTATTTCAAGTAGCATCAATAGAATCGATAATCTTATAAAATAGGATAGCTCGGTTAGCCAAATTTAAACCCACACTCATATCCTATCAAATGGAGAATAGGAGGAAATGCAATAAAACTCTTAGTGAAACTTGCTGTAGATGCATATTACCTCTTTGGAAATTCTATTGAAATGAGAAATATAATGGATGCCTATTATAGTCTAATATTTTATTCAACAAGAATATACTTAGAATCTTGCAAAAACCAATACACATGCTATAAGAGATAAGACCCAAACAAAATAATAAAATAAAAATAAACCCCTAACCCATAAGAATTAGAAAGTAAAGTCTCATGCAAATCCCGTGACCATTGTGTCACTATTCCAAATAGAAACAAAAAAATAAAAATAAATATACATATATTTAATAAGATTATGTCAAGTCAATATGATGGAAGGTCTAGGTAACTATTCATAGACCTAATAATAAACCCAAGAACATTCATTCTATTAAAGCAATAAGGAAGGTAAGGAAATGAAAATAAAACATAATAACAATAAAATAATAAGAAGGACTACCTAGGCAATATAAATTAATGAAGTAAAAGTACTTAGTGTGATAGGGACAGGGGTTCACACACATATTCAACCTAGGCGATGACACCATGAAGAAAAAAGTTTGATGTAGGATTAAATGTCACCCTGACATAGTCAAAATACCCTTGATCCCTAGGAACCTTGGATAAAGGAAACCTAGGAATAAAAGCATAAGGCCAGCGCAAGATTAGAGGACACGAGTTCCACGTTTGTCGAAGTTCCCAAGCATGTGTAGTGCTGACATGGTTAGGCAATTGAATTCCCCACCTTCACCCATCACCATCACTTGGAAGGCCAAGTTGATGCCTACCCTTGAAAGCTAAATTAAGTCAGGTTTCAAAAAAAAAAACTTTTTCCAAGAACCATGGCCCCCACCTTTTCTAGGCGTACTATCCCTTGTTTGGCACGTGGTTATGTTGCCTGAAAATGCAATGCTCTCCCTTAGGCGCCATCTCTTTTCGGGAAAGGTAAAACCAATATTGTGTGTTTAAATGTATATGTAAATGCTCCCCCCCATCAAAAAAATTGCCATCATGCCTTGGGAGGACCCTCATGTCATAGCCACTTGTATTAACGCCTCCCTAGAAACAAGGGTACCTCTTGATTTTCTTGTCTTATTTCAACTTTTCAATTTGATGCTTTGAAAGAAGTTATACAGACTTGACCACATTTAGAGATAAGAGGTAAAAGTAATTTCAAAATCTCCATTCCAAATGGGATAGCCAAAATGGGAGATGTTCTAGGCATTGAATTGGCCAAATATTTTGACCCACGTGAGACCTTGTGGGACCATGTGTAGGAAGGGAATGTGCTGTTGGTAAGAGTAAGAGAAGAATTGGGATTTAGGGTAGATAGTCATCCACTTTTCAAAATTCTTATTATTAGATAATTAATTGGTACTCATTACAAGTCTTAAGTATAGGGAGATGTCACTTAGTGTATGGGAATTGTCAATGAAATTCGGTAGTGGTAAAGGTTAATATGCAAGGCATGTGGAGGTTAATGTTATTAGAATGTAATAAAATAATAATATAAAACTAGTTTATAATAACATAGCTATTATTGAACAAGGACATATACATATTATGACATGTAGTCATATGTTGTGTTTTCTAGATGCAATTCTATTATACTTTAATAAGTGTATAAAATGTGATTAGGTAACATAAATTTTAAAAGGGTAATCTTAATTATTATAAGGTAATGATGTTATTAATATCTAGAAGATTAAATATTGAAGTTAGAATTTGAGAGAGGTGTGTTGATAAATAATCATGATATAATAAATGTTGTAATGCTTTGATAAAACAAGTAACATTAATCAAAATTTAAAAACAATAATAATAATAATAAAATTATTATGTCATAATGTCATAAATTCAAGTTTTAACTTAAAGGTTATGTGAGATAATATTAAGATTTGTTCCTTTTAAAGAGGATTTTGATATTATTTAAAATCCTAACTAGATTGTGAATTTCATATATTTTTAGAATTATGAATGATGACTTAAGTTTTGTTTTTTTTTTGAAAATTTATATCAAGGAAGTGTCGAAGTCATATATGTGGATACATGTTAGTTTTAAATGATAGATCTAAGGTTAAGAAAAAATTCTTTAATATAGGTTAAAATGATTTGCTCACCATTCATTAGAACGTTCATATCATGTATAGATTTATATTTTACCTATAAGTTCACCTTTAAAAAAATAATAAAAAAAAAAAAAAAAAAATTGGTTGTGTTTTATCTCAGTAAATTTTGGGCATGACACCTAGCCAATCATTAGAGTTGGAATGGATTTAAAATCCCATGGTCATTAAGAAGAATAGAAAAGGGGTCCATAAGGAATAACTTGTAAAATGGGCTACCTTACCTAAGGTAGAAGCTACATGGATGATAAAAACAAACATCATCAAGCATGAAACCATTATTTAATACATGTGCACTCAAGGGACTTGAGTTTTTCCCACTCCTAGATTATGGCATAGGAGTACCTTCATTTTTCTGTAGAATGTAATTAGTTTATGTAATAAGGTCTAAAAGAAATATTTAATGTGATATTCAACCTAATTGGAGCTATTTTGTTTGCAAACCCTAATTGATGGACTTGGTCAATTTTGGGGCCTTGAGCCACCAAGGTTGGCTAAAGAGTTTCCTAGGTGTATTAGGAGTTTGGGATGGTTTATATTTTATTTGGAACACTTTGAGAAGTTTTGAGCAGTAGAAGTATAAAATTGCAAAGTTGGTCAAAAGTAACAATATTGCAACTTTTATAACTTTTCCAAAATCTTTCAAGAATGCAAATTTAACCTTGAAAATTAGTTGGGGATGGGAAAAATTGATCCAAGAGAATATATGAGGCCTTGTAACCTATTTTTTAGGTTAGTTAGATCAATCAAGGCAAGACACAAGTTTTTGGTGTTTAAGTTTACTATATTTTCTTTCCAGCTAGACACTTTCTGCATTGAAACTCTTAGCATATTGATTAGTTTTGTAAACTAGTAGTTTTTATCTTAAATCTTGTTGTTTTAGCTTTATTTTTCACTTGTTTTGAGGCTCTAATGTTTTATGTGTGAACAGAGTCATGGTTTTGAATCCACATAGGTATAAGACCCTCGAAACTTAGGGTTTTGTACTTTAAATACATTTCCCTAGCGTTCCACAAATAAAATTCATTAAGCCTTCTTGGAGTTCTAGGTATTCTTGTATAACTTATTTTTGTTCAATTTTTGGGGTTTCCAAGTGTACCATCTTAAACTGGAAGAACTTCAATTTAATGATGGTTTAACACCTATTTAATGCATGAACTTCATTTATTTGTATCTCTCCCCATTTCTTCGCATTTCTCCTAGGTGGAATCAAGGCAGGACCTAATAGATCTTATTTAATTCTCCTATTTCATGGTGTAAATCTTTAGGTAGGATCTAACCACTTAGGTCCTCCATTGTCTTCATCCAATCACTAGAAATCTATTTTCTTCACTCTAAAAAACTTTTCTTGAAATGTGCACTTGATTTTTCAAGATTTGGGACCTAGTTTAGGACCCTAAGGAATTTTAGAGTGTTTTGGACCCTAGTAAGTAGGGACATAGTGCATACTTACTCAATTAGAGATGTAGTGTGTCCTTTCCAAGCCAATTAGGGATGTAGTGCATCCCTTTGTAGGCCTTATTTTGGGTCCACTTCATAGATCCCATGTCCAAATTGATCTGAGGTGTTAATTTCAAGGTATAGTCAGACTATGGGAGAAATTTTATTCTAAACCCTTTATAAACCCATATATTTGTTCCATTTTTAATCATGCACACATGAGATCATATTGTACTCAAGCACTCAAGTTCTCAAGTATTAAAGTTTTCAAGCATTCAAGGAATTCAAGCAAATCCTCAATTGAAGATCAAGTATTCAACCATCCAAAAATTGAAGGGGTTTATCTAGAATTTAATATCTTTCTTAATGCATTCGAGGTACTTTTTTGCATCTTCTACATCCATTCATCCTCATTCTTGTTGATTTGATTCTATTGGTAAAGCAAACTCATTGTATTTGAATTGAGATATCCTACTATTATAAGGTAATTTACATTTATTTTACATTTAAATATTTAAATTATTTCAAAGGTAAAATACTAAACTAGGTTTTGACCAAGGAAAAATCCCCATCGACAAAAAAAAAAAAACATTTTATTTTGTAGGTTTTATATCTCAAAAGGAAGAACAAGTTGTAGATTCAGATACCCTTTTTGTCAATCTTCAGAGATTCAAAAAATATTTTGCATTTAGAGAACACTAATTAGGGATACACTGTATCCCCATTTCATAATGTCATTCCTTTTAAGAAAAGCTGACTTTGTCAAACAACTGAATGATTTCTAGGTTTCAAAGATCTTGTAATTTTAGGTTTTGATTATTAGTTGATTGGAGTTGTGTAGACAATAGAAAATCATATCCAAATTTCTTCATCCTCAAGGTGAGTTCTCTAATTAAATTCTTTAATTAAACACATTTACTTCCTAAATATAGTGTTTGATTTTATTTCATAGCTCTTGCTAAATTAAGAGATATACTGATCTTGCATTCTATCTCTAGTTCTATCCTATTAGATCTTTGTTTTCATTAGTGTCCATCACTTGGTTGGCATTAATTTCCTAGATCTAATTACTTTAGAATTGGGATTGAAAGTATTTATTTCCTTAGAATCACCTTTAGAATTGGGATTGAGGTACTTATTTCCTGTACACACCAAGATTGGTTCTCTATTTGTGCAATGATGGCCTAGGTTGATCACTAGGCAGTGGTGAGATAAGAAGAGAGTAAGAAAAAATGATTAAAATGAACATAGGATTGAATGGTGTAATATGAAGGTATATTGGGATCCTCAAAAATTTGCAAACACCATATGGGTACCTAAATTTCAATATAATTGATCTAGTGAAGGTCTACAGACACATTTTTTTAAAACTACTTTTTGTTGCTCAATAAGCCAAAAAGTGGTCATTTTGGGTTTAGGGTATTAAAGCGAAACCTAAGTGTGATTCCTTGATATTGTTTAGATTTCCCAAATGGGTGTCAAATATTGTAATTTTTTGGGGGCTTGTTGAAATGATTGGTAAGTTAAAGGCCAAATACTCAATAGACATGGTTGATTAGATTAGGCCCATTAGGACTTCTTATAGAAACTCGAAGTATTAAGAAAGTTTGAGTAGAACCCACTAAACCATTGATTAAATGGAATACAACTAACTTATTTGAATTCCATTAATGATATTAGAACATTAAGATCTTAGTTGGTGGAAGGAATTGTGGTTGTAGTCCTTTGGAAGGAGAAACTTGTTAGGTCACTAAGGTTGTACAAGGTCTACAACCTGGTAGCAAGTGGATTATTTGAATAGAAATCTTGGGAAGGTTTATGGAAGTCCTTAGTGGTTCCTTGGGAAGACCACTAGAGTCATATCCATTGGATGGTCAAACTGGCTAGTTAAGCCTTGTTAAGATCAAACCAAAAGTTCCTCTACATCATCATTTCAAGTTCCAAAGGACATACCTCCTTGGCCTTTCCTTCTTTTCTTTCCTTCAAACATATTTTTTAGTTTCTTCTTGAACCTCAAGGTGAACTAATATGCCTCTTCAATACTGGTCATTCTAACTAGACTTAAATCCTCCTAAATGCTTGGACTTAATCCATTAAGGTAATGAGAAACCTTCTCCTTTTAATAGCTTCTTCATGACTTGCATTGACGAGGACTCGATAGAACTCTTCCATGGGTGTGTGCACCAAGTCAGTGTACAAAAAAGAGAACACCCACAAAAAAATAAAATCTTTAATAACCCAATTGACTTATGAAAAATCTGATCATGTTATTTCAAACTAAAAAAAGTGGCCAGACTAGGTAACCAAGCCTAGCCTTATAACATTTAATAATAACCCAACTGAGTTATGAAATAGTTTAAATTTCTTAAAACTTGATTGAGTTTTATAAAGCTTGATTGGGTTTTGAAAAGCTAAATTAAATTTTTTTTGGCTACCTCAATTCAATCCCTAAAATAGCACAAACAAATCTTGAGGAGAAGAGAATTTGGAGAACCCAATCATGCTTTGAGGTTTTTAAAGCTATGTTCAACATTTTTGACCATGCTACCTCGTAAATAAGGTAAGTTTGTATTTTTTGTTTTCTTTAGTTCTATTTACTTCCATTTGGTTCCATTTTTTAAAAATGATGTAGGGAGTGAAGAGATAACTGTGGCCAAAGACACACTTAGCTATTCAAAACCACATGCAAGAGTAAACACAACGGAAAATTACACAATAACAAAAAAACACAAGAGATAGAGGAACAAATTCCTTTCTACATTCATAAAGATTTAAGATACGTGCCTAGCTATGAGGCTTTCTAGGTTACAACCAACATTATAATTTAGATTCAATCTACAATGCTCAAACTTCACATTTTAGCTTTTCTTTTGCTCTTCCTATGCTACTTCCTCTACTTCATCCTCTAACTTCTTGTTTAAAACTCTACCAAAGACCCCCCTTTAAATATATGCACAACTACAAGTCAGCCTATTGCAAATACAACAAAATAAACCCTTATATTAAATGCTAAAAAAAACCACAAGTTGGCTCTTAGCAAATACCTATCACAAAATTAAATAGAAAGATTAGCTCCAACTATAAACCACACATAGACAAATCGACAAATGAAGAACCAAAAAAATGCTGCAACTCGAAGAACTTAGAAACCAAAGGAACTTGAAAACACTCGACAACCAAAGGTACTCGATAACACTTGGCAACCAAAGGAACTTGGAAACACTCAACAACCAAATGAACTTGGCAACACTCAACAACTAAAGGAACTCAAAGACACTCAGAAACAATTGTGAGCTCAAAAAACAAAGAGAACTTGGCAATGCAAGGCATTACAACTCGACAAAAACTAAAAAACTTGACAAACATGTAGGATAGAAATGCAAATGGTCCTACATTAAAAAAAATTAAGGTTTGTAATAAATTTTTTTTTTTAAATTTTTAATTTTTTATTATTAGATGCATTAAAGAAACAAAGAAAATGAGTTAGCCATGAAATACCTCCTGATACACAAACAATACAATCAACCCCCAAAGCACAAAACCCTCCATTGACTATGGGGCAACCACAAAGCCCTCTTCCTACTATGACAAAACCACAAAATCCTTCACCTATTGCCACATAGGCACAAATCACTCCACCCACTGCAACATAGGCACAAAACCCTCCACTCAATATTCCCCTTCAACAATCATGGTCACCTATAAACCCTCCACGCATATCATTAGATCATGTAAATGATATCCAAGAGGACCTCATAAATTTCCTTAAAAAAATACCTCCCACATTATTTAAATGACCAATAGGTTGAGCTCATCTAGTCTTTCTCACCACTCAACCTTGAGATACACACTTGAACAAATAGTCCATTATGCGAATGAGGTGTCTAGGGAGGTTACAAAACAAGGTTCATAGAGGGAAAGATGTTGTGCACTTTATGTTGATGGATTATCATATCACCAAGTGAAATATAAGGACATAAAGAAAGGTGTTATATGTTCTCTTTTCACTAATCCTAATTCTAGAAACTCCCTATTAGGAAAAAAATTACATTTATTGGTACACTCACACTAGGAAGAAATTAGATTTTTGGGATAGGTGGTATTGCTAGAATGATTTAAAATAATCGAGAGAGGAGGTGAATCAGTTATTCTCAGATCCAAATGTACCAATAGAACTTTTAATTAGTTCAAATACTTCAGATCTAAACATTTAGTATCTTAGTCTCCATAGAAAATAATCAACAACATAAACTTGTAGTTCACTATCCTAATATTTATAAACATGCAAAATATTAAACATTAATAGTAAAACATCTCAGATAACATCCACACAAGCATGACACTAGGATTTAACATGGAAACACAAATTGGAAAAAATCACTAGTAACATGATACCAATTTTCACTTTTCTAAAGTGAGCTTTGTGAGGAGCTAACCCTATTTAAGGTTACAAAGCAAACTATTAAATGTGACCTTATTAAAAGATTTAATCACCCTATTAGGAGTGACCTTGTGATATTTCTATCAGGATTTAATTGTGTGATGTTGAGTCAAATTCATTGATCCATGTTAGAGGGATTTGGAACATTCTAGTAAAATGTCACCTTAATTAAAGGGTTTACATATGACTATTAGGTCAACCTTGATTAAAGGATTTCAATTAGTGATACAGTGGTTAAAAGAGTAACAATAGGTTGATTTGATAAATACAACTCAGTTTGCAAATATAGATCACAATGTAGCTTATATGCTGATCCACTAATTGAGCTCCATTGTCATCTCTATCTCTAATCTTCTTGGCACTTCCTCAAGTGATCAAATTTCAACTCTTCATAACTCTTCCCAACCTCCTACTTAAGTTTTCCATTCAATAGCAACAATAACTGATCCAACCACTTTTTAGGTTAGCCCTTGTGCCTCCTTAAATAGGCATTTCTAATATTTTCCACTTAAACATCATCATAGATTTTAGGGTTTGGTCAGATTCATTGAATCCTTCCATCATTTCATCTCCTATTTTCTTTTCTAGAAACTTCTCAAAACTTCCTCTTAAGTCCATGCATAGAAACTATAAAATATAGTTTCCTTTGAATTAAATGCTCTAGGTCATCCATCCTTATCTTCAACACACTTTCCATATTCCAAGGATTCAATTATGTTGGCTGGAAATCAAGATTTCCTCATAATCTGTCAAATGTTCTCATTTGGCCAATACTAGGTTTTGATGCTCGATCATTAGTCAATTACTTTGCCGATACTAACTATTCTTGCTCAATATACTTTATGATACTTGATCAATACTGATGCTTAGTTAACATTGTATTTTTCTTAGAGTATACTATTGATCTATCAAATCTAGCATCACTCATCATAAAATTCTAGCTCCTTAATCTTCTTCTCTTTTTCTTGGTCAAGCCTATGCATATGGTATTTCTTTGATGACTTCTTCTAGGCTTCAATGTAGCCATCTTCTCCACTTAGGTTATGATTCAATACTCATATTATCTTGTCAAGATCTAACTAATCAAGTTCCCATTATAGTTTCTCATAACTCAACCTTTCCTCTAGGTCCTTTTGTTATTTCTTATTCTAAAATCCTCTTTATCAATCATCTTGATATGGCACTCTACTCAAATAAAAAATGTCTCACCAATAAGGTCTAACATCAATGACAACATAAAAACTATTCTAATTATAGTTCCAATAGGTATATGTCATTTAACCAACCATCATGTAATAATTATGATGTTCCTTTATATTTTTTGAGAAAGCTTCACTGCGAGTTCATTCTTGGCAAGAAGCCAAATTACTTTGACATCTATGAGTTCCAAGGTAGAGGGAAATGATCTTTACAAGATAGACTTGGCGCCCATAAGGTGGTTCCAACACATGAGACAAGATGTACATCATAAAAAACTATATCTCATGTTGTGGTCCCAATAATTGTAAAGGATTCTATTGATTTATAGACTCTTCATGTAGCTACATCATTGATCAATTCCATCATCCATCATAGCTCATAGTTAGGTGGTATTACTTCACCTAAACCATCTTAAAAATGATTAGATGTCTCACTGGGTCATTGTAGCCTATAGAAGATTTGTCATCATCATTTGTACCATTGGTATTATCCCTACTTGTGCCACTTTCATCTTCATCACATGCATGATTGGAGTCTTTGGGGCCCGATCAACATGTGTGTTTTAGTTTCCAGTACATATGTGATGGGTTGGATACTAAGGTGATTGAGGATGGATTAACATCCCATCCATGTATACATTTTGGAAGGACCCATTATGCATATAGAGGTGGGGATTTCATGCTCATAGATGATTTGATGGCAAGTCTTTGGTGTAGAGGAGACACAAGCTTGTTTGTTTGAGTTTTCACATGTTATTATTTGTATCATGTTAAAATGGAAGAACTTCTATGTTAAGAGTGGTTATTCCTTCAAGTAAGTTGTTTGGGGTCATGTCAAGCACCTTGAATGGGTTTTTCATGGATCTGGTAGTTTTCCAGCTGTTCTACTTCTCTCTCTTTATTTCTAACCTATTTTTGACAACCTGTTCTATGAAACTGAAGACTTTTACTTTTGGGTCAAGGATGATTGGTTGGTCAAGGTGGACCTTGACCCTAACCTAGGGTAGGTTTGACCTCATCCTTGAACCTAGGTCTCATTTTTAATTTCTAGAAGTTTTGAGATCTCAGGCTTCAAAAAGTTTATTTTCCCATTTTTAGGTTGGCACTTTGGGGTTTTGGAATGGTAGACTCTCAAATTACATTTAATCTATGTCTATTCCTAGTAGTTAAGGTTAAATGGGATTTGATGCTCCTATGTCAGTCTTCTCTAGGAATTAGTGCCTTAGATCTCTATATAATGAAGCCTTCTTCCCTCATTTTGACATCTACTTTCCATCCACACATATCTATAAGCTATTCATGATTCATAAGTGTATTCAAAATCTATGAGTGACTACCTACTATTCATAAGGAGATATCATCAAGAATTCTATCAAGCATTCAAGTTTTCCATTGAAGATCAAGGATTGAAGAATTCAAGCCTTTTGAAAGAATTTGGTTTAAGCATTCAAGATTTATCATTTAAACCCTAGATCTAGCCATCATGGTGGTGTGATATTCTTTAAAGATCCTTTGTTTATCTTCAAAATCTACTGATTAAGGTGGATACTAAGCATAAAATCATGGAGGTTTTGATTTACATTTGTTAATGTTATGCTCAATCTTTCATATTAGTATACTTGTTTACATTTCAAATACAATTGCATATCTATTGAATATCATAGCTTCATTGTTAGATTTACTTCTATTACTTGCTAGCCTTCCTTATTTCAATTCCATTATTAAGGTTGATTCCAAACTGGGGTTTGATCAAGGAAAACCCCTCATCCAAACAAAAAAACCATTTTTTTTGGAGATATAGGTGTGGAGTAGAAAATTGAAGAGCATATTTAGATACCCTTTTTGTCAAGCTTGTGAGATTTGCAAATAAAAATTTCATCAAAGCAGTGCAGGTCAAGGTTAAATTTTTAGGGTATAATTGTGCCACGAGGTAAGATTGTGCCCCACTATCAGGGTCAAGGTCGACCTCCCTTCAAAAAGACAAAATATTTCTAGGTTTTCTCCACCTTGACATTTTTAGACTGGAATAGATTATTGAGTTCCCCAAAATTGCATACAGACATCAGAAAATAACATTTTCCAAATTCAAGGTTAGTTTTTATCTTTTATCTATTTCAAGATTTAAGCACATACTCCCCCATAATAGAAAAAATCATATAACCCCCCCTCTCCCAATTTTCCATCACATGATCCATTTATGCATTGATCACTTTCTTGTACTTAATCAATTTGGATCATCACATTGAAAATAGGGTTAAGATAAGAAACCTTATTTTGTTTCTATTCATTTTGGTGAACCCGATATGCTTACCCCCTATCTTTTGTGGAATTAGATGCCCTATAATGATTTGTGGTGTTATATTTCATTTCATATTGGTTAGGTCTTTTCTTACATTAAGATTAGATTTAGTTTATGCTCTTGCATTTTAAATTCAAAAAATCTATATATTCCATAAAATACAAAAATATTGCTTACATTTTATTTATTATGTAGATTATGAAGATGCTTTGGTGTGTGGTATGTTCATCATTACCCTTCTTTTAGCATCTATTTTCCATATTAATGATGTTCATGAGAGTATCATTCATTTTATTATGTTCATGATCTTTCATTTTATTCTTGCTTGTGCTTTTGTGAATTTAATTGATACTAGTCTTTCTACATTTAAAACTTTCATTAAAGATTCATGTGGTAGATTTATCATTCTTTTGGATTATGTGAAAGATTTGGTAGATGAAACACCATCTCCTAATATTCCTAATTTTAATACTACTCTTCCTAATCTAATGCCTAATTCTCCATATGTTAATCCTTGTTCATCTTATGGTTGTAGTCAAGCTATAGTTTAGGATATAGATCTGTAAGCCTTATTTGATTTACCTTCTCACGTGATTCATGATGATATTAAAGGAAAGGGTAAAGACACTTCTTCAAAACCTATTATTCCATCTTATACAAATTTTACCCATGAACATGATAAACAATCACCTCTTGTAGAAGATTCACATGATATGTACACTACAAGATATAGGATGATCACTAAACAAGGTTATAAAGGTTTAGGTCTTGGAGTTAATGAGCATGGTATTAAGTATCCCATTCATATACCCTCTAAACTAGATCTACATGGTATTGATTGTTTGCAATCTCAACTTAAGGAAGGTGATGTTAATCATTGTCCTCATCTTCATAAACTTCTCCCTACACCTACCTTGGACAACTTTGGTATTCATCAAGAGGTGGCTAAATAGGTATATGTTGAATTAATAAATTCAAAAAAAGAAATCTTTAAAAATATACCAAAATATGCCTTATATAAGTAAAAATGTCCTTTTCATTATCATAATATGCACTTAATTACTAATTGTAGACATTTTAAATTGTATGTTTGTGAATGAGCTTCTTTAGGAGTTATATCTCACTCTTGTGTAGTCTTACAATTCCATCATAGTTTTAATATAGGGGATTCCCCTCCTATTGATATAATATAGATTTATTTTCTTATTGTCTTTGGACTGGGGGGCTAGAGGTGTATTTTCATCCAGTCTCCTAGAATCCATTAGGCTTTTTATTTTGGCTTAATTGGTATTTTTTCTTCATATTCTCTATTATGCTCTATTCAAGATATCTTTTCTAAGATATTTTTTTTGTAGAGGCATCCCTTATCTTCCTCCCTAGGGGGCAAGGTTCTTCCTTCTTTATCTTTGTCTATAGAAGTGCTTTCCTTAGCTTAGTGGTACTTATTTATATTGCAATATTACTTCTTCATACTGACAGATATTTTGACTATGGATAACCTTTTTTATAAGAGGTTGTTGTCCTAGGTCATCAACTCTTTTTTATGTTGAAAATTATATTCTTTATAAACTCATACCCTTGCTTTGGTGTTATGGTTGCTTTTTCCTTAGGGAAAAATTCAGCCAAGACCAAGGAACTCAAGCACAAGCACAATAGTAGACCAAAAGAGTATGATCAGAATGACAATATGATATTCATTCAATGTATTGATTGATATGAATTGATATAATAGTACACTAGAGGTGCTTGTATATAAAGACCTTTGGAATGCTTCTAGAATGCTTAAGAATCAACAATGTGACAAGTCTTACAACCAAGCACATGTCCACCAGGTGTGGGTTATTCTCCATTAAGCACAGGAGTAAGTGCAATGATGAGAGGATAAACCTACAAAGATGTAGCATGTAAAATTATGTTGTAGACACCATGTGCTAAATTAGGAGTGCAAACTATTGTGTTGTCTAGATGAAAACTTAGTTAATTATGCAAACTCTAGTATTGTAGACACCATGTGCTAAATTAAAGTTACGTACTCTTATGTTGTCAACACAACAACTCATATGAGTGTGCATAGTCCAAGGTGTCTAACCTAATAAATAATAAAATAATGCATTAACCTAAGTAAACTTAAGTAAAGTGTAACAAGTAAATACTTATTTACACCAATATCCCCCCTTAAGTGCAACTTAGGGGAATGTACTTAAGCTTACAAAAGCTAAGATGAAATGCAAGATGGGTCCCAACTACTAGGCCATGTTAGGTACCAATGTAAATAATGCAATGCTATCTCTCATAAAGTGGAGAAAGAGGGAAAACCTCATGGGAAAAACCTTCCCCCAAAATGAGAGATGAAAAGATAAGATGCATGGATGGATGAAGTAATCAAGACCCCCCCATTACGACATAGATCAAGTATATACAAAAGAGAAATAGGAGAAGGACAAAAATCCATAAGAGGAAAAAGTCCCCCACAACCCCACCCCCCCCTTAAAGAGAATAAGAAGGAGACAAGGTAGTCCTCCCCCACCCCCTCAAATGAAGAATTTCGATCCGTGATAGCTACTCCAATGTAAAAGCTGATCCATGAATGTTGAATAATGTTCCTCTCCTTTGGAAGAAATAATGGTAGAGGTACAAGTGAGATGCTTCCCCTATGTGTAGAAAGAATCTCGATGATGAATGATGTCTCTAGAACATACTCAGCTATCCCTATGTCAATGATGATGGTCACCCCTTCCAATACTAATGAAAAAGAACATGTGCAGATCAAGCAAGGATGGATGCAGAACCTATCCCAAAGAACCATTTGTCTCCTCAAATGATAATGAGACCTCTTGCAACTACTATACATAAGTATCCATAATCATATCAATTTGTGAAGACACATCATATAGAGAATGAACAAGAGGATTAGAGTGAGCCCTCATGACAACTAAAGAAGATTCTACTTCATTAAAAAGAAGATGTAGATCATTAATGTTGTCTCCCAAATCTGCTATGTGTCACTTCACGAACAAACCTAAAATATCTGTCAAGAAATCATCCATTGATGCTAGAGCTGGAACACAAGGTGTACCCTACTGTGTTGAAGTACATAAACCTATCACTATGGTAATAGATGAGGTATTCACCTCAACAAAGAGAAGATGAATATCATCGATGATGTCTCCCAAATGTTTAATGTTAGACTCCATGAACATAACCGCAATGTTTGGAAGGAAGTCATCCCATGAAGCTGAAGTAGGAAGATATAGTGTTTCCTAATGCACTGAATCATAAGCATCTATGGTTGGAATTGGATTAGTAGAAGAAATAGGAGCATTAGGAGGTGTGATCTCATCTAGAGTTGGAGGAACCATAGTTGAAGTGACTAAAGATAGAATGTCCTTTGGAAATGGAGGAACTCATAGACCTCCATATACTTCCCAAAGAGCCATCCAAATATCATGAGGAGCACTTGCCATACAAAGATGAGCAAAGGATTCCTTACTCATGCTATTATACATAAAGAAAATAAGAAGATGAAGATGATCTGCCCAATTAGGATTAGGTGGTAGTATCTTTGAGCAGAGATAAAGAAACACTTGGTGATGTTCTCTTAGATGATCGATGATTAAGGCACTCCATTTTTGATAGTTCCTTGGTGTCAACTTTAGTCTTATACCAGACTAAAATATGTGACAAGACTCCATGATATCAATAAATGTAACCCCCAAAATATATGTGTCCAGATGAGCCCGTACTAAGCATTTGAAGTAACAAAAATTAGGATTTGTGAGTTGCAAAAAAATTTAAGAACATAGATCTCAAACCACCTACACCAATGTGTAGATCATGAAATTCTACCCCAAAACAAAAAAAAATTGCTTGAAAAAAGGAGTCTGTATGAGGGAGATATCGCAGTTTGAAAATCACCTCTATTGATATTTTTCCTCAATCACCGCCATTGTGCCTCCAAAAATCAAATGACTCTAATTTTAACCTTAGATGTCCAATTTTGGTGGAACAAAAGTCACTTTGGGGTTTTTTTGACCTTTTGAATATGATGCTAATATCTAATTAGCACTAGCAAGCTCCAATCTTTGCCTACAAAAAATCTCTCCTACTAGCTTGGCAAATTTTTTTTTTGAACAAAATATGTAGATCCAAAAAATAATGCAGAGAAATTGTAGAGAATGAAATAATAAAATATACAGATCTAAAAATTAAATTCAAAGATGTGAAATGACCGTACCAAACTTGCAAATCGAACCTTCGAGTGCTAGTTTGTAAAAAAAAGGCCTCAAATTTGACTATGGCCCAATATAGCCAAATTTATAGTCAATTTCCACCAAATTGACATTTCAGACACAATGCTGAGGTTTTCTTTGGCTCTAGATGCTCCCAATGTTTGTGAATACTTTGGATCTAGGTTGAGTTGCTGAAGCAAGAATGGTCTTGAATGACTATGTAAAAAGAAATTCCTCAAGCTCTGATACCATGTAAGAATTTGGTATAGCTCTGATATGATGTAAGAATTTTCTTAGGGTAAAATTCACCCAAGACCAAGGAACTCAAGCACAAGGACAATAGTAGACAAAAAGAGTATGAAAAAAATGATGATATGATATTCATTCAATGTATTGATTGATATGAATTGATATAATAGTATACTAGAGGTGCTTGTATATAAAGGCCTCTAGAATGCTTCTAGAATGCCTAGGAATCAACAACATGATAAGTCTTACAACTAGGAACATGTCCACCAAGTGTGGGTTATCCTCCATTAAGCACAAGAGTAAGTGCGATGATGAGAGGATAAGCCTAGAAAGGTGTAGCACATAAAATTATGTTGTAGACACCATGTGCTAAATTAGGAGTGCGAACTATTATGTTGTCTACATGATAATTCAATTAATTATGCAAACTCTAGTGTTGTAGACACCATGTGCTGAATTAGAGTTGCGTACTCCTATGTTTTCAACATGACAATTCATATGAGTGTGCATACGCCAAGGTGTCTAACCTAATAAATGATAAAATAATGCATTAACCTAAGTAAACTTAAGTAAAGAGTAATAAGTAAATACTTATTTACACCAACAATTTTCCTTATTTCAAAGATTCATTTTCCTCTTCCTTGGAGGGGGCTTGATGATTGAATCTTTGTTCCCATTTGTTTTGAAACCTAATATTTTATCTAAAAGAACTCCTCTATGGTGGGGGTATTGTTGATAAGATCTCTTTCTTTGAGGATCCTTTTTCCATAAGTGGCATATCCTTTTTGCTATTATCTATGTTCTTGGATGTAGGGGTCAATACCCTTTGCTAAGACCATAGTGTACATTATTGTTAATAGGATATCTCCTTACATTGTGAAGTAGGTATCCTCTTCCTCTTCCTTATCATGTCTCATAAAAAACCATGATAAGGAGGGGGGCATATATAGGGTTTCCCATGTACTATAGTTTTTATTTTATATGCTAGATCTTGGAAGGTAACACACATAAGTTGCTAAATCCTGAAGAGACACACATTTTTCAATTACACACACACACACACATGTATGTATGTATGTATGCATGCTAAATCTTTGAAAGTAATGCAAATAAGTTGCTAAATTCTAAAGAGACACACATTGCTAAATCCTTTGAAGGTAATGCACATAAGTTGCTAAATCCTTAAGAGATACACAATTTTCAGAATTTTAATATGCTAAATCTTTCAAAGGTAACACACATAATTTGTTGAGTCCTGAGAAGACATGCATTTCATATTCATAGTGATACAAAAAGCTGGATCTATGGGTATTCCAAAAGCTGTTAGAAGAAACGTTACAATTACAAGCATAGTTTATGGGTGAACTATTAGGTTTGGCCACCTATTTGGCTCTCCCTTCCTTTTGGCGATTCATGGTAAGTTGAGCATCTTACTGGGCAAGGTAATCACTTCTTTTTCTCTTTCATGCTAGTAGGAGTGAATAATGAAGCTATGTTATTTATAGTGTTGCTCTTGTCTTTCTTATGTAATAACTTATATTTTTATGATAGCTTTCCAAATATGATATTAGTATGAGAAATATTTCTTAGTAAGGTTTCTTGTGCTAGTTGATTTGGGATTGTTTAGTACTAACCCTTTCTTTTATGTTGTTTTGTTTTTGTTTGTTTTTGCACTTTTGTGCATGTATGTTCAATTAGAGTCTTTAGCTTGGGGGCTTATGTCCTTAGCTAATTATTATTTTATCTTGTTATGAATCCACTTGGATATCTTCTTTCTTCTCTTCCTTTACCAAGAGTTTGTATTGAGATCATACTCTTACTAAAGTGGAGGCTAAATGTATCATCTTTAAATAGAAACATTTTTGTGTTAAGAGTTTTTAGATCTCTGAGTAAGTGGTCTGGGGTTATGTTAAGTTCCTTGAATGGGTTTTTTCATGGATCTAGTAGTTTTCCCCCTGTTCTTCTTCTCTCTCTTTATTTCTACCCTATTTCTGACAACTTGCTTTGTGAAACTGAAGATTTTGACTTCTAGGTCAAGGAAGACCTGGTGGGTCAAGGTTGACCTTGACCATGACCTAGATCAAGGGAAAATTTGACCCTAACCCAGGGCAGGGTCAACCTCATCTCTGATCCTAGGTCTCAATTTAAATTTTTGGAGGTTTTAGGATCTTGGGCTTTAGAAAGTTTATTTTCCTGCTTCTAGGTTGGCTGTTTTGGATTTTGGAATGGTAGACTCTTAAATTACATTTAATCTAGGTATATTCCTAGGGGTTAAGGTTGAATGAGATTGAATGCTCCTATGTTGGCCTTATGTAAGAGTTAGCACCCTAGATCTCTATATAAGGAATACTTCTTCCCTTGTTTTGACATCTACTTTCCATCCACACATATCTACTAGCTATTCATGATTCATGAGTGCATTCATGATCTATGAGTGACTACCTACTATTAATAAGTGCATTAATGATTCATAAGTGCATTCATGATCTACATAAAGATAATATAACCCCCTCTCTCCCTATTTTCCATCACATGATCCATTTCTGCATTGATTTTTTTCTTGTGCTTATTCAATTTGGATCATTACATTGAAAATAGGGTTAAGAAAGGAATCCTTATTTTCTTTCTATTCATTATTTAATAACCTAAATATCATAAAAGTAAATAAAATTTTATTTTATAGAACACTCTATATTGATATGTGAAGAATATGCAATGAAATGTGTAGTGAGCAACATGAGGACACCACATAGAACTCATTTTGCTAGAGGTGTGAGGCTAGGAGCAAGGACACCTAAGGTAAATATTTTTAAATATTTTTAAAACTACAATAATACACTAGCTTTGAAATATTGTTTCTTAATTTCTATGACACTATGAACTTCCCTAAATGTTGTTTCTTAATTGTTATGACATTATCCTACCCTATTTGGTGCAAGGATCTTTCCTAGGACCTTTTGAAATTTGAAATCTTACATTTGTTAGAATATTTGGAACAACTGGGGGGAGGGGTGGGGAATTAGTTATCGCTAGCTCCATATGTAAAAATAAAACACTTAAAACTTTGACAAACTCAACCTAATAACTCACTAATTAAAATTGAATGGCTAAATAAGCTTTCTTTCCTCCACAAGACTAAATTAAAATTTTATGTTTCTCTCTAGGTTAGTTCTTGGATTTATAATGAGATCATTATTCTCAAGAAAAAGATAGAGGAGCTCTAGAATGAACTAGATGAAGAAAGGGCTAAAAGAATTTAGCTAGAGAACCAGGTGGGTAATATCCCTTAGAAGTTAAAGGCCTATGAAATAGAGTTGTGCCAATTGGTTAAGGATAGTGGTAAAAGGATGGATATAGTAATTGTTGGTGCTCAAAATTGCATTCCCATTTTGAGCGTCTATTTCAAATTTTGGGAAATTTGAGCACTTTGAATGCTTTTTGATGAGATTGTACTTGGCTATACCTTTGAGCCCCTTGAGGTGTTTAATGTTTCTAACACCTTCCATTTAGCCTATCCAATTGTTTCATGAAGTTAAATTTTCATTCTGAGTCATTTAGTGAAGTCCTATTTTGAGCATTTGTCATTTTTGCATTTTCACCTAAGTGTCAAACAATAACAGGAAGCTGTGTTTGCAACTAAATATCTCGCACCCAGAAATATTTCATGATTTGTTGCTTTGGGAGTATATAGTGTCTATATCTAAGAACCTATGTTTCAAATTTTTCAAGCCGTTTCAAGTTTTTTTGACTAGGTTTTGAATCATCTAAAGTTGGTAGTTTATTGTTTTCACACATTTGCAAAATGTTCATATTTCTGGGAAGCCCTGTTTGATGAGTTATAACTTTGACCCAGTTGATCAAAATGCTAGAATTCCTTTTGCGTTGCATTATAAAGGTTAGAGACTTGTTATGTTTCAAGTTTCAGCTTATGATGAATCCATTTGATCAATTTTCAAATGCAATTTCAAACGCAATTTATAACTTCTTACTTGTGTCAGTATTTGCAGATTTGTTGGAACCCCTGTTCATGATGTCATACCTTGAAATCCATTACAGATGAGATTGAATGGATTGTACCCCTATGTTTTCCTCTAAAATACTCCAAGTCTGTCAGTTTTTAAGTCATGATGAAATCCATTTGCACATTTTTCCAGGTCTATTCCATTTGCAAAAGTCACCTTTTTGACAGTGTTTTCAATCTGCAAATCCAGGTAGCCTACTTTGAATGCTCGCTATTTGTCCCCTATTATTCATCATGAGCCCAAATTGTAGATCCATACTCTCCTCATGATAATGAACCAATGCCGCAATTTTTATTTCTCCAAGTGTTAGTTTGCCCAATTTTTGAAGCCAAATCCAAACCTAGTTTACTGTTTTCTGACATGTTTATGTGCAGGTAATTCTAAGAGGGCAACTTTGATAGAGAGTATCTTTTGACCCCAAATTTTTCATGAGACAATATTTGATGGGGTAAAAGTGTTTGGAATAGAGAATTAGTATGCCAATCTTCAGAGCCTGGTTAGGTGTTTGGACCAGTTTTTAAAGCCAGCCAACAGGCCTTGTTAGCTAAAAGTTGTAGTTTGCAAATAAGTGGTTAAATGAATTTTAATGATGTTTCAGTGATGGATTTTGATCCAAATTGGTGCCAAATAATCAACAGGATAGTTTGGAGGTTCAGTTGTTCAGAAATGAGTTTTTTTTTAGCTGGACCTGCTTTGGGGCATGACTAGCTCTGCCAGGATTGACAGGTTCAGAGGTGAATAAAAGAATGTTTTAAAAGTAAAGAGTTATGCACAATTAAATAAGGGGAAAGTGCATAAAATCAAAGGATTCCTTGATAAACATTACCTCCAGTGTGATGCAGTCATTTCCTTGAGATTGGTCAAATTGTTGATGTGTTCAACATTGAATATTTCATTCGCTTTAGTATAGAATGGAATCATTATCCTTGGGGTGGCCCCAGGGCACCTGGAGTTTAACAGGAAAAATCTATTACAACTTTGCCTACACATTTTGTAATGCAATAAAAAATACAAACTTGAGGGAATCATTTTCAATGTGACATGATTTTTAAAATGTTTTTTCTTTCTCTTTTAGATGGGGCTTGTATTTCCAACATAGTTGCAACGGAGAGAGGTGATCCTGAACTGTTTGACACAAATGGTGCTTCTCTTTGATATGTCAAATATCTCCAAGAAAACTTCAATTAAATCCCACAAATGGCAACAAAGTATGAAAGAAGTTGTTGGTGGAAAGTACGGCATCAATGTTATAAACCGCAGCAAGGGAAACATTGACCCTACGCAAATAGTTAAGTTTCCAAATCAAGCAGTCGACTAAGAAAACTACAATCAACACCATAGAAAAGTAGAACTCATGCAATGAATAGAAAGGTAATCCATATAAATAAGATTCCAAGCAACAAAGAAACATTCCACATAGTTAAAGACCAGGCCGCAAGAAGGTTGGCATGTTGGAAAAGGAAATCCATGCCAATTTGAAGTAGTTGCTCACACCCCGCCCAACAAGTAAAGAGGAAGGGTCTCCATGTTTGGAGAAAATGAATCGAGCATAGTGACCAGAAGAAGCTGCCAATAGAAGCATCATGCATCGAAGGAGTATAAAGTTTCCCATGTAGAAAGTAGAGCAACATGTGCAAGGGGAGTTGGAGAATTCAAAAACTCACTGCCAAATAAAGAAAAGCTGCACTAAATAGACCATGCAAACCAAAGGAGGGAAGCATAGGTAATGTAAAAGGAAGAAAGCACAGTCAAAAGAAAAAGCCATTGGTTGAAGGTAGAGGCAAGGAAACAAGTAAAAAAAAGAGAGAAGGCATTGCTCATGAGAACAAAAGCAGCCCACACCAGTTAGTGGCAATCAAACAAATGGAAGATCATGCCTATGAAAAGAGCCATCCAAGTTTAAAGCCGCTCAAAAAGAAGAAGAAGCTGTAGCATATGGAGAAAGCCACCCATGCTGACAAAAGGAAGTCTACTTGTTAAAAGCTGTGAGAATTAACAATTTTAAAATCAATTTAAAAATGTTCGCAACCAATAACATCATTAGAGGAGGCCTTAGGTAGCATGAGTTGGAGGAGGCATTTTAAATCCTTTATCCCACATTCTTTGCAGAGATTTCTATTTAGTTGTTTAAATGCTAATCAAGACACTCAATGAAATGTCTTAAAAGAGGAGTCTTTTGAAAGGCAGTGGGATGCGCAGGTGGGCCTATGGTTAGCCAGAAAGAGTAAAATTTTGAATGCTAACACACAATCCAAAGCTAGTGACATCAGCATTGCAGCGACTAGAAAAATTAGAAAATCCTACACCTCACTACCTCGCTAGCCAAAAAATCCAAAGGTTTTCAGCTAGTGACATAGGGAGTCATCAAAAACCTTCAAAATTCGATGAGATAGCAATGGGTCTATGTGGCAATAATGTGGCACCATCAGCGAATCAGTGAATGACATGTGGTGAAGTAGGTGATGATGTGGTGAGATCACAAATAGAGGAAGGAGATCATGCCACATGGCACATTTGACAGTCCTTGCTATCTCGCCAAGGAGAAGTTGCTCCCACAATAACATGGTGACATAGCAAGGGTAGAGGTGGTGATGACACATGGCAGCGGGTCCTAGTAGTACTGACATCGGAAATGCAAGTTTCAACCAATAATGGAGCACCATGTGGCAATGAGGTGGCAGTGATGAGGTAGGTATTGACTAAGCAATGAATGGGAAATGAAGGAGCAACCAACCATCCAATTAGAAGCTACCACATGGCAACCTGGGTGGTGCCCACTGGGCCTAGTGAGGAAGAAGGAAAAAATTGAAGAATAAAAAATAATTTTTAATTATTTTTTCAAAAGAATGTGCACATTCATAACTAAAAAATGCAAAAGTGGGCATATTTTCTAAAGTATAAACTTTAGAGTTTTTAAAATTTGGAATTTTCAAATTGCAAGCTAGAGTTTCATACTAGGGAGACATTTTTTCAAATTGAGATTCTGGAGATTTCTGGTAGGCAAAATATGCACTCCAATATACCATCGAAATCAAAATGAGAGGAACTTTCTGAATCTGAATTCAGTTTTTGCATAGGTCCTCATCAGTTCACACTATAGGCCAATTTGTAAAATTTGGGGCATTGGTGGCAGAACAAGAAAATTTGATCACTGAGCATCAAAGTTTATTAAAGAGCATATTTGAAGACCTTTTGAAGCCTGAATGTGTTAAAGATAAGCTGGAAAAGATTATTTGGCATTCTGGAGGTTATATTCAACTGATTCTAACTTTTAACCGTGAATTCACTTTTACATTAGAATCAGTTACTTTCTTTCATCATCAGGTTTCTGAGATATTTCTGCCTGGTAGAGGCCAAATGGTGAGGATTTGATTCTGGTAGTTACAGAGAGAAGGTAGAGAGAGGCTTTTCATTTTCTTGGGAAGGAATTTTGAGGGTACACATGTTAGTTGCATAATAAATCTGGGAATTGCTTCCTCTCTATTTATGCTTTCTTCTTCTCTTTTGTAAGAGTTGTTTGTAGTTTTCTCTGGGTAATACCAGTAAGGTTCTAGTGTTTTACTATGAAACCATTTTCTTTCAACACTTTCTCTCCTGTAAGAACAACATTAAGAAGGTTAATATAGATAGTTCAGATCTGTTAGGTTGTTTCATTATTTTCATTTCATGCATATGACTGTATAATTTCAAGGAAATAATACAAAGAGTAGTAGATGATTGAGTTTTAGTTGAATCTTTTCTCCTTTATTAGTAATCTTCAATGGTTTATAATCTTTGACATAGAGCTTAGGTTGTAGTTGTAGTCCCTTAAGGCTGTATGTTATTTCATTGTTTCCTGTGACTCAAAGGGTTACGCAAATGCTTTAGGGAAATTAACAGGGTTGTCAGGTTATTGATGGGGATATCATATAAGAATGAGATTTAAATTGAACATTGATGTATATTTACAAGTTGAATAGATAGATCAGATATCTAAAGATACACATATGTCTTAGATATTCATATGTATGCTTGTGATTCATGGATTTTCCCAATGGTTAAGGCACTAATCGATTACACGATCATTAGGTATTATTGCTACATATTAGGGGTTTGCAGAAATCAACATTATTAATCAAATGTGTTTTACCCTTTCATGTTGAAGGATTTAAAGGATTAATCCTCACTCAACTTATGTGATTCACAAATTTGCATTTAGCTACTATATATCTATGTTATTGCATGCATTATTAGGATATATAAGGGGTTTTTATTTGTAGTAATTAGGTTCAAATTTATGTTTTAAATGCACTAGTACCATATCTTAGAACCTCAAGGTTAACCTAACTAGGTCTTGCAGAGCTTGAAGTGAAGAAGGAGTTATGCCTTATAGTTGGCCCAAGACTGCAGTCAAGTGCATTCATCACATGAATTTTCTAGTGTTAGATGCATTCGTCTAGTTTCTTGGTTGTTTGTAAAACTATTAAATTAGGAGCCAACAGTAACCTCAAGTTTGTGTGTAACTACTATGAGCATTGGAAAAAAAGCAACGAGGAAATCATCTCTCCTATTGCAATTAAGTTGTCTAGTGGCCCTAATAAGACAACTAGGCAAATTACTAAGAAAGCTACTATTGCTACTCTAGGTTTGGCTATGGAGGACATCCTTCAAGGAATTAGGGTGGATGGTAAGGAATTAGCTAAGGTGGTCAAAGAGATAGCTTAATTGTAAGTTTTAGTTGTTGGTTGGGTTGCTGGTCCTGGTTTTCCTATCTTTGTTTCTTTTTCTAGCTTTTATTTTTTGATACCTTGTTAGGTTTGAGGTCCTTGTAAAACCTAGTTTTTAACTTTGATCATTTTTTGTAGGTTCTAGGTCCTTGTAAAACTTGGTATTTTATTGTGATTTTGAACTTTAGGTTCCAGGTCCTTGTAAAAGTTGGGGTACTTTTTTCGATTTATCTTTTTTGCTAGTTATAAGGGGTTTCAGGTCCCCTCAAAACCTATTTTTAGCTTAATCTAAAACCCACTAATTAAAATTGTTCACTATAATCTAACTCATCCATTCTATTTAGCCCTCTATTGTATATGTGCCAACTTGTAAAAATTATCACAATCAACATTAAATTTAAGCTTAAAAATAGTAAGTAGTATTAATATATAACAAACATCCACACAATATTTGACACCAAGATTTAATTTGGAAACCAAATTTGGGAAAAAGCACCAATAACAAGCTTCCACTTTTGGCTCTTCTCAAGTGAGCTCTTTTATGAGCCAACCCTATTAAAGGTTACAAAACATATTCTTAGGTGCAACCTTGTTAAAGGATTTAATCACCCAATTAGGAGTGGCCTTGTTAGAGGATTTAAGAACATTCCATTAGAAGGTCACCTTGATTAAATAATTTTAAAATGAATATTAGGTCAACCTTATCAAAAGGATTTTTACTATTTCCACAATGGTTAGAAAGTAACAATAAATATTTGATTTGATAACATACAACTCAATTTTTTAGATCTTTGTTTTGCTCAACTCTAGTTCTTTGACTAGATTCCATCATTCTCATCATCTCATATCTTCTTAGCATCTCTTCAAGAAATCCTTCACCTTAAAAACTTTACACTTCTATTTGCAAGTATGTTCACTACTTGTCTTCATAAATTTTCAGTCCAACAACCCTCTAAATCATATCAGATAAATAGGTAGCTTTGATCTTTTTATGCTTAATCACAATCATAGATCTTAGGGTTTGCGATAAGACTCAAAACATTTAATGAATCTATCCACTTTGTTCTTCTTCTTTTCTCAAAACTTCTAGAAACATATTTTCAAATATTAGCCTTTGATCACTCAACTAATCCTTTCCTTGCATTAAATAATATAGCTCATCAATCATTATTTTCAACATGTTTTGATTTTTCCAAGATTTCAACTATGTCAGCCATAGATCTTAACTCTTTTATAAACTATTATTTTTCTATCACTAAGTCATCACTATGTTCTTACATTTGGTCTTCATTGGATCAATTGGTCATCACTGAATTATCTTGCTTGATCATCATTGTTCAACTCAGTTATTGCTGTCACTTGAAAATCTCTATCACTCGACCAACACAAATACTCGACCAATACTATTATGCTTGACAATGCTTAAGTTTCTTCTTTTTTTCTTCAACTCCTTCATTGATTATGCAACATTGATAATTGTTCAAGATTAAAATAAAGCTTGCAATATCAATCTCCTTTTCTCTTCAACGGATCATTCTTCTTAATGAATATACAACACATTATCTTATCAAGTAGCAAATTATCAAGTGCCTATTGTAATTCCATCTTTGTTAAACATCTCAACTTAACCTTTCACTAGATCATCTCATGATCTCTTCTTTTCAAGTCCTCTTCATCAATTAAATGATATGACACTCTACACTCAACACTAGTAGCGAATTAATCTCTAGTAGGTTTGGTACATGTCTTACTAATAGGCTTGACATCAATGACAATATAACAATTGTTCCAATCAGGCTCTCAACAACTATAGCTCCAACAACATCGTTCCCATCATTGAAACATGTCACTATTTTCCTTAAAATGTTTCAATTGAATTTTCTTAAAGCCTTCCATCCATTATACACCTTAAGATATAGTTTGGTTTTATATAGCTTTACATTATCTACATTTTCCAATCCTCCACCTCATCCAGTAAAACCCAAGTCTCCAAGGAGTTTTACAAGGAAGTCAATAGAATAACCACATCCTTAGGTTGATGAATCATGTCATCTAATTAAATCATGCAAATTTTCTAGTGCTGAAACCTTTTCATCTCCCACACCTATCATTCCTCTTCCATCTCCCATAACTATCATCCCTCTTTCATCCACCCTACTTATATATCCCCCTCCATTTCTTGCCATTATTGAGACCCCTCTTATAGATTCCCTTCCATCTCCTACCATGATTGAAACCCTCCCATTCATCAAATCCATCTAATTTCTATCCACATCTCCTACTCCTAGCATTACCCAAACCCCATCTAATGAACCTCATGAGTCCATCCTCCATATACCCATCCCCATAGAAGAACCTATCAACCTCCATACCACCTAGGGTGTCTTGAAAGAGTGTGGAGGTAATGATTATACACTTGTATTTCTTGACAAGGTGTCAAAAGTTCATTCCTATCTATCTTTTCCTTCCTGATCATTTTTTTTTCCCAATTTAGGCCTTGTAGCCTTTTTGAGCCCTAATAAGGAATTTTTTCCTATCTTTAAACTATCCTTCCAATATCATCCACACCTTGTGTAAGATCCATTAAATATCTTAGAACCATTGGTTTTGTACCTTCAATCACCCACTACAAAAACCAACTCACTATTATTAAATCCCTTATGTTAGGGTATACTAAACAATGCTTATGATGAAGAATGATCAATAAAACATTCAATGACCTTCACATCCTTCTTGTTTCTTATTTCAATCATATTTACTTCTTGTGTCTTCTATTCATTTACAACATTTTCTCTTATTTATAACAATTCTCTTTACTATTTCATAGGGCTTGTTGAGGGCTAAATTTTCTCACGTTGATGATGTCACACTTTTTGTAATTAACTTTGGCCTTGAGAGCTATGTGGTATCATATTTTTCACTTCTATCATGTTTAAAATTTGAGTTGAACTCATCTTGTATCTTATTCATTCCTCTTATATATATATTTTAATTCTTTAGGGTACCCCACATAGCTCAAGGTTAGGAGAAAAGTGAAAGAAATAAGCAAGCACACCCAAACACAAAAAATGTATTAAATACAAGTTCAGTTTATATTTTAATTGTTTTAATGAATGAATGTATATACATGTACTCAATATTGATGAATATGTGCTGACTTGTTTGTTGAATATATGTAGAAACAATTGAACTTTTTAGAGTTGATGAATGCAACTAACACTATTGATGTTCATGACAGGGAAGAGGTAAAATTTTCATATTTCTTTCAATTAAATTTCATCATTATGTCATAAAAAGTTTGTTTTTTTCATCCAAGAAATTATCAGAGATGCCTCAGCATTGGTTTTTCCTCCTATGAGTATAGGAAACACATATGAGGTTATGGTATGCATTTTTTCTATATACATATTAAACAATTGCATTTATAAATGAGTACATGCTTTTTTCAGTTTTATAGTAATTATCAACAATTTTAGGTTAGTAACAGGTGTTAATTATCTTTTACTTGTTATATTACCCTTCACAACTTCATAAAAATCCTTTATAATTTAATTTTTAAAGGAGTCTCGTCAAACATGACAAAGGCTAGAGGTATGCATGTAGATTCTTAGTTGAATCCCTCTCATGATCTCATTTTGGATTGCTTATGTGTATGATAGAAATCCCTAACACCTATGTCTACAATGCTAATATTTTATTACTTTCCATGTAGGTCATGCCTCATACCAACACTGATTAAAATGGTCGCCTAGACTATGGGCCCCAATTCTTCAATTTATCAATTTTCTAAATCAATTTATCAATTTCTTGAATCATTGCATTACAATATTTTCTTAAATCAATTCAAATCATTTTCCTAGATCAAATTGAAATTTATTTAATTATTTCAATATATCCTAAGGTTTGATCATCTTATTCTAACTCTTATTTAATTAAAAGAAAACTTTCTCTTTTAATTAAATTAAATAACTCCTATTTAATTAAAGGAACTTGCTCCCTTTTAATTAAATAAAATCTTCACTTAAATATCTCATGATGAAAAAAGGAAATAAATCAAATAAAAATAAATAAATCCTTTTTCTCTACACTTAAATGCACATATTTCTAAGTGGGATTCCTTCATTTCCTCTTTCAACTTTCTTGTCAAATACTCCTCTTTTATCATTGGTGGTATTTTGTCTCACATGAATTAAACCTTATTATTCCATATTGGTTGTGAGAAGCCTCCCAACTCCACAATTGAATATATAAGGAGTCCTCTCCTTCTCATTTCATAATAAGAAGAATATATATTAGTTGCTATAGTATTGTTATGCTATATGTTTGGAGAGAAATTTTGGAGGAGTTTGGTCATTAGGATTTGGACATTGGAGCTTCATTGCAACTTCTCTCTTCTTGTCTTCTTCTCTCATGCATCCATGGCTTCCATCATCATGCTTCATCCTTGCATTTTTATATTAGCTTAGAGTCATATTTGCTTCATATATTAATCTTGCATTGGTATTTATTTTCATAGATTAGATTTCATTTTTTGCATTGTTATCATTTAGATTAGCTTGCATCTTCATTTGCGTGCATATTTTATGATCATGGAGACTAGTACTCTTACTTTTCCTCTTTCAATCTCTCATTTTATGTGTATTTGCATGGATACAAACTAGGTCAAATTGAGGGCCTCCATTACAAACCCTTGCAAGCCATGAATAGAGAGCTATGAGTCGCCATTTGAGTTATCATTCTTGAGAAATCTTGGATATAATGATTCATTGAACTATGTCAATATTTTAACACACATCTTTGACACCCATTGTGGGGCAACCCACCTTTATATGTTGGTTTTGGTTATTTCTGGAGCTAACTCCCTTGTGTGGATTGATTTGGAGATGTAAAACCCTAAATCTTAATGATATGATCATATCTCCCAAATAGCTTGGTATTTTGTTTAAATTTTTTTTTGCAAGTTAGCAACATATTAGATAAGCTTCTATTAAAATTTTAGAGTTTTATGAGGTAATTAGTATTTTTTATAAATTTTTCTTTATTTTTCATGAAAAATAGTTTTTGTACTTAAATTAGTGAATTTTTTGGAAAAATCTATATTTTTGGAAAGGTTTCTACATTCTAAATAGTGTTTTTTATTTGTATTTTGAGTTTAGAGCTCATATGAGGGCTCAAAAACTCGATTTAAAAAAACTGGTCTATTTTTGAAAAGTGGGTCCCTAAGGCACAAATGAAAATATTTTTCTAAAATTTTGACATTTTTGGGTAGATTTCTATTTTTTAATAGGTGTCTCTTTTTTGTATTTAGGGTTTTGGGTCCAAATTCATAGCATATAGGTCCAATTTTGTTGACTAAGTCAAATAGAAAATTTTTAAAAGGTAGTTAATAATTAACTTGCATTTAATTTTCACATGGTTTAGTGCATGATGTGAGTTTTCATTTGTGTTATTTTATGGTTATTATTCATCCTAACAATAATATTTTGAGATCTAACCATAGGATTTGCATAAGACATATTGATCTTGTATTGGTTTGCTCGTTGTTTGCTTGGAGCACTTGCTTGGTTCGTTAGATCAGTGGAGTGATACACACATGTTACTTTGGATCAGAGCTATTCTTATACATCTCCATAAAATTTGGAATTTGGAATCAAAAGTGAACCTCTCATGTGTTTGGCTTGAATGTTTTACATGCTTTCATAATTCACAATTTGATTGGTGCTCTAAAATTGGACCTAGATTTGCTTTCTAGCATACATGATTCACATAGTAATTAGGCCATATAAACACTATTTGTGGTGATCTTGAGAGAGTGGGCTTCACTTCCTTTTCTTACATGAAAATATATTCTTGATGATAGATCCCCTTGTAGGTAGGGAAAGATTTGATATTATTTCATTGTCTCGCTTGGCTTGTCTTCAATATTTGTTGATACGTTCTCTCTTTAAATTGGTGGTGATTGTTGTTGGTGGTGAAGAGGCTAGAGGAGTATGCTTTGTTTCCTTTTGGGCACATCAAAAACTTGGAACCCTTGAATCAAAACTAAGTCCCCATCTAGTCCAATTTTGTGAGTCTTCCTTGATTAGAGAGGGTTAAACATGGTGGACACTCCCTTTATTAAGTAAACCATGTGGATGGAACCTCAAGTGGTAGTAGCCACTTTCTCTATGATAGAAACACTCACTATATAAATATCCATGTGGAAGAAATCTCCATGGGTGTAGTCTTTTGTTGGGCTGTCAGATTTCCTCAGCATCTCTGATTGATTAAATTCTCATAATGTGTCAAAATCTTGGTGTTTCAGGATTGAATTTTTTCCAATTAAGATTGCAAGGGTTCTAGAGTTGACCATTAATAAGAACCATACTGGAGCCCAATTTTTCTTTTCTAGGACTATGTGTGTGATTGGAAAACATTCTGAGAACATACAGAGTGGTGGTTCTAGGGATTAGATTCATACTAAGACACTATTCTTTTTTATGTGCAAGGCTGCTTTGTGCCTTATATATTGCTTGTAGACATTTTTTTGAATTGCCTAAGTGCTTTCTTGTGTGCCTGATTTATTATAAAAATCTATTCATGCATCTAGTTGGTCAATTAAAATGAACAAGAACACCGAGTTCTTGAGTTGAAACCTTTCTCAATTTTTTTTTCTGTCATTTTCAGTCCTCCTTGGTTGATCTAAGTTAGATTAGGTCACTTACCCTGCTATTGCAACCTTGGATTGTTGTGTTTTGAACTCTTGAGTTGGTAATATTTTATTTTACAAGTGACCTTGCTTGGAGTTGGTGAGTTAGAAACTATCCTTCTTGAGAAGATAAACCTTTCGATTGTTTAATAACATGCTTGGAGAGTCTTAGTAATCTCTTATCCATTCACTTTCATTCAAATTTAATTGTGATAAATTAAAATTTGGGTAAATTATCCTCCTAATCCATATGTTCTAAGGTATTCACCCAAAGTAGTGGGTACTACTATGGCAGTGTTGGTTTATACCTATTGTAAAAATTCTATCTTATCATCTCTCTTTTGGCCAAGTGAGTTCTTTTACTATCCTAGTTTGGTGCTAACATTTCTTAGGGTTTTCCTATCAACTGGTACATTTTCTTTCATGTTAGTTATAACAAGATATCAAGTAGATCAAGGAAAGTGACCTCAAGTTGTTTTTAACCAATAACCCTTAGTTTGAACTTGCCAAAGACTTAAGAAAATTGAGTGTGAGAAAAAGCCTTCCTAGACAAACAAGAAACAAAGGAAGAACAATTTAGACTCCTAGAGTTGGAGAAACAAGCCTTCTTGGAAATAGAAGAGACAAATGATCCTACTTTCCTTTATCTCACTAAGTGCATAATGGGAATCCAATCTAAATTTGAAAAATTATTACAGGTGAAGATTACATAATTACATGAATCATCTTCATTAAGGTCTACATCTTCTAATCCAAGACATCAATTATCTTCATATTCTAGATCCAAAGACCTCTTAGGAGAGAAAGTGACTAATAACTCCTTTAAGAATATGGAAATATTTCATGATGGACCTATCTTTGACCAAGATGAGAATGACAAAAATGGTCCTAGATGTACTTTTAAGATAAATTTTACTCCTTTAGGATTTTCATATGACACGGTGCTTGAGACCTTATGAACCTAAGGTAAAGCCTCCATGGTGGAGAGATGATCACTATTGTGGCTACCATAAAATTAAAGGTCATCAAACTAAAGATTGTATTACATTGAAATATAAAATTCAAGATCTTATTGATGTTGAAATTACTAAAGAATTATATGATGAGGATACTTCTCTCAAGAATGATAATGTTGATGAACCTATGTCAAGTGATGGTTTCCTTGATACCTCCACTTTTTCTAACACTCATGAAATTTCTAAAAATTCAAAGCTATCCATCATACCTCCATCAAAAAAAGAGCCTAATGCTTTTTGCACTAGTTAATTTGTATCCTCAAGGGCTACCTCTAAAAGAAACTTAAGATAATATAAACTTGGATGCAAACCTTTTTCATGCTATTAAGACTAAAGATGGTCAACCCTCATGTGATGATATGCCTACTATTCTCACTTCAAATAGTCATTCACTATCTCCTTAGGATACTATCTTGCAAACCTCATATTATCCCTTTTCCTTAGGTGTAGCTCCATGTCAAGAAGACTCTTAAAAGGATAAAGATAAAAATGTCAAGAAAGATCAAGATTAAGTACCCCTTCATCTCCTTTGAGATTTCACTCTTCCATATCCTATGTCTTATCCACCTCCTAAGTATGATGAAGACAATACTTCCACTATTTCCCTTGAGCTTAATGAAAATTGTGAACAAAGTTTTATGCCTATTCTATCCAAAGATCCTTGTAAAGATCAAAATATTCCATCATCTTGTTCTACCACTCCATGTTTGCTTCTACTTTATATTCTTCCTAAGTCTTTTCAAGATCCAAAAAATCATATCAAAGAAGTTTCCCCTATTCAAGATGATCATGATCCTATTGAAAATTCTAATGCTTAATTTAAAGATGTTTTTGTCCTTGGTTTTCATATAGATGTTGATGGACTTATTGATTATCCTTTCTCATCTTCCACATCCAGCCTTGGACTTCTTCCAACAATAAAAAGGGCTTCATGTCTTCCTTCCTTCTTGGGTCCTTATGTCCTTTCATTTCCCCCTCCTAACTCTCCTAGTTCATCATCTATTTTAGGCCCTTAAGTCCATCCATCTCCTATCTTTCCTCAAGATCAATGTAGATGCATATCCTTGAATCCTTTTCGTCCACCCACCCATCTAATCTAGTCATATCCTCCTTCTTCCACATGTCCCAAGTATTTTGGAAGTAACTTGAATGTTCAATACAAGAAAAATAAGAAATACAAGAATCCATCTAAAAATGAAGATCACCATTTCTCCTCTAATCGACATAGGGGCATACAATCAAAAGAGATATCTAAGAAGAGAACTAAAAAACAAGTATGGGTTCCAAAATCCATCATAAAGATGTTCTCTCTAAATAATCAAAAAGAAATGAAAAGCCTATGGCCATATGGATTCCAAAGTCTCTCTTGAAAGAGTCTAATGTTGATAAACAAGTGAAGTTGACATTTAGGCTTCCAAAGACTTCTACTTCATCTTCTTCCAAAAGCATTCTTGCATTCCATGAGCCTAAACCACAATCTCTTCTATGTATTCACCATATTCTTTCATTTACATTTCCTCCATCCCCTCACTACCCTTCAAGGTTTTTTTTGATGTTGATCTTGCCTTCCTTTCCATCCACCCTTTCACAATCCTTACATTCACTATGCTTCTACCTTCTATCCTTTTCCCTCATTTTCCTATTCCTTCTATCTTCCAACCTCACTCGCTTTGCATAAAACCTTATCCTCCATTTTTCTCTTCCATCTTCCTTTCCCTATCAACATCTTTGAGCATATCATTTTGAATCCTTCATATATAATGATTTATCCTTTCAAGGAGCATTTTATAAAAAGCTTTCCTTCTTCCAAAAAGTTTAAAAAAAGAAAATGAAAAAAAGGAGAAAAATAAAAAATTGAAAGTGTGTCTTGGTGAAAACTTGGAAATAGGCACCTTGGTAGAAAAAGTAAAGAGAACTAAATTTGTCCTATGCTAAAAATCACTCCCTTGTGGTGCCTGGGATAAGTACCATGATGAAAACCTAGCAATTAGGCATCATACATAGTTCTTCTACATCTTTCATCCATTTCATCATCTCACTTTGATCTTGACAATGTTGACCTATACATGAACATTTGGTTATCTTGTTAGCTATCTTATGATGATCTTTCTTTCATCTCTTTCATGTTTAGCCTTCATATCTATTTTCCTTCATTCATTCTAGCCCTTCTCTATCCTTTTCTCATTCGGTCTTCATCTAATAAAAAAGAGTAAAACACGATGCTATGAAGTCTCTTGACATTTTTACTCCTTTAGACTACATCATTTTTTGCTTTTGCATTATGCTTTTGTGACTTATCCTATGCTGGCCTTTCATTGCTTGTCCAAATGTGCTTTACATGATAATTTTTCCATATCTTGGGTACTTTTGAGGAGTTTTCCCTTAAATATTTCTTCTCTTCATTCTCCTTCATTCTCTTGACTTTCATCTCTTCCACCAACTTGTTAATCCCTATTGTCCTCCACCTTGCTAGATATTGGGACTACGTGATGTGATCTTGCTTGGGAGTTTGATGCCTATTCTATTTAGAGGCATCCTTTTTTAATTTTTATTAATCCTAAAAAAATAAAAATAAAAATGATATTTATCAAAAAATCCAAAAAAATTATATATTCCCAAAAAAAAAAAAAAAATTAGAAAAAATGAAAAAAAATATTGGAATAAGATCTAGGTGGTGAAAACTTGGAAATAGACACTACCAGAGGCCTTTGTGCCCCTATTTCTTAGCACATGTCCTCAAAACTTAGCCCTTTTCCATCATTCCTTGTCCCTTTTTATTTGGTTTTGAATTGATCTTTGTCTTTGTCTAGGAGGCATAACTATGTTAGCTTTGGTCTCTTGGATCGTTAGTCTTTAGGACATCTCATAAATGGTGTTTTTCAACACCACCCAACTGTATTTTTCAATTCAACCCTTGACATCAAGTATTTTTTTCAACACTTATTGGTTTGGTCTTACCCAGTTTTGTCATGTGATCTTACCTACTTGCAAGAATTTGATTATTTTCCTCATAACTTAGTATTAGTTAAAACACTTAAATTTTTAAATACAAATACTTAATGCTTGAGCTATGTCATGATCTTTTCTTTGTGTGCTAACTATTATTAATTTTCATTGAGTGTTCTTATCTAATAAATCTCTTCGGTATGCATAGCTAGAGGACTTGGAGCATGGGGCATATTTTTCTATTCTTTCTACTTGTGGGTGTGGTCTTAAAACTCTAGAGTGTCTCTTATTGTCCCTTTGAGACACTTAGGAGATTTGCGACATCATCCTTGACTATTTTTGAACAACCATTCTTATGATCCTCCCAACATCTATGCATTGATGTGAGCATGAATTTGCTACATTAAATTGGGTAAGCTAACATTGAACCCATCTCAACCTTTATGTCTTTGATGCTTATGTTAGAATCTTTCCACATTCCAATCTAATATAAATCACATTCATATCTTCATAGTTGCACTTGTGACTAGTGATGATTGTGTGATTTTTCAATTTTTATTAATAATGGCCCAATGATGTAAATAAGTTCCTTCACATTCTTTCATGAATGATGAACACAAAATCCTATGTTAGAGTTGTTGAATTAACAGGTGGGAAGATTTACTTCTAAGAGGGGGGGTGGATCAGAAGTAACTAGCTTTAACCTTTTCAAAACCTTTTAACTGAAAACATTCACATGCATCTAATTCATCTAATAAACATAAAAGTAAAGACATGTATGAAAAATAGATAACACAAGATTTGGTAACCTAGAAATCCTCCAAAAATGAGAAGGTAAAACTGAGGTGGGGGTGCCACCCACAAAGTATCACTATAGCAATATGTAATTGTTAAAGGTTACAAAGTTCGACCACTTCCTATCGTATGCCCTGTGAAAGGCCTATCCTATTAAATACTTTACACCCTATTAAAAGTGACCTTTTTAAAGGATTTCCAAACATTCACTTGGAATGTTACCTTGTTAAAGAATTTAAAATCATGTTAAGGATCTACAATATGACTACTAAACCAATATAGCCGCTAAGCCAACCTATCAACATAGGATTTCCATTCATACAACACAATGGTTAGAAAGCATAGAAGAATGTCTTGACCTGATGACTTGCAATCCTCAATTGCTAATTATAGATCCTTGTTTAGCTCTATCTGCTCTAATCCTTGCTTGATTTGATATATCACTTTTTGAAACTCTAATACTCTATTCTTGATCAACTAAATTTTGCAATGTTGCTCTGCTCTTCTCTAAGTCTTTACACCCCTTTGCACTTCACTATAATTTACCCATACACTTCTCACATCCACACATATAATGGGGTTTCATCCTCCTTTTAAAGATTTCAAAGACTTAGGGTTAGGTATGAATCTACGATCCATATTCACTCTTCATTTCCTACTCAATTCTTGCACTTTTCCTATTGGTTGCATGCCTTTTCCATTTTTCTTATTGGTTGCATGCTGATTACATAGGTAATGCAAAACGTTTGATCTTATCTTTAAGATCCTTCAAGATTCATCCTATGTCAGCTCCAAAAATGGTTTACATCTAAGTTTGTGAAGATACAAACTCATATGCTGATTCTGTGCTACTCGACACTTACTAGTTGTTGATGCTCAACACATATAGGAATTTTGTCTCACTTAGCTCCTATAGTAATTTTGTTTCACTCAACATTTATACTTTTCTCAACACCTAAAGTTCACTCGGCACCTATAGTGACTTAGCACTTGAACTTGGCTTAGCACCAAAAGATCACTCAGCACCTATTGAATTCTTTGGCTTGGCACACATTGTAACTTGGCTTCTATATTATACTCAACATCATCTTGAGAATTTGGTTAAGTGTGTTGACACTCAAATGTCAAAACCAATCTAAGACCAATAATCTCCCCCTTTGACATGAGTGGCAAAAAGCCTTAACTAAACATTATGATTCTGATCTCTATCAGTATACTATACATTTTGTTCGACATATGTACAAGATTTCAAAAAATTGTTCAAAATTTTTGTATACCTCAAAAATTTGTAACTCCCCCTGAGTGGATGTGCTAATTCTGTAACCAAAATTCCATTCCTATAACCAAAGACTCTTGTGTTGAATTAGTCTCATGCCAATGTGTCTAATATTCTTTGCCTCTATTTCTTTGTACCCTATTTCTGGTCTAGTTGTACTCTTCCTCTATTTCTACTCTCTGCTTTCACATCTTCTTGTAGTTTTGCATCCTTTTGATTTTCTCAAAAGTTTAAAATTTTATATCTCCCCCTTTTTGACACTTATGTCAAAGGGTGTTAAGGATGAATAAAGTATTTAGCCAAAAATGTTTTGTTTACCTCCATTATCATCTTCAGAGAAGCATCCCAATTGTTCAATGCAATTTCTAGTGATTTGTGCTGGATGGTTGTCTCTGCTACAAGATGTACAAGGCCTTCTAGTGTAGAAAGATTTGGGTCTTTCTTCAAAACATTTTCTACATAGGCCTATTCCTTATGTAGTACTTCTAGATGTGGAGTAATAGATGATTGAATCTATATTAATTTGTCCTCAATATTGGCCTCTTCTGTTGTCCATACAACTAACTCTTTCTGTGTGTGAAGCGTAGTTGCAAAATGCTTCTCATTTTGAGCTGGATCTTTAGGTAGCTATGTGCTAGAAATCTTGAGATTTTGTTCCAAGCTTAGTATCCTTTGCGTAGATTCTTATGTGAAAAATGATGAGTCACACAATTTTGAGTACAATGAGAATACATTCCCAAGTACTATTTTCAATTTTTCAATTTTCTTAGCCAATTCTACTTGTGAAAGTGTTATCTCACTAGATATATTCTCATTGATTTTCATTTGAAACATCTTTTCAGACCATTCTAATAATTTGACATTTATATCAAGGTCTTCATTTTGTACCTAGTCCACTATGTTGGACAATTTCTCCATGATAGGCTTGGTTTCATCAAGTACTTGCAAGTTGAATGCATCAAGAAATATGTCTTTGATTTCCACTAATGCTTGCTTCTATCTATACTCATTTTTGAGTATCTCCTGCTTCTTCTTTCTCTCCAGTGCCTCTTGTACTTCATTAATTTGAGCTAGATTCATTGTTCTAGAGTCATAACTAGGTATGACTATTTCCTCATCAAGTGTAGGGTCTCCATAGTGAAGCACCCTTGCAACCTTGGTAGAACTTGAGCTTGGTGTTGAGATCTGCAGTGGTACTACATCAGTGCTTGGCTGCTTGGTAGGAGTCCCTGAGGTAGGCAAGTTCACTAATGTCTATATTGCCTCCTGCTCCTTAGGGGTTTTCTCCTCTTCTCAACTATCTTGATCAATAATGATGATTTGAGGAGGTGCACCTTGGATTTGTGTTGTAGGAACATCCTGTCATGTTTGTTCCTTTGCTGGCTCCTTGGCAGTTGTTGTTGCTGTGACTGTATGATCAATCCTAGTAGTTATATCTTGTGCTTCTTTCACTTTAGGTTGATTTTTTGTAGCTATGGGAGGTTGTGAATGTGGTTCTTGTGTGTTCACCTTTTCCCTTATAATTTCTACTACTGCCTTTTGTAATTCATCCACACTCACCAAAACTAGATTAGTGCATGGTTATGATTGCAATGTAGTTTGGTGAAGGATCTTTTTGAGATCCTCTATAGTCAAAGGATTGATGTTCTAACCTAAGGTGTTAGGAACATCCTTTACAATTACTATTTCTATAGGTGTTGTATGTGGAGGACTTGGTGGTGGCATTTGGGTGTCTTGAACACTCTGTTCTAGCTGCTACTTCTTAGCTGTTGCCTATTCACCCTATGTCTTCTCCACTGTTTCCTCTTCTTTTTCTTTCTCTACCTCCCCCTCTTTTTCATTTTCCTCTTCTTCTTCATCACTTCTTCCTTCAAATGGGTCTTCCTTCCCTTCCTTTACTCTTTCACACTTCTAGGATTAGCAGCAACAAACTCATCTTGAATGGAAAATTTCAAACCTCCTAAGTACCTTGCAACTTTAACAACTTCCTCTTCTTCCAAACCTGATCTCATGCTAAGCTTGTAGAACTCATCCGTGTATGCCTTCACATCTAGGTCCTTTTGTTTCAAACCCTGCATCTTCTTATGCATTTGAACCTCAAAATCTTTAGGAAGGAAATTATTCTTCATTTTTGAAACCATTCTATCCCAGGAAGCAATTTTAGATTTACCTATTTTTCTCCTTTCAGCCTCCTCATGATCCCACCATAGGAGTGCATGTCCTTTTAATTTGCTCTTTGCCAACTTGACCCTTTGTCCCTCAGGTACATCTTCACTTTCAAAGTAAGCATCCATAGATGCAATCCAATCTAGGAGTTCCTCCTCCTTCAGACTTCCATCATACATTGAAATGTCCTTCCTTACCTTATGGTTATCCCCTTTCATAGCCTTCAAGATCCTGAGTGTCCTCTGCTCTTCAGGATCAACCTGTTCTTCTTGCTCTTCCTCATTGTTCTCTTCTTCTTCTTCTTCAGTATCTTCATCATCATTTGTTGCCCTTCTTTGATTGGATTCTATTGCCTCTAGCCTTTCCAATAGTGCATTATAGGAGTCTTGCAACTTAGCATTCTTCTCCTTCAACTCTTGAATTTCCTTTACCAAACCTGCATTCTTGGGAGCCATTATGTCAAACAAATCAAATCAAACACAATATACTTCTTTATTCTTCTCTATTCCAAGCCTTTTCCTCACCAAGAATTCTTTTGACACCTCAAGTAGACCTTTCAACTTTGGAACACACAAGGAGGAATTAAACACTCCAAGGTTTCAACAATGGAACCAGCATACAAAAGACACCAAAAGACTTCAAAGATGATGAAAACTTTAACTTCCAATTCCCAATGAGATCTTGCTGATGCTTTGATACCACTTGATGCAGAGTGGCATGCAAAAGGTGATGGATTCCCACAAAACTGATTCAAACTCCCAAGGTTCCTATTAGGTTCTAAGACACCTTAAAGGGCAAATACCACAAATATGGAATAGACCCTCAACTATCTCTTTGAACCCCACAAAGTGTTTCAAAAGACTCAAAATGACATGTATAAATGGGTTTTACAATCCCAAAACCAAGTTCATGCACAAACCCAAGTTACCCCTCTTGACTAGTCTACTCTCTTCTTCGGATCAGCAGACCCTATTTTCTTGACTTTTCTTCCAAACTTTACAAAACACCAAGAAAAAAAATATGATTTTTAGATACCCTTTTCAGATTTTTATAACATATTAAAAAATCAGATATCACTATTTTGGAAAGATTGTACGGAATAGGACAGTTTTGTCTCAAAATTAGGTCTTTTAAGACACTTTTACAAAGCAAGTACCATTCAAACTTGTCCCCTAACTCTCAAAATTTCTACAGTATGGTATTTTGATGTCAAACTAAGGATTCCTCAATCTTTCTTTCAAGTTGACCTTTCCAGGCATGCTTTCCAACAAACCCTCTCATTAAATGGCATAAAACAAGGGCTTTACGGTTTTCCCACTTCCAATCACTTCTAGAATCTGTTCAAAAATGGAACACCATATTTATGGCATGCCCTAACTCTAGAAAACATAAAAACCCTACCTCCTTAAGGTAGATTCTCTGCTGCTATACTTGTCCCTTTGGATTTTCCTCTTTTTTTCACACCTTAATTGCTTTGGTGGCCACCAATCACTCGTTAAATGCTCAATACAGGGTTAGTAATCATAATACATGTTAAATGGATGGTATTCCATGAAGAAACAGTAAACATTTCATGGAAATACCATGATTAATTAAAGAAAACTGTCAAAAATGCCTAAAATATGACTGTTACAGCCAACAGTACGGAATTTTGATGACCAAATCTTCAAATTTGAGTGCAAAACCCTGTGAATCACCTCAATACATATCTAAAATGATATTACCATTCATTCCAATATCAAAAAATGCTTACAAAACAAAGGATTCTTCAAATTGCTCTTGAAATGAAGCACTTTTATTGCAAATTCTATAACAGTCCGTACTATCTTAAGGTACAGGCCGTACCAACACATATATATATGTTCAAGAGATAGTTCTCAACCTCCTTAACTAACTCCAATTCATTTCACTACCTATCCCTTTATAAAATTCAAATTAGAAGGTTTCCCTCCAAAACGGCTCTTATGCAAAATTTGAATTTTTTAAAGCATGAAACTATGTCTAAAGGGACTTATTGACTATTTTAACGTATGCAATGACTTGGGGTTGTTATGACATACTACTAGACCCTAACTAATGACTTCTCTACCTTAAACAACCACTAGATCCCATTCCAAGGATCAATTACAACTCTTCAACATTGGAATCAGCCCATACATCATACAAAACTATAACCTTTTGTTCTTTCAAAAACCATGATGGGTTGTAAAATAGACCAATTGATATCATGAGATGCTCCAAGACCTCTATATGTCCTTGAATCTCCAATGTGCCCCAGATGAGTATGGGATGCTCCTGCATCAAATTCACCACCTTGAAAGTTGTTCTTGTCCCAAGAACATTGTTTCACATGGATGGTTTCCTTCACTCCATATTGCTGCATATGCTTCTTAGGAATGAAATCTCCTAGTGTAAAATGCCCTCTCTTCTTATTACCTACATGAAAAACATTCAAACATTTATTAGAAATCTTAATTCCTGCCCTTGGGGCAGTCACCATTACTGTTTCAACTGTGTCTCTGTTTTCTTGGACAGTCTTTATTCCAGTCCCCTTGAGACAGTACTCCTGCTGTCTTCCCACATGCTGTTGTACCCTCTTTTCATGGTACCTTTTATGTCCTCTGATAGGACAGTAGACTTCACCAATCCACAGTCCTTCACCACCTTGAAATTCTGCCTTCATCTTTATCACATAATTCAGTATGTTCTGTCCTTTGTCTGTCATCAGTTGCTGCTGTCTCATCTTCATTCTAACCTCTGCCTGACCAGTATCAAGTTCTCTGATGCTTCCTATAAGAAGAGACTCATGTCCTTTGCAAGGTAATGGTGTCAAATCAATCCTCTTCCCATTACTCCATAGGGTATAAATATTGGTGTAGCAGTCATGTGTAACTCTCCTAGATACTTGCCAAGTTCTACCTAGGATGACATGTGCACAGTTCATATTTACAACATCACATAGTACTTGATCAGTGTACTCACCAATTGAAAAGCTTATCATGGCCTGATGATGCACTATGAAATTTTGATTGTCTTCCACCCATGTAGCATAGTATGGCTTTGGATGGTGTTGAATAGGTAACTTCAATGCATTGACAACATCCCATGAAATTAAATTGCTGCAAGTACCTGAATCTATGACCAATTTATAAACTTTACCTTGTATCAAACAATTAGTCCTGAAAATACTTACTTGTGGTGTCCATTCCTTGCCTCTCCTAATCATTAAGGATTCTCCTGTCTCAGGGTCTGCCTTACCAGTTTTCCTTACTTCCTCTTCTTCTTTATTTTCCTCCTGAATTAGGTGTATCCTCCTCTCCTTTCCCTTTTCAGGGCATTGGTAGGATTGATGCCCCACTCCTCAACATGTGAAGCATGTACCTGTGAACATACCACTTCCTCTTCCTTGTCCACTCCTACCACCTCTCTGATTTTGTCCTCCTCTTGAATCAGAACTTGGACCTTTGTCCTTCTCCTCCCAAACCTGAGCTGGCCTTCCTCCTCTTCCTCTCATGGAAGATCCTCCCCTTTTGCTGTTGTGTCTTTCATTTTTCCTCTTTAACTTTTCCTCTATCCTCAAAGCCATCTGGTAACACTCTTTCACACTTCTAGGATTAGCAGCAACAAACTCATCTTGAATGGCAAATTTCAAACCTCCTAAGTACCTTGCAACTTTAACAGCTTCCTCTTCTTCCAAACCTGATCTCATGCTAAGCTTGTAGAACTCATCCGTGTATGCCTTCACATCTAGGTCCTTTTGTTTCAAGCCCTGCATCTTCTTATGCATTTGAACCTCAAAATCTTTAGGAAGGAAATTATTCTTCATTTTTGAAACCATTCTATCCCAGGAAGCAATTTTAGATTTACCTCTTTTTCTCCTTTCAGCCTCCTCATGATCCCACCATAGGAGTGCATGTCCTTTTAATTTGCTCTTTGCCAACTTGACCCTTTGTCCCTCAGGTACATCTTCACTTTCAAAGTAAGCATCCATAGATGCAATCCAATCTAGGAGTTCCTCCTCCTTCAGACTTCCATCATACATTGAAATGTCCTTCCTTACCTTATGGTTATCCCCTTTCATAGCCTTCAAGATCCTGAGTGTCCTCTGCTCTTCAGGATCAACCTGTTCTTCTTGCTCTTCCTCATTGTTCTCTTCTTCTTCTTCTTCAGTATCTTCATCATCATTTGTTGCCCTTCTTTGATTGGATTCTATTGCCTCTAGCCTTGCCAATAGTGCATTATAGGAGTCTTGCAACTTAGCATTCTTCTCCTTCAACTCTTGAACTTCCTTTACCAAACTTGCATTCCTGGGAGCCATTATGTCAAACAAATCAAATCAAACACAATATACTTCTTTATTCTTCTCTATTCCAAACCTTTTCCTCACCAAGAATTCTTTTGACACCTCAAGTAGACCTTTCAACTTTGGAACACACAAGGAGGAATTAAACACTCCAAGGTTTCAACAATGGAACCAGCATACAAAAGACACCAAAAGACTTCAAAGATGATGAAAACTTCAACTTCCAATTCCCAATGAGATCTTGCTGATGCTTTGATACCACTTGATGCGGAGTGGCATGCAAAAGGTGATGGATTCCCACAAAACTGATTCAAACTCCCAAGGTTCCTATTAGGTTCTAAGACACCTTAAAGGGCAAATACCACAAATATGGAATAGACCCTCAACTATCTCTTTGAACCCCACAAAGTGTTTCAAAAGACTCAAAATGACATGTATAAATGGGTTTTACAATCCCAAAACCAAGTTCATGCACAAACCCAAGTTACCCCTCTTGACTAGGCTACTCTCTTCTTCGGATCAGCAGACCCTGTTTTCTTGACTTTTCTTCCAAACTTTACAAAACACCAAGCGAAAAAATATGATTTTTAGATACCCTTTTCAGAGTTTTATAACATATTAAAAAATTAGATATCACTATTTTGGAAAGATTGTACGGAATAGGACAGTTTTGTCTCAAAATTAGGCCTTTTAAGCCACTTTTACAAAGCAAGTACCATTCAAACTTGTCCCCTGACTCTCAAAATTTGTACAGTATGGTATTTTGATGTCAAACTAAGGATTCCTCAATCTTTCTTTCAAGTTGGCTTTTCCAGGCACGCTTTCCAACAAACCCTCTCATTAAATGGCATAAAACAAGGGCTTTACGGTTCTCCCACTTCCAATCACTTCTAGAATCTATTCAAAGATGGAACACCATATTTATGGCATGCCCTAACTCTAGAAAACATAAAAACCCTACCTCCTTAAGGTAGATTCTCTGCTGCTATACTTGTCCCTTTGGATTTTCCTCTTTTTTTCACACCTTAATTGCTTTGGTGGCCACCAATCACTGGTTAAATGCTCAATACAAGGTTAGTAATCATAATACATGTTAAATGGATGGTATTCCATGGAGAAACAGTAAACATTTCATGGAAATACCATGATTAATTAAAGAAAACTGTCAAAAATGCCTAAAATATGACTGTTACAACCAACAGTACGGAATTTTGATGACCAAATCTTCAAATCTCAGTGCAAAACCCTGTGAATCACCTCAATACATATCTAAAATGATATTACCATTCATTCCAATATCAAAAAATGCTTACAAAACAAAGGATTCTTCAAATTGCTCTTGAAATGAAGCACTTTTATTGCAAATTCTATAACAGTCCGTACTATCTTAAGGTACAGGCCATACCAACACATATATATATGTTCAAGAGATAGTTCTCAACCTCCTTAACTAACTCCAATTCGTTTCACTACCTATCCCTTTATAAAATTCAAATTAGAAGGTTTCCCTCCAAAACGGCTCTTATGCAAAATTTGAATTTTTTAAAGCATGAAACTATGTCTAAAGGGACTTATTGACTATTTTAACGTATGCAATGACTTGGGGTTGTTATGAAATACTACTAGACCCTAACTAATGACTTCTCTACCTTAAACAACCACTAGATCCCATTCCAAGGATCAATTACAACTCTTCAACATTGGAATCAGCCCATACATCATACAAAACTATAACCTTTTGTTCTTTCAAAAACCATGATGGGTTGTAAAATAGACCAATTGATATCATGAGATGCTCCAAGACCTCTATATGTCCTTGAATCTCCAATGTGCCCCGGATGAGTATGGGATGCTCCTGCATCAAATTCACCACCTTGAAAGTTGTTCTTGTCCCAAGAACATTGTTTCACATGGATGGTTTCCTTCACTCCATATTGCTGCATATGCTGCTTAGGAATGAAATCTCCTAGTGTAAAATGCCCTCTCTTCTTATTACCTACATGCAAAACATTCAAACATTTATTAGAAATCTTAATTCCTGCCCTTGGGGCAGTCACCATTACTGTTTCAACTGTGTCTCTATTTGCTTGGACAGTCTTTATTCCAGTCCCCTTGAGACAGTACTCCTGCTGTCTTCCCACATGCTGTTGTACCCTCTTTTCATGGTACCTTTTATTTCCTCTGATAGGACAGTAGACTTCACCAATCCACAGTCCTTCACCACCTTGAAATTCTGCCTTCATCTTTATCACATAATTCAGTATGTTCTGTCCTTTGTCTGTCATCAGTTGCTGCTGTCTCATATTCATTCTAACCTCTGCCTGACCAGTATCAAGTTCTTTGATGCTTCCTATAAGAAGAGACTCATGTCCTTTGCAAGGTAATGGTGTCAAATCAATCCTCTTCCCATTACTCCATAGGGTATAAATATTGGTGTAGCAGTCATGTGTAACTCTCCTAGATACTTGCCAAGTTCTACCTAGGATGACATGTGCACAGTTCATATTTACAACATCACATAGTACTTGATCAGTGTACTCACCAATTGAAAAGCTTATCATGGCCTGATGATGCACTATGAAATTTTGATTGTCTTCCACCCATGTAGCATAGTATGGCTTTGGATGGTGTTGAATAGGTAACTTCAATGCATTGACAACATCCCATGAAATTAAATTGCTGCAAGTACCTGAATCTATGACCAATTTATAAACTTTACCTTGTATCAAACAATTAGTCCTGAAAATACTTACTTGTGGTGTCCATTCCTTGCCTCTCCTAATCATTAAGGATTCTCCTATCTCAGGGTCTGCCTTACCAGTTTTCCTTACTTCCTCTTCTTCTTTATTTTCCTCCTGAATTAGGTGTATCCTCCTCTCCTTTCCCTTTTCAGGGCATTGGTAGGATTGATGCCCCACTCCTCAACATGTGAAGCATGTACCTATGAACATACCACTTCCTCTTCCTTGTCCACTCCTACCACCTCTCTGATTTTGTCCTCCTCTTGAATCAGAACTTGGACCTTTGTCCTTCTCCTCCCAAACCTGAGCTGGCCTTCCTCCTCTTCCTCTCATGGAAGATCCTCCCCTTGTGCTGTTGTGTCTTTCATTTTTCCTCTTTAACTTTTCCTCTATCCTCAAAGCCATCTGGTAACACTCTTTCACACTTCTAGGATTAGCAGCAACAAACTCATTTTGAATGGCAAATTTCAAACCTCCTAAGTACCTTGCAACTTTAACAACTTCCTCTTCTTCCAAACCTGATCTCATGCTAAGCTTGTAGAACTCATCCGTGTATGCCTTCACATCTAGGTCCTTTTGTTTCAAGCTCTGCATCTTCTTATGCATTTGAACCTCAAAATCTTTAGGAAGGAAATTATTCTTCATTTTTGAAACCATTCTATCCCAGGAAGCAATTTTAGATTTACCTCTTTTTCTCCTTTCAGCCTCCTCATGATCTCACCATAGGACTGCATGTCCTTTTAATTTTCTCTTTGCCAACTTGACCCTTTGTCCCTCAGGTACATCTTCACTTTCAAAGTAAGCATCCATAGATGCAATCCAGTCTAGGAGTTCCTCCTCCTTCAGACTTCCATCATACATTGAAATGTCCTTCCTTACCTTATGGTTATCCCCTTTCATAGCCTTCAAGATCCTGAGTGTCCTCTGCTCTTCAGGATCAACCTGTTCTTCTTGCTCTTCCTCATTGTTCTCTTCTTCTTCTTCTTCAGTATCTTCATCATCATTTGTTTCCCTTCTTTGATTGGATTCTATTGCCTCTAGCCTTGCCAATAGTGCATTATAGGAGTCTTGCAACTTAGCATTCTTCTCCTTCAACTCTTGAACTTCCTTTACCAAACTTGCATTCCTGGGAGCCATTATGTCAAACAAATCAAATCAAACACAATATACTTCTTTACTCTTCTCTATTCCAAACCTTTTCCTCACCAAGAATTCTTTTGACACCTCAAGTAGACCTTTCAACTTTGGAACACACAAGGAGGAATTAAACACTCCAAGGTTTCAACAATGGAACCAGCATACAAAAGATACCAAAAGACTTCAAAGATGATGAAAACTTCAACTTCCAATTCCCAATGAGATCTTGCTGATGCTCTGATACCACTTGATGCAGAGTGGCATGCAAAAGGTGATGGATTCCCACAAAACTGATTCAAACTCCCAAGGTTCCTATTAGGTTCTAAGACACCTTAAAGGGCAAATACCACAAATATGGAATAGACCCTCAACTATCTCTTTGAACCCCACAAAGTGTTTCAAAAGACTCAAAATGACATGTATAAATGGGTTTTACAATCCCAAAACCAAGTTCATGCACAAACCCAAGTTACCCCTCTTGACTAGGCTACTCTCTTCTTCGGATCAGCAGACCCTGTTTTCTTGACTTTTCTTCCAAACTTTACAAAACACCAAGCAAAAAAATATGATTTTTAGATACCCTTTTCAGATTTTTATAACATATTAAAAAATCAGATATCACTATTTTGGAAAGATTGTACGGAATAGGACAGTTTTGTCTCAAAATTAGGCCTTTTAAGCCACTTTTACAAAGCAAGTACCATTCAAACTTTTCCCCTGACTCTCAAACTTTCTACAGTATGGTATTTTGATGTCAAAATAAGGATTCCTCAATCTTTCTTTTAATTTGACCTTTCCAGGCACGCTTTCCAACAAACCCTCTCATTAAATGGCATAAAACAAGGGCTTTACGGTTCTCCCACTTCCAATCACTTCTAGAATCTGTTCAAAGATGGAACACCATATTTATGGCATGCCCTAACTCCAGCAAACATAAAAACCCTACCTCCTTAAGGTAGATTCTCTGCTGCTATACTTGTCCCTTTGGATTTTCCTCTTTTTTTCACACCTTAATTGCTTTGGTGGCCACCAATCACTGGTTAAATGCTCAATACAAGGTTAGTAATCATAATACATGTTAAATGGATGGTATTCCATGAAGAAACAGTAAACATTTCATGGAAATACCATGATTAATCAAAGAAAACTATCAAAAATGCCTAAAATATGACTGTTACAGCCAACAGTACGGAATTTTGATGACCAAATCTTCAAATTTGAGTGCAAAACCCTGTGAATCACCTCAATACATATCTAAAATGATATTACCATTCATTCCAATATCAAAAAATGCTTACAAAACAAAGGATTCTTCAAATTGCTCTTGAAATGAAGCACTTTTATTGCAAATTCTATAACAGTCCGTACTATCTTAAGGTACAGGCCATACCAACACATATATATATGTTCAAGAGATAGTTCTCAACCTCCTTAACTAACTCCAATTCGTTTCACTACCTATCCCTTTATAAAATTCAAATTAGAAGGTTTCCCTCCAAAACGGCTCTTATGCAAAATTTGAATTTTTTAAAGCATGAAACTATGTCTAAAGGGACTTATTGACTATTTTAACGTATGCAATGACTTGGGGTTGTTATGACATACTACTAGACCCTAACTAATGACTTCTCTACCTTAAACAACCACTAGATCCCATTCCAAGGATCAATTACAACTCTTCAACATTGGAATCAGCCCATACATCATACAAAACTATAACCTTTTGTTCTTTCAAAAACCATGATGGGTTGTAAAATAGACCAATTGATATCATGAGATGCTCCAAGACCTCTATATGTCCTTGAATCTCCAATGTTCCCCGGATGAGTATGGGATGCTCCTGCATCAGTTAAAGCTAGTGGTCCCTGACCTTGTTCCTCTTCATCATCCTCGGCTTCTTCACCTTCTTCTTCTTTTGCTTCTACAGTGCCCTCACCAAATTTGGCTTTGAGTTTCTTAACAAGTTCATCTTTCTTCTTTAGTTTGGAGGTAGTCTTCAACTCCATATCCACTTTTGACCTAAACACATCATGGGTTCCAAAATGTGGTGCACTTTTTTCCACTTCTTCGACTAGTAGTACAATTATTGTGGCTAATGCCTCATCTATATTTATTTCATAGCCTAGAGGTCTTAACCATCTGACTCTTGGTATGGCAGCTTGTAAGTATGTATAACCAATATCTACAAGAAAGAAAACATCATTTACATGTTTCTCTACTAATGACATTGGAATTCTTAGCCTTTGCTTCATTGTCTTCTTGAAGTCTTCAAAATAGCTAGTCATGAAGGTCTCAAAATTAGCTCCCACTGTTCAATATATTCATTGACTTGAGCTATGATTGACCTATTTTCTTTCCATGCTACTTTACCAAAATAAGGAAACTCATTCTGCACATAAAAGAATATACAAATCAAAATAGCAACAAATTTGCATTGGGCTCCCTTGGTTCTCCTTATAGCTGGTAAATTCTCATTAATCTGTTGCAGTTGCAGTTCTACAAGATCATAAGTATGATCCTTCTTCACCAATTCATAGCCTACATCCACTACAATGCAAGGCACACTATTAAGTCTGTTGGATTGGTAAAATTTGTGTGCAATCACTCTAATAGCAAAGTCCAAAAAGAGGATCTTGAATGGTGTCAATAGTCATTCCTCTTTTGTTCCACTTAGCACCAGTATTCTTTTCAATTGCCTCCTTGGTGTCACTCCTAAGGGTCTTTGGCCAATCTAGGGTTGGGTATGCTGTCACTCTATGTGCAATTCTCTTTGTGATTTTCATTGGACCATCCTCCAACCATAAGCTTCCATCATGGATTCTACTAAGCACTAGTCTGATCCATTCAATCTTGAATACGATGGGGAATTCTAGGGCTCATGTCAAACCCTTATTTTTAACAATTTTGTACTCTTCTTTCAACACTCCATTTTCACATGATTTTTCATATGCCTCCCTCATCTCCATATCACCTATGGCTCCAATTTTGCAATTGTAACATCTTCTTACATCCTAAACCATAACTACCTTAGGGGGTATGATAGATAGGGCTCTAGCTAGGTCATTCTTATATGCTACTTTTGGTATTGGGTAGAAATCAGTTTGTTTTACTTTGTTTGACACAAGTTGGACTTCAAATAGTTTTTTTTCATGGATTTTCCTAAAACTCAAGGACATTTGTGCAATATAGGGTTTGAATACAAAGAAAATGTGAAACTGTGTAGCTCGACACAAACATAAATACCTTGAAATCAATGAAATCATGTTGAAATGTTGTTGAAATCTACTTATATGCTAGATTCTCTACTATAAAGTCACTCTGCAATTTTTTTCATCTTTTTCCTTCATTTGTGATGAAGAAAAATGATTGAAAACATGATAATATACCCTATTTTTGTTGCATTTAATGCTTAGTGCATTTACAATTGTCCACTCATCTTTTGAAGGATTTCTACATCACTCGACTTCCATTGGCTTTTCAGTACTTGGCATCCACAAGAGTATTACTCATTTAGCTTCAACTAAATTTTCCTTTTTACTTAGCCACCACTACCAACTTAGCTTCTACTATCTTTCATAATCAACTCAGCATGCATTGTGATTTTACATGGAATTTGAGGGAAACTCGAGAATACTTATGAAATCTTGAGGATTTGTCTTTGAATCTTTGATCATGCTATTCTCTTCCTTTCAGTACTTTCTTATTTAGGAACTAATGTATGATAAAGCTTTGTAAATCAGTCCCTTATGCCTTCTCTTTGCTTAGTTTGATGAAGTGTGATCACATGACCTGTTAGGTGAAGTGATCCCTTCATTTGATGTGCTACACCCATCTTTCTTCTTCCAAGTCTTATTCATCTCTCCTCTGATGTGTTCTACATCTACCTTCTCTTTGCCTTTTTTGATCTCTAAGTTAGGTGCCTTTGATCTTGTTGGGAAATTTCAGCTGATATGACGAGTCTTCAAGCAACTAAAACATGTGGTTTGACTCAACCATCTGCTGTAGTTTCCTTTGAAATGTGTTCTTATGCAATTTTTAGGAATGTGTCCATATTCCTAACAGTAATGACAACTATACCTTGTATTGTAATCCCAATTGTAGTGATGTCCATGGTTATTTCCCATTGTAGGCTGATTAGGTGTCCACATAGGCTTTGATCTGCACTCAAAAGCTCTATGGCCATACTTCTTGCAATTGTAGCGATGACCATCAAAGCTTGGTATTGTGATAGTCTTAGTCCTATAGTTATGTGCTTTATGTCCTTTCTTTTTGTACTTATGATAGTAACTCACATTCTTAGGTTTTTCATGTTGATGGGCATTCTTGCTCCTACATACATTAGAGGTATGTCCCCTTTTACCACGAAAGTGACAAGTAGGTTTAGTGTTCTTACCTTTGTTACCCCTTTCTTCTACAATCTTGGATGACTCTCCTTGTTTAGTGCTAGTGTATCCTAGTCCTAAAGTATCATTACTAGCCCTTGGTGATTTTAGTAGCTACTCAAAGTACTTGATTGCCTCATTAGGTTTTTTGAAGCTCTTTGAAATTTCCTTCTCTCTTTTTAGGTCATTTTGTAGTTGTTCATTTTGGATCTTAAGTTTAGAGATCTCAATGTCCTTGACATTTAGTTCATGATGTGCATTTATCATCTGGCTTAGGGTGTCTATCTACATGTTTGGAACTCTTGCAAGCTCAATTGACTTCTCTTCCAGTCTATTGGCAAGGTTTATCTTGTCATCTTCTAGCATAGCCTTATCTTCAATGGCTCTTTTCTTCTATTTAGTAACTTCACAAAGCATCATGGCTTGTGACTCTTGTTCAAGCTTGAGTGTTCTGATTTCTTTTGCTTGAGCTCTATTCTTCTCCATTAAGTTTTTTATTGCTGCATCAAACTCTTTGAAATCTCCATTTGTAAATAGTTTTGAGGTGTCAATCTCCTTGTATTGTGTATCATTCTAAGCTATGGAAATGTCTCTTCTTCTCTTTAAGGATTTTTTCAGTTCCTCCCTAACTTCTTCCAAAGCATGTAAAGCAAGTTGTATATCTATTGCCTGATTCTCTATGATCTTCCCAAGTTTGTAGACTTCCATTTCTAGATTTTTTCTCCAAGTTGTAAGGCTCCTCCTTGTGAGAACTTGGCTTTGATATGAATTGTTGAATTTACATGTGGGAAGATTTAGTTCTGAGAGGGGGGTGAATCAAAAGTAACTAGCTTTAACCTTTTCAAAAGCTTTTAACTAGAAACATTCACATGCATCTAATTCATCTAATAAACATGAAAGTAAAGACATGCATGAAAAATAGATAACACAAGATTTGGTAACCCATGAACCCTCCAAAAATGAGAAGGTAAAACTAGGTTGGGGATGACACCCACAAAGTATCACTGTAGCAATATGTAACTGTTCAAGGTTAAAAAGTTTGATCACTTCCAATGGTATGCCCTATGAAAGGCCTGTTTTGTTAAAGGCTTTACACCCTATTAAAAGTGACTTGTTTAAAAGATTTACAAACATTCACTTGGAATGTTACCTTGTTAAAGGATTTGCAATCTTGTTAAGGATCTACAATATGGCTACTAAACTAATATAGTTGCTAAGCCAACCTATCAACATAGGATTTCCATTCTTACAATACAATGGTTAGAAAGAATAGAAGAATGTCTTGACCTAATGACTTGCAATCTTCAATTGCTAATTCTAGATCCTTGTTTAGCTTTGTCTACTCTAATCCTTGCTTGATCTGATATGTCACTCTTCGAAACTTTGATACTGTGTTCTTGATCAACTGAATTTTGCAATGTTGCTTTGCTCTTCTCTAAGTGTTTACAACCCTCTGCACTTCGCTATAATTTACCCATACACTTCTCACATCCACACATACAATGGGGTTTCATCCTCCTTTTAAAGATTTCAAAGACTTAGGGTTAGGTATGAATCTATCATCCATATTCACTCTTCATTTCTCGCTCAATTCTTGTACTTTTCCTATTGGTTGCACCCCTTCTCCATTTTTCCTATTGGATGCATGTTGATTACATAGGTAATGCAAAATATTTGATCTTATATTTAAGATCCTTCAAGATTCATCCTATTTCAGCTCCAAAAATGGTTTACATATGAGTTTGTGAAGATACAAACTCATATGTTGATTCTGTGTCACTTGACACTTACTAATTGTTGATGCTCAACACATATAGGAATTTTGTCTCACTCGACTCCTATGGTAATTCTATTTCACTTGGCATCTATACTCTACTCAGCACCTAAAGTTCTCTCAGCACCTATAGTGACTCATGTAATGTCCCATTTTAGGACATTAGTTAATTTCCTCCTATTTGTATAAAATTTGATAAAATTTGATATATGATACCCCTCTCGATATTTGATATTCTACACACACACACACACACACACACACACATATATGTATGTATATGCACATTTCAAATAGTCATGTCCTTTCATTAATATTACTCATATTAATGATAATATAATTAAATATATATTTACATTAATAAACTTAGTTAAATTAATTAATATCTTTATGTATACTATTGTAATTACTATATTATAACATATATTATTTTAATAATATATCAATTATATATATTATTATATTATAATACTTTGTATTAATAGTGTTTCTATATTAAATCATATCTTAATTATTTTAATTTAATTATTTATTATAATATTTTACATTACAATTATGCTATAATCTTATATATTGTTTTATATTGTCAAATATATCACTATTATAATAGATTATAATATTATTATTCTTAATTGTTATCATTGTATAATATGTTATTCGAATATTCATATATTCTTAAATTTGGGCTCATGACAAGTCCGCCCTTCCACAATTTGCTTGCCCTCAAGCAATTCCTAATTTCCACTCAACTTAAAGATTATTAAAATAATGATTATGCTAACAAAATTGTGAAATATAGATATATACAATGTATAAACCACTAATGCATAAAGACACAAAGTAGACACAAAGTATACACATTAATGCAAGAAAACACGAAGTAGACACAATGTAGACACATCATACATAACCTTGATTAGATCCTAAAATTAACAATGCACAATGAATATACTTCTTCATTAGGCTTATGAACCCTGCAACCACAAAATAAGCATCAGTACATGCATGTAAATATATATAAACTTCAAAGAAATTCAAATGATAATAAGTTAATCCAAACCAGTTCCATACTAAGCCCAAGAGTAGAACTTTGGCCCCCTTGACCTCAGTGGCATGTGTTAGGCATCCACACGAGGTCTTCTACTTAGTGGATTGCTTGTTTGGCTAGAAAGGTTCTTTTGAAAAGGAGTCATTACTATCTTTCCCTTAACTAGCACTACAATAGGGTGTCCTAACTGCTCTCCCTTGACTGTAGACTCCATAGGAAAGTTGGTAGGGTGCCCTTACTATCTTTCCCTTAACTATTACTACAATAGGGTGTTCTCCCCTGATTGTAGACTCCATAGTAAAGTGGTAGGGTTCCCTTACTATCTTCCCTTTAACTAGTACTTCAATAGGGTATCATAGCAGCTCTTTCCTGATTGTAGACTCCATAGGAAGGATAGATGCCCTTATAGTCTTTCCCTTAACTAGTACTACAATAAGGTGTCTTAACAGACCTCCCTTAATTGCAGACTCCATAGGAAAGTTAAATGTGGCCTTTCCTTTAACTAATACTACAATAAGGTGTATTAATAGACCTTCCTTAATTGCAGACTCCATAGGAAAGTTAAGTGTGGCCTTTCCCTTAACTAGTACTACAATAAGGTGTCTTAACAGACCTCCCTTAATTATAGACTCCATAGGAAAGTTAAATTTTGTCTTTCCCTTAACTAGTACTACAATAAGGTGTCTTAACAGACCTCCCTTAATTATAGACTCCATAGAAAAGTTATATATAGTAGGGTTTCTATATAGTCTTTCCCTTAACTAGTACCATAATAAGGTGTCTTATAGACCTTCCTTGATTGTAGACTCCATAGGAAAGCTACTTGAAATCCCTAAATCATTTCTCAAATAATAAATTTTACACCTTTATGATTACATTAATTAAGAAAACTTACAATTTCATACTTTTAACTATGGTTGGACTTCCTCAAAACTCTATTGGCTTCCCTCTCTATTCATTGACTGAATGTAATTGGTGTTCCCTTGATCATATCTCATCTTCTTCGATGTTTAATACTTCACTTCGTACTTACTAAGATCTGATAGCCATATCTTTTATCCTCCAATTCCACCATATCCAGTTGAAATAGAAAATTTGATGTGTTTGATTCTTCTTCTACTTTTGGTTCTGTCATTTTTTTTTTTCACAATGAGTTGCATTCATATTTTGGAACCCTTAAAACATCACTATGGATCTATCCTTTGTGTATTCTATGATTACTGATGAGCATATCTTCTTTCAATTATTTATTTGATTGAACAAATCACACTTCCTACTCATGCTTCAAATATAGTGCATATTCAAATTTGATTTTAAGCACTTTCCTAGTGGTATGAGCCTTGCTTATGCCTTATGATGAACCATGTTCTTCACACTATCTATTCTTCTATTTTGTTCTTTTCTCTCTGACTTCTTCCCGAGCACTCAAATATTATCTTTTTATTCAATATGTTTGTTTGGTTGAATATCATCTCCTTCCATTTCGTTTGATATCTTTCATTCTCCAAGGTGTGTAATATTTGTCATAGGGGACTTCATGAATACAAACACCTATTGAGATAAGAGCTAACCTTTTATAATGACATGTCTTTTTCTAATAAAGAAAATTTTCAACCTTGATCACTAATTTAACAATTATTATGATTTAATGAGTGGTTTGACGACTTTCATAATATAATCATTGCACATTACTATATCACTATTCTCACATCTTTATTCATCCTAATCACTCAAACTCTGATGATGGTGTTCAACACTACTCCTACTATTCATACTATTTAGAAAATATGCATGATACTCAAGATTTCATAGAATAACATGAATGTAATAATAATTATTGATATCTTCTACAATTCCATATCCATTTAGATTCTTGACATCATACCGGACATACTGCCCCTCTTGCTGATTATGTACACATATAACTGGTGAATACACATGGAAAATATAAATATTTGTGAACTTATAGCTCCCAATGTCAACCTTGAAAACATGTGTGCCATAATTTGCATGTTTTATCTCTGACAGTGGACTCCTACATAAATTGAGGCTCGAGCCGAGCTCTACTTATCATTTCATGCCATTCTTATAAAATATGTTGAGGCTTTTGAATTTAAAATAATCTTTCTTTGATCTCCATTTTTATATGTGCCATTCGCTCAGGAAATGTATGAACATCAAGTTGATGCCCCTCATCACCATCATGTATTAATTTTGATGAACTTTCTCATGCATCTAATTGTTTTCAAGGATGTGCAGCATGCAACAGGAGTCAGAGTATCGCCATTTCAACATGCATATTATGCTTCTAGTTTTGGAAAGTGACTTACTCTTTTTTGAGCAGATCTTTGATGTGGTGAGATGGGTCATGGTTATGTGAGATGATAGTAAGGGGAGAAAGAGCCATGCAAAAGGTGAGGAGAAGAAACATGGAATGTTGCATCATAGCAATAGCTCTTCAAGCTCTATAAGTTTTGGTTGCCCCCGAATTCTTTAATATAGCTCATTTTCAAATGAAGCTTACATGAATCTGTTGAAATGACATTGAAATATTTTATACTAACTTATTTGATAAGTACCTTTTTAAGTGTTAATGATCTAATGATAACTTGATATTGCAAGGTATATGAAGTAGTATGATAAAAATGATTTATTGATTTCCTTAAATATGAAGGACTTATTGAGCAATGGTATAAATGTCGATATGGATAATTTTTGATTGCCTATCGATTGATGACAATATATTAGTTGTAGGACATATATAAAATGTGATTTTTTGATTGTCCTTTTAAATTTTACTCATTAGGGGCTCTGAGTTATTAATGTTATGGTCTCTAGATGCTCAAATTGAAATAAAAGTTCCCTCCACAAGTAATACAAGTTTCTACTATTGCTGCAAAAGATTTATGATAGATGTTTCTATGCTTTTTGCTATTGTGCTTGATAGAATTAAGTAATTATTTTTTAGACTATTAATAATTACAGTTGAGCCTTCTTTCCATGCCTTAAAGTTAAAAATCATGATTGCTACTCCTGAATCTTAATACTGTGTGCCCAATCATGAAGCTTTTCGTGATTTATGTGTTGAGATTATGTGCTTCTATGTTTTCCATCTTCTGCTCATGTGGAGTATCCAAACTGGGATAATAATATATAAATCAAATCTTCACACAACTTTGTATTAAAAGTACCCCACAATCATGCATGTAATGAATTTGTATGTTCACCAGATGATAAACCTGTCAAATTGTATTTTATCTTGTCTATGTGATGATCTAGTGCATTGCAGTTAAAATTTTCCATGTGTTATATGAAGTCAAGAATCTTCTCCATATTGTGATGCATCAGAACTAGTGGAACCCAAACCTATCTTGCAGATTGCACATGGTGTCACTTTCTTACCACAAATTATGTTACATGGGTCATATGATTTGGGTTTTCTTAATAGGTCTGAACTCTCAATAGGCAATAAGAAAAAATGGCCTCACTATTCCATCTTCCAACATTATAGGCTTCTTTAGAAGAATAATACGCCCATATAAAGCCATTCCATTGACATATACTAGTAAATCAGTTATGCTTCTTGTCCTCTATTAATTGCATATTTGTGTCCATGGTTTTGTCTTGCATGGGAAAAATGTGATTACAGAAGACATTGTGTTATGCGTAACAATGATAAGATGGAGAATAAAGTCAACAATACCCTCTGTGTTATATAAACCTAATTAACTCATCACAATTTTCCACTTCATTTGAGGCCAGTCTGAATTTGTCATGTTTCTTTTGAATAAACTCTTTTTCTTCAGCTCCATCAGCTTCATGATGATCTCTTTAGGTTAGTAGGTACTGAATACTTTCTACAGAATGGCAAGAACTAGTCTCTGATACCAATTGTAATGTCCCATTTCAGGACATTCGTTAATTTCCTCCTATCTGTATAAAATTTGATAATATTTGATATATGATACCCCTCTCGATATTTGGTATTCTATATATATATATGTACATTTCAAATAGTCATGTCCTTTCATTAATATTAATCATATTAATGATAATATAATTAATTATATATTTACTTTAATAAACTTAGTTAAATTAATTAATATCTTTATGTATACTATTGTAATTACTATATTATAACATATATTATTTTAATAATATATCAATTATATATATTATTATATTATAATACTTTGTATTAATAGTGTTTCTATATTAAATCATATCTTAATTATTATAATATAATTATTTATTATAATATTTTACATTACAATTATGCTATAATCTTATATATTGTTTTATATTGTCAAATATGTCACTATTATAATGGATTATAATATTATTATTCTTAATTGTTATCATTTTATAATATGTTATTCGAATATTCATATATCCTTAAATTTGGGCTCATGACAACTCGGCACTTGAACTTGGCTCAGCACCTAAAGATCACTGGACACCTCTTGAATTCTCTAGTTTGGAACACATTGTAGCTTGGCTTCTATATTATACTTGACATCATCTTAAGAATTTGGTTAAGTGTTTTAACACTCAAATATCAAAATCAATCTAAGACCAACAAGATTTTCTCTATTGCAAGTACACCTTTGCATTTTCATGTAGCTTGCATTGTTTTTTATTAAGGAAAATAGGCTTTAAAAGAGCCTTGAAACCCCATACATAGTTAAAATAGTCAATAGTTTAAATTAAAAAGGCAACTGGGTGCTAGAAAGAAAAACAATAACTCCCAAAAACAATAAACATGAAAAAGCTAGGGAGAAGTGCCAAAAAACTAGGATAGGCCACCAAAGGCCATGACACATCAGATGATGTCTCTGAGCATCTTAGCAGTGTTGATTTTGAGCTTGGATAGCTTGCCTTCCTCCTCCTTCATCTCTAAAGGCTCCTGCTTAGGGGCCAGTGTATCTTTGTTCCTAGTGCTAGACCTAGTTCTTTTCCTTGCACCTTCATCTAGAGGCTTGTCCTTCAGGATGATGTCTTATTCTTATTCCTTCCCAATATTCAAATCATCCCCAAAGTGGATGAACCTTTTGAGAATTCTGTTATTTTTCTCGACAATACGTTACAAGGTATTCACCATCTCAAGGGAACTAGTGTTAAAAGCATCCATTTTCTTCTCCACAGTAAGCTCATCTTCATTAACCCTATTCATGAGGCTATAGGTATCCCTTTCTAGCATGTTAGGTCTATTTTTGAGCTCAAGGATTTCATGGTAGAGCCATTTAGTGGTCCTATAGCTATCCACGATGCTATTCTTAGCATTATTTAGGACATCCATCTCTAGATTCTCCTTGGCAATGTCATTGAGGATGACCAAGGTAGGATCGATAAGTTCTTCCAGCTAGATCCTGCCTTCTTCATTCTCTTTGACCTGTGTGCAAATAGTTTCTCTTTTGATCCCCAAATTGGCCTTGGAGTGGTCAACGTTTCTCCAAACCACCTTCCTATCCCTCCTAGTGATCAAGCACCTATAGATGGAAGTGCAAACCTCTTCATAACCCTAGTCAAGATCCTACTCTAGATTGTCCATAGGGTTCATCTCCATCTTCTTGCTTCCCTCCCCATATTTTTCCTTCTTGTCTTCCAAACTTTTCCTCTTTCACTTGACAGTCCCCATGGCATCCTTTTCTCTTCTAGAAGGCACTTTTATTACTATGTTTCTTTTTCTCTTCTTTCATTCTTTTCCTTCCTTATCCCTAATATTCTCTTTAGCCTTAGCATTATCTCCTCCCATTTCCATACCTTCATCCTACTCATTGTACCCCCTATCCGATGAGGTATCTTTCCCTAGCTCAGGGGATACAACCAACACCTTGCTGTTATGGGATATTTTACCTAAGCTACATTGTGGGACCTCAGAGTCTTTGGAGTCTATATACACATCCAAACCTTCCTCCGTATTTGAAGCGGAGTAAATTTCATCAAAATCCTCAGAGTTTCTTTTCACTTTCTTGCCCTCTTTCCTATCTTTGATATACTTGCTAGTAGTCCTAGCCTTAAAATATTAATAAATCAATAGGAGAAACCCCTCATGGAGAGCAAGCTTCCTAGTTTTCTTATCTTGGAAATCATTAATGTTCTCTTTCATGGAAGAATATAGGTAAAAGGGGATGGTGATTTTAACCCCACACCTGAAATGGTTGAGCAACATGAAATGGTAGGTAAAAATGTATTTGAAACTAGTGTCGAGCATGATGTATTTGATGATATCCATTAGTAAAAATCTCCAAAAAGGCTTGATAGGCCTTGGGAGGTAGTGGATGCCTTGCTTCACCAACCTTTTTTCTCCTCGTGGTTTTTGGTGAACTTTGGAACTACTTGCCCAGAGATTTTACGATCTTTGTAGAATTTTTTGCCAATGATGGGGATACTAGTAACATGTAAAATAATTTCTTCCATGACCAATAAATCTACCCCATCAATCTCCACCATGCCCTCATTCTAGTTTTTGACCATTAATTTGGTAACCAAGGGTTTCCAACCATGAAAGCACTCAATGTAGTTGGTAATCTCACCTTTCTTTAGGATATCCTAGATTTTGGTTCGCCTCTGCCATTTTAGAGCCTTGTTCTTTGGCTCTTTCCTGTATCATTCTCCCATCATGATGTTCTCCTCACCTTTCCCTCTGAAACTTGAAACCTTCAAAGCCTACAAGTTTTCAGCTCCCCTATTTTCGTTGTCATTAGCAATATCCTTGTGAAATTGGTTTCTTGGCTTGCGATGAAATATATTGTTGATATGGAAAGTACTAGAGAAATAATACTTCCACTCCATAGTTCTATTCCTTCCCAATAAAAAAAAAATACCTTGTTAAGAAAACACATGTTAGTATTGCACTCAACTTGCAAACAACTATTTTTCATTATGATCATTAATAACTCCCAATCTTCTTGGGATACAATCCTTTTCAATGGTTTCATTAACTTCTGATGGAATATCAAATCCATCCATCCACTTGGACACCTCACTATTCTTTATCCCCCAATTCACCAACCTATTTGCTACCATATTGGCCTCCTGGTACTCATGTGCCATGTATATTTTTTTTGAAAGACTAGAGATCTTTGATGCTTTCCCCAATTATATTAGTTGTAGTCCAAGTAGGTTTATTTTTTCCCTTTAGGTAATCTATAATGTTTTTAGAGTCTCCCTCCAGCCAGAGACATTTAACTCCCACTTCTTTGGCCAACTTGATGGTCTGGTGAGCCACCAAGGCCTTGGCATAGTGATTGGTTTGGCTCCGAATGGGAGCAAAAAAATTTGCTATGCCTTTGCGATGTTCATTCCTGATGATTCCCCCCACCCTAAACCTACCATGGTTGCCTTTGGTAGCCTCATCAAAATTGGCTTTGAGCCATCCCTTAGGAGGGAGAGACCAGCAGCAACCTTCTCTTTTATTTTGAACCTTAGGCATAAGGGTGGGGATAAGGCCCTTAGGAATGGTGTGGTTTTCCATTAGAGCACAACATTTATGGAAAACCATTATCTTGTTTGCCTCCTTGTCCTTGAAGATATGGTTATTCCTCTCCTTACACACTCTACAACTGACATGGTGTAAAGCCCATAGCTATAAGGACTTGGAGAGATTAAAATCCAAACCATATTGCCAATGAACAGAGAGCTCCAGGATGTTAGAAGGAAAACACCATGACATATTGAAGAAAGATAGGAGATGAGACCAGATGGCCATGTTAAAAGGTCAAAGTAAGAACAAATGATCAACACTTTCATAATTCCATTTACATAAGATACATCTATTAGGTATCATGTTACCTTATTTGGTGAGATTATGCATAGTGAGGATGCGATTCTACAAAAGGGTCCAAAAGAAAAAGTTGATCTTTGGGGTAAGACTAGGGAGCTAGGCTTTTGCCCACGCCAAGGCTTGGACCTAAGGCAGGAGAGACACATATCCAAAAGCCACCAAATAAAGGCCATTAGTGATGCCACCCCTAACAATAATATCCTTATTATTGGATATTAGAATGAGTATCAATAGGTCCATGAGCGGCTTTAGATTCATAGAAAACTCACTAGGGTCAATCCACCTATCATTGGCTCTATAGTCCCTCACCCTATTGCTAAATCTTTCAATGCAAATATTAGCCTAGACATTGAAATCCTCAATCTCCTAGAGAGGGCCCTAACTAAGCCAATCGTCCCTCCAAAAATTGATATCTTCTCCATTTCCCATAGACCATTTGGCTTTGCCAAAAGCCAAGTGCTTGGAATACACCAACCCATTCCATATGAAAGAGCCATAGGGGTGAACCTCCTTGTTAATGAATTGTTTAAGGTTGAGGTTGTAAGCATACTTGGATAACATAATGTCTCTCCATTCACCAACATTATTGAAAATTCTCCAAATTTGTTTGTCTTGGAGTGCCAAGTTAAATTGTTTCAACTTTCTTATGCCCAGCCTTCCATGCTTATTGGGCTTATAGATAGAGTCCCAAGCCACTAGAGGGTACTTCTTATTGTCATTAGGCCTTGAACAAATAAATTTTCTTTGAATTCTTTCCAGGTGGGTAGCCACCTTGGAAGGGATGGAGAATAGGTCAAGGGCATAACTGGGGAGGTTCTGAAGAGTAGACTTGACCAGGATGACCTTACCTACCTAACTTAAAGTAATCCCTTTCTAACCTACTAGTTTCCTATTGAAATGATCCACTAGATTATCCCAGAAAGAGTCAGGAGGGTTAACTCCCAAGGGAAGCCCTAAGTAAGTAGAGGGGAGCAAGTCAACCTTGCATCCTAAAATATCAACAATCTTCTTCTCCCTTTTGATCGAGCTATTAAAGAAGAAAATTGAACTTTTATCCCAGTTAATTAGCTGACCAAAGGCTCTGGAATAAGTTTTCAAAATATTTTTAATAGATTTGGCCTCCTTGACCAAGGATTCACCCCCCATAATGGTGTCATCAATAAATTACTGGTGAGTGAACACTGAAGGGCCAGAGGATGGTTTCAGCCCCACCAGATCCCCTCTCCTTTTCCTAGAATGGATGAGCCTCCCCAAGCCTTCTACTAGAATGACAAACAAGATGGGGGATAAAGGGTCTTCCTATCTGAGACCCCTAGAAGGTTTAAAAAAATTAGAGGAAACACCATTCACTAGGACAACAAAGGTCAAAGTGCTAACCAGTTGAGAGAAAATCTCCCTCACCTTAGCATTAAAACCAAAAGCATCAAGAATTCAGTCCAAAAAACCCTATTCAACTTTGTCATATGCCTTACAAAGATCCAACTTGAGAAGAAAGCCCTCCTACCTACTAGCCTCCAAAGAGTGGATAACCTCATGAACTTCCATAATGGAATCAAGAATTTTCCTACTAGGGACAAATCCTAATCGCTAGGGAGAGATGATATCCACCAAAATAACTAAAAGTCTATTGGCAAGGACTTTAGCAAATATCTTATAAAATGAATTGAATAGATTGATTGGTTTGAATGCACTAAAAGAGTTAGCTCCAACAATCTTAGGAATGAGGACAAGAAAGGTAGCATTAACTTCTTTTAGGAGATCCCTAGCCCCAAAGAATTCTTGAACAACTTGAACAATATCCTCATGAACAATCTCCCAGAATTGTTGGAAGAAGAAAGTGAGGAAGCCATCCAAACCAGGGGCCTTTTCCACTGGCAGGTCAAAATTAACCTTTTTAATTTCCTGATACTTGGGAATGGCTAGTAAGTTCCAATTATGATCTTGCCCAATTATTTTGGGTATAGCCTTGATAAAATCATTCTAGTCATCCATATTCACGTTAAGATTCTTAATGAGAAACACAGAGAAATATCCGATTGCCTCCTCTACAATTAGATTGTCTTTTTTAATAGTCTCACTCCCCTTTTTTATTTCACTGATTCTATTAGTAGCCCAATGTTTTAGAGTGGACAAATGGAAGAATCTAGTGTTTTTGTCTCCTTCCTAAAGCCAAACCACCCTAGATCTCTATGTCCAATACATACACTCTTTCCAACCACATTATGAAGCTTTATAAGGATGTCTTTCTCAACATTGAGAGAGACATCATCATAACCCGAGGTCTAGATGCCATTCTAAACATCTACTAGGTTGTCCATAAGCCTCTCTTTGTCTTGTAAAATGTTGCCAAAGTTAGACTTGTTCCACTTGCAAATTTTAGATTTAATATATCTTAGTTTCTTAGTAACATTGTACATAGTAGTCCCATCCATAGAAATGTCCCACCATTCCTTGATCTTATTGCATAAACTAGGATGGTCCAACCACATCTTCTCAAATCTAAATGAAAAAGATTTTGTCCTATTAATCTTGTCCATAAAAAGGGAAATCAGGGAATGATCACAACCAATATGCACCAAAGCTGAAAGCTTACAATGGAAAGTGCCCAACTAGTCCATAGATATGAGAAATCTATCCAACCTAACTTGAATGTAGTCCTGTCCCACCCTCCTGTTAGACCAGGTGAACTTGCATCCCCTAAGGTCAACATCAAGGAGAACTAAATCCCTAATCAAATCAACCAAGTTTTTTCTACTTTCCCCATTAGGTAGAAGCCTTCCTAACTTATTAGAAATTAGAAGAGGAGTATTGAAATCTACCATAATGATGCATTTAGAACCCCCCAAATTGGAAACCAGGTCTCAAATTTTGATCCAAAACAACCTTCTACCATACCATGTGTTAGGGGCATATAGATTCAACAAAAACCATCTAGATTGGTCAAAGAGGTTAAAAAAATTAATAAGTCATATGTTACCTTCATTAAAGATAGTGGTGGCCTCCAATGAGTCCTTCCAAATAGTGAGAAGACCTCCTAAAGCTCCCTTTGAATCTGTAGTAGTACTACAAAGTCTTTTGCCAAAATAAATCATCTTAGATTTTTCCTTCTTCATTTTGGTTTCCTAAATTAAAAAAACATCTGGCCTATGGTCCCTGATCATATTCCTTACAATCTCCTATTTGTGGACTCCATTGAGTCCATGAATGTTCTAGGATATGATCTTCATGCTTTGATTGATGAACATGATTCCTAGAAGGTACATTGAATCCCATCCATAATTTTTCTTCTTATTTCCTCCTTTCTAAGTTGGTTCTTGTTTTTCCTACCCAAATGATTGGAGATGAGGCCAAGATCAACTTTCACCCTATTCCTAGTAGTAGCTGGAGAAGTAGGTGAAGGGTCTCGACTATTCTTCTTCTTTCTATTTCTAACCAAAGACCAGGGAGCCTCATTAGCTTCCTTGCAATTATCAAACAAAGCTTCCAGTCAGGCTAGATGCCCTAGTGTGGTGGTTGAGAGCCTCTCAAGGATTTTGTTCATAGTCTTAGGGGATACCCTGTTGACCAAGCTAGTGTTGGACTCTTGGGAGAGAGGAAGATCATGTTGTTGTTCCATTGGTCCCTCCAAAGAGTCTAGGAAAAAGGATAAATTAGGTTTTGATTCATTAGAGATCAAGACCTCTTAAAAAATCTTCTTCTCATGACCTTGGGTCTCCCCCTTACCTACCTCTACTAGTAAAACTATGATTTCCTTCTTGTGAGGGGGACAAGTTGAATCAATAGGCTTATCCTTCATATCTTTATCTAAAGCAAAGATAATTTAGACTTCATAGTAGCTTTCATATTTAGACTTCATGTTAATTTGCATTTTTAGGTTGCATTATGAGTTTGATAGGGTTTTTATTCATCTTTCTTGTGGACTTTTAATCAGCTATGGTCATGTCTTGATCTTCATTTCCCTATCTTCTTTTCTGATCTCAATCAAAATTTTCTATCTTAAACAGTTGATTGATTTTGAGGCATCCTCTTTCTTGAGGAAAATTCTCTTTCTTGTTTCCATTTCTTTCCACCTCTTCCAAACTTCTATCTTCCATTTTCTTTCACCCCACTTCTTTTCTTCTAATTCAATTTTGGGGCATAATCTTTCATGCTTGATGATCTACCTTGGTTCTATGATCCTCATATCTTTCATCTTACATCAAGAACCTTATCTTTAGTTTGATTTGATCAAATTTATCAATCTTTTGTTTCTCCTCTATTGTATTTCAATTTCAATCACGAGGGGACAATACCTATCAAACTTCAATCCTTGATTCATATTTATCAATCATTGTTCCACCTAGGACAACCTTATATTTTTCAAGACAAAATTGTTATCAAAATTTTTATTCTTTGTCCTAATGTGTTCCTAAGTTAACCACAATATGTGTTGTTTTCTAATCCCAAATTGACCTCACACTTGAATTGCATTCTTTGACTACATGTGTTCCTGAATGATCACACATTAGTTAGAGAGGGGAAAATGTGTGCACCCTAAATCATTTCCTAGATCAAATTGCAATTAATTTAATTATTTCAATATTTCCTAAAGTTTGATCATCTTATTCTATGTCTTATTTAATTAAAAGAAAACTTCTTTTTTAATTAAATAAAATAGCTCCCATTTAATTAAAATAAATTGCTCCCTTTTAATCAAATAAAATCCTCACTTAAATATCTCTTTGTGATGAAAAAAAGAAATAAATTAAATAAAAATAAATAAATAATTTTTCTCTACACTTGAATGGACATATTTCTAAGTGGGATTCCTTAATTTCCTCTTTCCACTTTCTTGTCAAACACTCCCCTTTTCTCATTGGTGGAATTTTGTCTCATATGGATCAAGCCTTATTATCCCATATTGGTTATGAGAAGCCTCCCAACTCCTCAATTGACTATATAAGGAGCCCCCTCCTTCTCATTTCATAATAAGAAGAATAGATGTTAGCTGCTAAGTATTGTTATGTTGTAGGTTTGGAGAGTGATTTTGGAGGAGTTTGGGCATTAGGGTTTGAGCCTTAGGGTTTGGACATTGGAACTTCATTAAAAATTCTCTCTTCTTGTCTTCTTCTCTCATGCATCCATGGCTTCCATCATCATACTTCATCCTTTCATTTTCACATTAGCTTAGAGTTATATTTGCTTCATATATCAATCTTGAATTGTTATTTCCTTTCATAGATTAGATTTATTTTTTGCATTGATTTGCATTGTTATCATTTAGATTAGCTTGCATATTTATTTGCATGCATATTTGATGATCATGGAGACTAGCACTCTTTCTTTCTCTTTGAATCTCTCATTTTATGGTGTACTTTCATGGACACAAACTAGGTCAAACTAAGGACCTCCATTGCAAACCTGTACACTCCATGAATAGAGAGCTATGAGTTTCCATTTGAGATCTCATTCTTGAGCAATTTTGGATATAATGATTCATAGAAGTGTGTCAACATTTTATCATATACCTACTATCATAGGAAATATAGCTCAACATCCTTTACACATTTGTTTTTTTTACTCTATTTAGAAATTCCTAACACCTATTCTACAACTCTAACATTTGATCACTTACCATACAAGTTATACCTCATACCATCATTGTTTCATCACTAGTTATGCCTCCTACTAGCATGGGAGATCCAACTCAGGCTCTAGTACGTATTTGGTTTTTTACTCTATTTAAAAATTGCTAACACCTACGTCAACACCTCTAACATTTTATTACTTACCATATAGGCTATGCCTCATACCAACATTGTTTCATTAGTGTTTGTGCCTCCTACTAGCATGTGAGATCTAGCTTAGGCTCTAGTAGATTTTTTTTTTAATACTCTTTGTAGAACTCCCTAACACTATTCCTAAAACTCTAACATTTTATCACTTACCATATAGGTTGTGCCTTATAATAGCATGGTTTCATCACTAGTTTTGCCTCCCATTAGCAGTGATTCATTGGTAGTTGTGTCTCCCATGGTATTTCTACCTCATTATTTTTTAGGAGTCTTTCCCATCCATGAAGGAGCCCATTACTATCATCATCCAGTCCAAGTGTGGGGAAAAGACATGAGGCAATCAAAAAATCAACTACCAACAATGTATAAATTATTTTTTTGTTATTTTCATATTGTTTTTAGATAATATATTCGATATAGCATTTTAAATTTTCTTGTGTAGACACCCAACAAGCCAAATATTGAATCAAAGAGGCTAAGTTTTGATGATCCATCATAGTCATATATATTGATAGAGATATACATATGTATTTATGGTCATTACATAACATATATATAAATATATACATATATATATATATATATATACATATATATATATATATACATATATATATATATACATATATATATATGTATATATATATATACATATGTATATATATATATACATATGTATATATATATATACATGTATTATATATATTCGACATTTGTATTATGAACATTTGAAATTTGTATTGTACCTATGAGACATGCCATCTATTTGTAACTATATGATTGATATTGTTCATTTTGATATACATTAAACTTGAATTTCCATCCAACTTGTTCATTGCGTGGATACAAATTTGTACTTCATCTTACTTTCTTGCAATTAATTAGCCACATGAATGTTTATTATTTAATAATAAAAATGTAACATGTTTATCAAATTAAATGAAATATGTAATCAAACTCATATGTGACTTATTTTGATGTAGTAAGACATGAAATGTAAAAATATGTAACGATTTTGTGTATTTGTATCAAATTATTAAGATTCGATAAATTGATGTAGGGAAGCACACCAAGAAGGAAAAATCCTCAAATCTCTAAGTGAATACAAGGGAACATAAGATGTTGATCAATTTGTGTTTGTTGTGTTTTGTAAATAAGGGATGTTTGTGTTGTATTTTGTAGTCAATAAGACCTTATCTTGTGGTTTGACCCCCATTTGGAATGCGTATTTAAGCCAACTTGGGAAACGACCAACCAAGGGAAATAGGTACTCTTATACTATTGGCTATAGCTTGTTAGGTCTCCTAAGATGTTTAGTTTTTATATCCAAAAGTTTTTGTAATCATTTTTTTAGAACTTGCTATGCTTTTCATCTTTTTAACAAAAGTTACAATATGGAAACTTTATATTCTTTTCTTAAAGAGTGGGAGACCAAAGGTTTTTTTGGTTATGTTAGGATTTAAAACTCCTAAAATTGACATTCCCACCATGAAATGGTTGAATCAAATCAATTTGGTGTTAGTAGATCAAGTCACTAAAGAAATTAGCCTTATAAGGTCACAATTGTTGCTTAGAGACCCTTAGGTACACTTCCATGCAATGTTATCGATAACATCTAAGGGGCTCTATGGCCAAAATAAGGTTGGAACTAGCCTAAACCCAACCAATTAGAGATAATGGATAAGACTATCCAATCCTAGGACAAATAGTTTGAAATATATACAACCTTTCTCATTTGAACTGAGAAACACTACAACTTTTGGCATTACATGAGAAAGGGAGGCCAAATAAAAACAAATTTGGAACTCCTAAAAGTGAGATAACTTATTATAATCTTTGAAAAAAAAACCTTGTAGTACCTAACCATTTATCAATACCTCACATGAGCTCTGAGATATGTTTTCTCAAAGATGGCTGTCCAATGTTCCTTAGATATCCTTAGGGACACTTTCGTTCAATGTGCTTGAGAATGCCTAAGGGACTCTATAAGAAAAATGATGTTGGAACTAACCTAAACCCAACCAACCAGAGCTAATAGATAATATGATTTGATCTTAGGATGAATGGCTTGAAATATACTCAACCTTGCTCATATGAATTGAGAAACATTGCAACTTTTGACATTAGGTGAGAAAGAGATACCAAATCAAAATTGATGCAAGAGCATCTAGTGGTATAAGGGAAATCTTGTATCACCCAAAAAATGCTTAGTGTTAGTTTCTATTTAAGGTGTTTGTATTTTTTGGATACCCATTTGGGCCAAATAGAGATTCCAACTCTCATAGTTTTACTATTAATTTTTTGGGTTACTCCAAAAAAGACTCAGGTCAAAAGGCCTTATGATTTGAAAGTTATTGTAGTTTTGAATTACCTAGAGACCTCCTATGAACACTTCAAAGTTATATTTGAGGCAGTAAATGGCCTCCTACATGCCCCAAAAAAGGGGGATGACAAAAGCTAGTCCATAGGCATATAGAGAACTCAAAGAGCTTTCAGGAAATATAAATGATTTGTCAATCAGAATCCTAGATCAAAAGTTATGCCTCCTAGAAGTTGGACTACCATTTATGGATTCTACTAGTTTTGCACTGACTTTTGATATGTCTTCTAAAACTTTATGCTTATATTTGTTAACAAAAAAGTCTACACCCTTACTTGAGGTATGACCCTCAAGTGACCATTTGTAACATGGAAATGACCTCCATGGGACTTGTGCTCTAATTTCGAATCTCTAGAGAATGCCAACTTCCTTACTATCAAGGTGTGATGTCCCCATATTAGTATATAATTTAAATAATAAATAAATGTTTTATATAAAGTAATATTAATAACAATACCAAAATAATAATATTTTTATGAAGTAATATTACATAACCCCCTAATGATATATGACTAAAATGTTAATTCAATCTTAATGAATATTTTTGAACTATAAATCATTATAAGATTTACCAATTATGTTAACACAATAATATGATATTATTATCAAATAATAAAAATAATAAAAATAATAATAATAAATTATCATTCTTATAATAGGAAATAATATATTACATTCTCTTTTTCTCAAAAAAACTAATATATATACATATATATAAACATTAGGAAAGATAATTAAATGACAATTAAGGACACGACTATTCTGACCCCGCTCCATATGATGGTGCATTCAATTAGTTTTTTAGATTATGATAAAATTAGGTTTTGAAGGGACCCCAAAACCCTTTCACATCCTCAAAAAAGGAAAAGACAAGCCATCCAACATGAAAGAGCCCATAAACCTACTGAAAAGTATTATCAAAATCAGGTTTTATAGGGACTTGAAACCACTAAAAAAGTCTCAATAGAATACCTAGGTTTTACAAGGACCTAGAACCTACAGTACAAGATAAAAACTAAAAACCAAAAAATAGGACCAAACACAGGAACCAGATGAACCAGCCAGCAAACAAGACCTGTGTAGGAACCCGACCAGAGAAGAAAACCCAGGAAACTATTGCAATTCCGTGATCATATTCCTAGCCTCCTTACCAATCTTATCTGTGTCTTGGATGGAGTTACCAACTGAAGAAGCAGCAACAATCAAAGCTTTTTTCCTTAAACTTTATCTTGTCCTCTTTCTTGGGCCCTCTGAAGATATGGTTCCTTCATTAACTCTTTTACCCAATGTCACCACAACAACACAGATGCTAGAGTTAACTTGCTCCATTTTTGTTTCACTTTCCCTAATGAGTAGTCTAAGATTTTTCTCATAATCCTTAAGTTTTTTTGGGATATCTCCCATTTGCACCTCCATGTGTTGAATATTAGCCCGGTCAGCCTCCTTGTTATGTTGCAAGGTATCCATTTTCTTCTTTAGCCCCATTATTCATTATATAACCAGGAATTGACTTGAAGGAATGAGTTAGCTTTTTTTTTAGTAGAGTGAAGGAAGGAGAGATTGATTTTCCTCACCAAGGATTCACCTGCATCATCAGCAATGGTGTGTGGAATAGGGCCATCTTTATCAATATGGATCCCCCCATCCAACGGCTCCACCTCACCAGGCTTTGCATGAATATGATGGCTCTGGCCCTCCTTATCATGACCCTTAGTCTCCTTAAGAGGAGTGGAAGCTTTCCCCATGTTTTCCTCCTCACTCAAAATGGCTAAATCATCATTTTATTTCTCTTTATCGCCTCCCCCAGAAACAATATGAGTGTCCTCATTTTCAGACTTGCTCTATTCCATATTCACCTCTGTAGTATCTTCCTCTCTCCCATCCTCATTATTATCTTTCAAGTTCGGATAACCATCCAAGTTAGAGCTAAAATCCCCAGCATCTATCTCCTCCTCTTCCTCAGGGGCATCCTTATTAGAGCCATCAGTGCTCTCCACCTCAATTTCCTCTTCATCAATTAGTCTTTGAGAACTGGAGGGATTCAGTTTAGCCTTAATTTTATTTTTAACATTCTCATCCATTTTTCCTTTAACAGGATTAGGACTCTTATGCTTACCAGTGGATGGGGACAAAGCAATGGACTTATTTTTACAAAAACCCTCAATGAGTAAAATTAGACCTTCATGTAATATGGGTCAAGACTGTTTCTTTTTATGGGCATTCAAACTTTGAAGCAAAGAAAATTGCAAATAAAAAGGGAAGGAAATTTTGTCCTTGTACCTGAAATGGTTAAGGAAGACAAAGTGGAACTTGTGCACCCTTTTATTTCTTCCATCAAGGATGAAATACTCAAAAATACAACCAAGCACATCATGCCTAATACCTTTTATCTATTGCACATCAAAGAAGTTGCCATTCTTTTCCAATTGCAGCTCCTCTTCTTCCGTCTTTGAGAATTTTTTGTAGGCCACATTGGAAATACTGGTCTACTTTGAAAACTTTATACCTTTCATGGGAAGACCAGTGACTTCAGCAATGAATTCCTTAGTCAGCTTAATAGACAGACCATGTAGGGTAACTTTTTCGTCCACCCAATTTTTGAAGAAGGTGGTGGTGACATGGGGTTTGAATCCATGCAACCACTCTAGGTAGCTAACCACCTTTTTCTTTCTGGAGAATCTTCCACACATCCTACCTAACCTTCCAATCATCACATTTTTTGGGTTCTTGCTTCCTCGGTTCACCTCCCATCTTGTAGAGCAAAAAAAAAAACTAGAGACACTGAATTATCAATAGCAGAGAGATAGAAGTGAGACCAATTTTTTGTGACATGATATCGAGGGTGCCTTTTTGAAGATACATGTAGAGAGCACATAGCCTTCACGTGAATGTACCTCCTTCAGAATGTTAAACTAACAATCGTAAGGCCACTCCTACAAATCATTAAATTTCTAATCCGAGAAAATCTTTCCCACTCTGGAATGAATAACATCATAATTAATAATCGCTTTAAGATCCACATGTTTGTGTAAGTCATCGAGCCACCTCATCTTATGCCCCATTTGTACTGCATGATTAGCAATCCAATCAGCAACCCCATTGGCTTCTCTATACATATGGGAAATGACCACCTTTTCAAAATTTTGAAATAGGGTTTTGATTTTCATAACTGTTGCCTCTATAGACCAAGAGGTAGTATTTTTATTATTAAGAATATTTATAATATTCAGAGAATCACCTTCCAACCATAATTTGGAGTACCCCAAATCAATAGCTAAAATAGTAGTATAAAGGGTAGCAGTAGCTTCAACAATATGACTATTCGAGTGACCAATAGGGATAGCAACAACATCAATAACATTTCCCATATGCTCTCTAAGAACACCTCCACATCCTACTCTTCTCAGGTTACCCTTGGCTGCTCCGACAAAATTTCCTTTGATCCATCCATTAGGAGGAGCAAGCCATTTTATAACCGATCTAGGATTATCAATTTTCAACTTAGATCCTTGAGATCTTAAAGGGTGATCAAGTTGAAAGGTTTGAGAAAGCTCCCTCTGGGACAAAAAATTCTCCTTGAAGGCTCTGATAATATTCTGACCAAGCACCCAACCTAGAAGATCTTTATTTCTGAATATCCTATTATTTCTTTCTTTCCATACGCCCCACCAGAGATGGGGGAGGGTTAGTTTCCAAAGAAATTGAGCATCAAGATTTTTAGAGGGGCATCTCCAAATCTTGAAAGCAAGATCCACATTGTTTTGATGTACCCATTTCATGCCCCAAAAATTCAAAATCTCAGTCCAAACTTCCTGAGTAAAAGAATAGCTCAAAAACATATGATCTCTATCTTCATATCCCTTTCTGCATAAACAACACCTATTAACTAAATTTATACCTCTTTTTTGCAGATTATCAAGAGTCAAAATTTTGTTTTGGAGAAGAGTCCATAAGAAAATGTTAATTTTGGGAGTGAGACCCTTAATCCAAGCTTGAGTCCAAAGAGGTTGATTATTCTTATCCTTAGGAGCAAAGATAGAAGAGACTTTGAATTTCCCACTAGGGTCAGCAAACCATATAATCTCATCCTCCAGACCAGGGTAGAGAGAAACATCATTAAGGGATAATTGGATATTACTGAAACCATGACTTACATTAGTTAAATTCACCCATGAATCATTCTATTAGTAATGACAAACAAGAAGGCCAAATATCTACTTTCATTGATCAATTAAGGCCTTGTCACTAAAATCTTCAGTCAAAGGGTGATCCATAAGCCATATATCTTCCCAAAAAATCACTTTAAATCCATTACCTACTTTCCAAGCACATCCTTTTTTTAAAGATTTCTTGGTCCCCTGAATAGCTGCCCATATGGAGGAAGCATAAATAACATTAGGAGAATCAAGGATATTAGGAAGGGAGTTACCATTGAAAAGATACTTATGTTTCCAAATGGAGCTCCACTCTTTATTGTCATGGTACACTCTCCACCCCTATTTGGCAAGAAGGGCTTTATTCAAGCTACTGGTTTTTCAAATTCCCAATCCCCCCTCACTGCGAGGTTTACAAACTTGATCCCAAGAAATTAAAGGCATTCTCCTTTTATCCTCTGAGCTAGACCATAAGAAGTTTCTTTGAATTTTATCAATTGACTTAAAAAATTTAATAGGAATTCTAAAAAGACTTAAAGCATAAGTAGGAATGCTCTGGAGATAGGCTTTGAGAAGAGTTAACTTACTAGCTTGGCTTAAAAGAATACCTTTCCATCCCACCAACTTTTTTTTGAATTTGTTAATAAGATCTTCCTAGAAAGCATCATGGACCTTCAAACCAAGGGGAAGGCCCAAGTAAGAGGAAGGGAGAGAACCTATAGAACAACCCAAGATTTTAGCAATTTTAACTTGTCTGTGGTTAGGGGTGTTAATGAAGAACACAACACTTTTTCTCCAGTTTACCCCTTGTCCAAAAGTAGCAAAATATAAGTTAATAGCTTGTTTTAAAATCCTAGCTTCCTTCACTTCAACCTTACCCATGAAGATAGTATCATCAACAAATTGTCCATGGGAGCAAGTTAACGGTTGAGAGGAAGGTTGTAAGCCCTTGAGAAAACCTCTTTGGACCAAGTTCCCAATAAATATCCCCAAATAGTCAACCATAATAAAAAAAAGGATGGGGGATAAAGGATCTCCTTGTCTCAGACCTTGAGAAGGAAAAAAGAAGGGAGAGGAGCTACCATTAACCAAGACCGCAAGAGAAATAGTAGAAACCAATTGGTAGATTAAACCCACAACCTTATGATCAAAGCCAAAAGAAAATAGAATATCACAAAGGAAAGACCAATCTACTCTATCATAGGCCTTAGGAATTTCCACTTTCATAATGAAACCCTGATTGTTAGAACAAGACAAGGAATGAATATTCTCATGAGCAGAGATGATAGAGTTAAGGATTTGTCTACTAGGGACAAAACCATTCTGTTGATCAGCAATAATCAACAGGATCACTTGAACAAGTTTGGAAGCGAGAACTTTGGATATAATTTTATAGAAAGAGTTACAAAGGCTGATTGAGAAAAACTGATCCAGAGAATCAGCCCCAACTTTCTTAGGAATAAGGCATAGAAAAGTGGAATTGAGTTCTTTGAGAAATTGTTTAGCCCCATAGAATTCCTTAACAATATCACATACATCTTTACCAACCACTTTCCAAAGCTTCTAGAAGAAGAACATGGGGGATCCATCAGGGCTAGGGGCTTTATCTCCTCCCAGTGAGCTAACAGCCTTGAGAATTTCATCATCCTTAGGAATTGAACATAACATTTTATTCTGATTATTAGTAATTAGTGGTGGAATCACATTGAGGAATTCAGCTTGACTTTCCACATTAATGCTAGAATCAACCATCATAAGGGAAGAGAAAAAAGTCACCATCTCATTCATGATAGCCTTATCATCAATAATTTTCACATCACCCATTTTAAGACATGAAATGCGAGTTTTGGCCCTGTGCTTCAGAGTGGAAAGACGGAAAAACTTAGTATTTTTATCCCCTTCTCTTAACCATAACAATCAGGATCTCTGTCTCCAATATATTTCTTCTTTAGTAATGATGTCATGGTATTGGACAAGCTTTTCATTCTCTTCAAGGACGAGATCAGAGGAATAACCTTCCTTCTATATTTTGTCTTGAATATTAAGAATATCCTCGTTTATAGAAGATTTGTTCTGAAAAATGTTCCCAAAGCTATACTTGTTTCACTTTTTGACTTCCCTTTTAACATTTTTAAGCTTGGAAGCAATTCTAAAGAGGGTAGAACCTTCAATATCTATATTCCACCATTCTTTCAATTTAGTTTCAAACTGAGGGTGCTACATCCACATCTTCTCAAATCTAAAAGGAAAATTCTTCTTGAGATTAATCTTTTCAGCAGTGAATATAAGAGGGAAATGATCCGAACCAATTTTTTGACAAGCCTCTAGTTTACAAATGAAGTCTTTAGTCTAGTTAGGAGAAATAAGAGCATGGTCAAGCCTAGCCTAGATACATTCATTACCAATTCTCTTGTTGCTCCACCTATACTGGATACCATGGAGGTCTAAGTCTATTAAGCCCTCATTATTGATGAATTCCCTTAGATCAAATCTTCCTTCCAACTGAGTTGCATTCCCTCCCATTTTCTCATGGTCATAAAGAGGGACATTAAAATCTCCCATGAAGATCCATCGGTCAGAATAGTTTTTTCTTTTAAAGTTAGAAATAAAATCCCATACCTTTTTCCTTGAAAGCTTTGAGTTAGGAGCATAAATATTCACAAGATGCCACTCGTCCTTCTGGTTAGAACTAGAAATTTTGGCTATCATAAGGTGTTTACTAGCAAACAAAATAGTTCTAGAGAAATAGTTCTTCTTCCATAACAACAAAGTTCCTCCTGATGCTCCTTCTGAACTGCTAGCATTTAAAGAATAATTATTAAAAGCTTTAATCTATTTCGCTTTCTCTTTATTCATTTTAGTCTCTTGAAGCAGGAGAAAATTGGGCTTTTGTTCTCTAACAAAATTCCTAACAATATCCAATTTATTAGTACTATTCAACCCCCCTAATATTCAGGTTATGATCTTCATATCCATTTTTTAGGAGAAAAATCCAGTATAGCTGCCTATCTATCATCGGCAATATTCTGCATAATTTCTAACTCTCTAGTTTTCTTCGTAGATCTTCTTCCAGGATTACCTGGGGATCCAACATCTAGTTTTACCTTAATGTGTTGGTCTATTTTTTTTCCAATTTTTTTTGGATTAGAAATAGGAGGTTTTGCCTTGCTATGTTGATCTATTTTGCTGCTTCTGGTCTCTACTCCCTTGGTATTGTTCTCTCCTCTAATAACCCATTTTCTTTTCACCATCTTTCTAAGAGTTTCAATATCAGGTCTAGCACCTAAAAATTTTCCCACTAGAGTGAAATCCATGGAAGACACAGAAAAATCCACTAAAGGGTCTGGGATATAGATTTGAAACTCACCTTTCTCCCAGCAGGTCTTCGTAGTCACCGACGAAAAGAGAGACTTTCCAGTTGGTTTCTTTCCAAACAGGGATGACCAGGATTTTCCTTCCAGGGCCCCTTTCTTCTATCCTCCAAAAGTCTTTTCCTTGAGAGAAACAACATTTTCTTTTCCCTTCTTGAGATCCTATCCCGACACATGAGAGGTAGAATGAGATCCCAAAGGTGGGACACGGACACCACACAAAAGTTTAGTTTCACCCGAAGACTTTCCATTGTCCACCTCAACCAAAGATTCTGACCCTGTAAACTTCTTAGCATCCTCTGTTGTTCCCCCAGGGTCAGTACCTCTAACCAGATTCCCCCCGACTAGTTTCCCGCCTGCACGCGATGCAACTAATTAAAATTTTGAAAGAGTGCCCAACATCTTAGCAGAGAAATTTTTTGAGATTCTAGTTATTATTATGCTCAATGGTGCATTCAATTAGTTGAAATAAATAGAAAATTATATTTTCTATAGAGGGCGAACCTTGCTAGAGATGGATGCCCTATCTCAAGGATAAAATATAATAAACATTTGTTCATATTGCTGACCGACTGGGTTGTGACCCTTGGCGACATATTTAAATGCAAATTTTAATATGATATGTACTGCCTAACTTGACTGGATAAGTTGTATTGCTCAGTGAATAGTTGCCTCTTGGAAGGTCTAAAAAGAGGTATGTTGAGATTCATTTGGGCATCTTTTATTGCGATATCTTTGATTCAGGAGTAGACTTATAAAAGAAGATCTGAGATTATGAAAAATCAGATTCTATGGGATTAAGAAGGCGTGTGACCAAATCTTAAGGAAGGGTATGAGAAGACCTAAATGTGATCTGTAGTAGATCTATAAACTAAAATGAGAGCAATCTAAAAGGTTTCTTTATATAGATTCAAGGCAGACTTAAGGCAATATTTGGACTATCAAACACAAGAGGAGGGAAAGACATAGATATTAGAGACAATTAATCCTATAGCAGAGATAGTCAACCCTATAGTAGAGGCAACCATAAATCAGAAACAATCACACTTATAGCAAAAGCAATCATACAACAGAGAAATATTAATAGTCATAACTCTTATATGCACTTTCATACATGATTCAAACAATTCTTAAGACTTATTAAGGAAAATAGAATACAGATTATTAATGGGGTATTGCAGAGGTAATGATATAAGTGTTGTACATGCTCTACCACATACTCGTGATAGTGGAGAAGGACATCAATCTTTGTATTGTCATATCAAGTGTAGTAATAATAGAAGGTAGTGTAAGAAGAATTAATGCATAGATGCCTTGAAAGTTATTGAAGAATAGTAAAGAAATGGAATATGTGTAAGTTTCTCAATATAATATCTTATGCCGATTTGAGTACAGGATCTAGAACATATTATAAAGAGTTCATGGATGGTTTATATAGGAATAAGTAAGTAGATTTGTTATCAAGTATATATAAAAGAAAAATCAAACAGATTTAAGAATCGTTTATGGAAGACATGTGATTAGACTTTAGCAAATTGAGGAAGGAAAGGAAATAACTTCAAAAGATACAAATAAGTAAAAAATTGTAAATAAATGAATGACCCCCAAACAGGTTCATTACAAGTGGTATCAAAGCCATGAACTTGCCGTCCTGTTGGGTATAGTCAGGTTTCATTAGAAATGAAGTTATAGATTTTCAAAGGGATTAATATGTATTTACAATTCTCAGAAATGTATTAGAAAAAAAGGGTGTAATTTTGGATGACTATAGTATTGCCATATTATTTGTGTTTAAAACATTATTTCACCATGAACATATAGTGGTAGCTATGCTGCACATGGGGACAAGCTTTTATTAATAGTTTCAAGAAGAGTGGTCTCTGTAACAAGGTCTCTATGCAAAAAAATTGTAGAAGATTCGAAGTTTCTACAAATAATTGTGTCATTGAAAGTTACTTGACCATAAATTGAGATTCAGTTCACTGTCATGATTAAATATGATTGGAAGTTGCATGCAATTCGGGGAAAGTTCACTGGGTGCACATGTACTTACAGGATCTTATTCATCACCTTGAGCTTTCTGTCAAGCTAAGGAAGCATAAGGGATGTGTAAACACAATTTGTTCAATCCTTTTGGAGCACTGATTGTCTCAAGTTTTGATGATAGGGAAATAATAATTTGGGACTGGGCTACTGGGAAAACTAAGCTTTCTTTTAATTCTGGTCATAACAATAATGTTTTCCAAGCCAAAATTATGCCTTTTACAAATGATCATAGTATTGTAAGCTATGTTGCTAATGGCCAGGTAAGGTTTATCTAGGAATCATCAACTTTAATTTTTTTATATTTGGTGGATGTTGCCCTTGTTTGTGGACAGTGAATGTTGTCTTAGATAAGTAGGAGAGCACAGCCATTTATGTAATGTTTTGAAGTTGATGGACAAAATTCTCGAAAATGGAAGTCATGATCCTTGATAATCTGAGAAATGCATGGAAATTCAAATAACATTTTGTATTTTGTAGAGCTTCCTCACTTACTAGTGAATATTATAAGGCATTAATCTTCCTTTCTTCTAAACCTGGGAGGCATATCTACAATAACATCAAGTGGTGCAGTGTAATGTGACAAAAGGTAATCATGCATATAAAAAGGAAATCTACATGAGTGGAGAAGATAAGATGTGATAACAGTTAAAGCCACATAGAATCAATGATATATCAAGAAACTAGTATATATTGATTCCACGAGTTAATGGAAATCAGTATAGACACAAATCAATCACATTCATACTATGAATCAACTCTTCAAATGACTACATCATGATAGAATTGCATATTCTTCATAGATTGCATTATATTGCATTGCATAACTAACGCATGCTTAATAACATAGTCAATAATATGTGATTACTGCAATAACCATTATGATTATTATGTGGACAAGAGGTGCCTTTCCATTATGATCAACAGGGTGAAAGAGGCAACTCTTCCATTTGTGCCTCTTCCATGCATCATGCATGTTGGGGTTTTGAAACTACTGAACAACAAAATGTTCAATACCAGAATGATAACACTCATACAACCTAAGGATCAACTAATTCCCATTATTAGCTACATGAGTAAACCATTTGGACCCAACTTCAACAAAACCAAAGGATGCTTTCCTACTCTTTTGGCTTTGCTAAACCAAGGTGGGTGTACCTAGGGATAATTTTAATACAAACTATTGTGTAGAGATTCTTTTAGTTTCATTTTGATTCTCATCTATTACCCACTAACACGTGCAGTTTACTTCAATTCTTTCAATATTTTCAAACTTGTATGCATCCCTTATTTGCAGATCTGATCCTAATTCTCCTAGGATTTACAAATATTCCTGGAAATAGCAGCTACCTAAGACTCAGAGAATATATATAAATGAGTATTGACCAGCATTTATAACTTTGAACAAAATGGAAATATGATTTTGATTTTATAATAAAATGATTTGACATGTAGCATTAGAATTCACCCTTGCTTACTTCTGATTTATGAGACCAATGCCTTATCCATTGGGCAAAGAATTAGCTATTGGTGAGAGATCTAATTTATATAACTTTTAAATGAATTAATCAATTATAATCACCCATCTCCATTCTTATGAGATATCCCTTTATGAATTCACAAACCCTATTGATTCACTGAAGCATTTATATAATTTCTTGAATTAAGAGCAACAATGAAAATAATATACAACCCATCCAGATTGCATTTAGCCAATTAAACCTTATTTAAATGAATTCAAAGTAAACAAACCCATAAATTGGAGACAGAAACTGATGACACGAACATAGTGTAAATACCCTTTTGTATTACCCTCTTCATATGACTAATATAGTGACCAATAGAAAACCAATTGAAAGCCCATAATAGATTGCTATTTTTGTCATTCAATATGTTATCAGAAAGTACAATGGAAACAAATCCAAATCAGCTACACTCTATTGGACCGACTGAATGTACTTTTCTTGAGAGAAAACAAAAATTATACAAGTCTTAGACCATCACATTGCCTTGAAAACTCACTTATATAGGCATGAGTTGCAACAAGCAAAGGGCAGATGTGACTGATAGGTGTCCTTCAAAATATTTTTACATACATCTATAACAAAAGGACAAAACTATGAATAACAGAAAGGTTATCAGATCGAACATTCCTTGGTGGGTCCCTTTCTATTATATTTTCATTGATTGAGACAAGAGCTTTAATTCTTTTATTTATTCTTCATCCTCAAAGTAAGTGGTCATTAAATTTGAAAGTGATGAATCATTTGTGATTACCTGCAAACTTAATTTAATCTGGGGATTTTCCTTGTCTTCATCATTAACTGTGAGGGTAACTTTTATTTTTGCATTTTCCTCCTCCTCATCTTCCACTTCATAATCCTATAACAACTGCTCTTCTGACATAAATTTTTTTCTCCACTCATCATAAGTAGTGTCCTCTAGCCAATCAAAATTTAGTGCCTCTCTTTGTACAATTATTAAAGAAATTGCAACTGCCTCTAAATCAACAAAATCCTTTCTGATAGCATTATAAAATAGCTGCACTTTCACCAGTTCCTCAGTTGTTTTTGCCCATAGCCAGTAACTGGTTTCATTAATGATATTATTCATTCTTTCACAAGATATCTCATCCAACTCCTTTTTCCATTCTTCTTTTTCCTTTATTTTTTCAATAGTCTTTAAAGCACAAGGAAATAGACTAAATTTTTCAGCTATATATTTGGAAAAACAATTTATTAATCTTCTCTGAAAAGAATCTCTTTTGTCATCAAAACCTTCTAATTTATTCAATAAATCAAAAATCTTCTCTATTTGATGACAAGGTAGTTGGATGACAGATATGCACATAATTGTAATATCATTGTTTCTTTTCCCTCCATTTCTATACAAGAGGCCTCAACCTAATCTCATCTCTCTACAATTCATCCCTAATGGATGCAATCCTTGCCAATTGATCAAAACAAGTTAACCATTCTACCCTATCCATTAAATACATCACACCCTGCCTTAATTTCTCTTCATATTGATTTTTTAATTCTACATGCAATTCATAAAGATTGGTTTTCTCTTCTTTAAAATCCTCTACAGTGTAGAATTGAGGCCTTTCAGGGGTATCAGGTACCTCAATAATTGGAGTGGATTTGAAAGGTTCAATAGGTGGCTTGGGAGGGTATACAATCTTAGGTCTACTGGACTCTGCTATTTTTCTTTTCCCCAGCACCTTCTCCATTTGAGATACCTAATTCTCCAATTTTTGTATCCGTGTGCCCCTTTCTTCATATGCCTTCAACACTTCTTCAAATCTAGCATTTAGCTAGGTAAATCTATCCTCTTCCTGGCCAGACACCACACTGCCAAATTTTAGCATTTCTGAAGCCATCCCAATTATCTTTTTGCTGCCAACTTCACTAGCCCTGAAGACTATCAATGCATGAGTATGTTCTACAGTAGAGATTTCCTACATCCTTGTTTTATCCCTTTTCTAAATAGACCAAATTACAAGGGCTTGGTGGTCATCACTAAATTTGACTCCTCTATGAGCCTGTAGTATCTCTTCTTCAGTTTTTAACTAGACATCCTTTTGTTTTCTTACTAAATAAAAAACCATAGCATTCACTATATCCTATTCAGGTAAGATAAGGACTCCTGATTGCTTAACTAATTGCCTCCCAACCTCAGGTGTAAATTGGCCAAAATCACTCAAAAACTTGGATTTTACCTCTTCTTTAATAACAAAGTCTGGTTTATCGGGTAGCTCTGCCCTTATCTTTTCACAACCTTTTCAAAATTGCCTATATTTAACCTCCACAAAAATTGTACAAATGCCCTAGATTTCACAAAATTTTCATCATTTATAAACCTCTAAGAGGCTTGGGAAACTATAGGATCAATTTCCTTACCTTGATAATTAGCAACAGTGAGCTCCAAGGAAGGTGTAGGGGGTTCTTGCGGTTCCCCAATCTCTAGATCTGTGGAAGTAATAATTACATCCCCTTCTCCACCATTTTTTCTAAGTTGTTCCGTTAAATATGTTTCATCATCTATCTAGATCAGGGACTGGCTTAGGGAGTATTATTCTGGCTGAGAAGAAGAAGATCCTTGTTCTAACTTCTACCTTTTTGGAGCACTAGTTGTAGGTGGACTTCTTGGCCTTTGTCTTTGATGAAGAGGACCCTGTTGCACATTCTGAATCATCACATAACCTAACCTTCTTTGTAAGGTATATTGGCTAGGAGCTACTATGTTTTTACTATTGATTCTTCTCTGCACTTCTATAGCCCTATCTAGATATGTCCCAACATATTTAGCCTTCTTTTCATTCATAGCTTGTTATATCTCATCAAAATTATTCATCAAGGAATACATCTTGGCTCCCCAATATTTCTTTTCTTTTAATGGATCATAGTGGGGGTCAAAAGCATTAATGAATTCAAGGTATTTGCTAAATACTATCCATTTTTATTTTCTCAATTCTTGTTCTTGTAAAGTAAAAACATTTCTAATCACATGTTCAGGATAGTAAACTTGTTGCACCATGTGGGAAGCTTTTATTCTCTCCCTGAAGACATCATAGAATCCTTTCGGATCGATAAATCTGGCATGAGATTCTACCATATTATATTTGTCTAAAAAAAATTCAGATGGTTCCACCCTTTCCTTACAAAAACAAAATCATGGGCCATAGTAACAATTGGAAAAAATGTGCCCTTCCTAGACAACTCCCTCTCATCTATGGTGCCTATTTTCTATAACAGCTCAGCTATTCCTATCTTCAAAGGCACATGAAATGGTAGCACAGGAGGCTTTCCAAAAAAACCATATACTCTTATCACTATTGAAACATTGTATGGAAATGGTAGCACAGGAGGCTTTCCAAAAAAGCCATATACTCTTATCACTATTGAAATATTGTACGGAATTATATCCCCCCAATTATGATTGACAAGTAGCCCTTTAGCATGGTCCTTGTGTCTGACCAATTCTAACAATGCTTGTGGAATTCTAGGGTTGTCTCCTCTCAAAAGAAATCTAAGATTTGATGCAAAATACCTATCAAACCTCACATAACTGGCATATGTGGCTTCTAAGGTCATATCCACACTCCATAGCTATGCTGGATTCTTTTCTCCATCCCTAGTTGTCTCTAGCTCCATACCCTTGGAAAAGAAGGCAAGTCCCTCATGCAAACATATATACATAAGCATTGAATACCCACAAAAAGGTTTATCTACTTTTCCCTTTGCTATCCCCACCAAAACATTGTGAATTTCTCTTGCAAAAATGTTGCAAAATCTAGAATAGTGCTCATTCCAAATTGAAGAGTTTAAGCCATTATGAGGACAATTGAGCCTGGGATTTGTTCTACTTCATCCACTCCAAAAATATTACAAAGAGAGACATATAATGCCTGAGCCCTAATGTTAAAATGTCTTTTCAATAGTGGCTCTAGGGTGCTAGTAGTAATCACAGACAAAGTACCAACTTTAGTGGCATGCTCCTGTAGCAGCCCTTTTTTCAAGTAAATTTTCTATGCATCATACCTTTCTTGAAAGTCACCCATATCAATAGTTTCATGCACATCATGATTAGAGTTAAGATTGAAGACTTCTCTAATTAATTCAGGGCAAACCCTAAAGAGGTTTACTCCAGCATGATTCTTTACCCACCTTGTAATTGGATCATACTTCTTTGCCAAATCCACTAATAAATCACTATCGAAGAAAACTATGGGGACTATTAATTTTCCAATATCAAACTCCCAGACATTACTCAGAGGAGTATCCAATTTTCACTCTGAAAACCATTTTTTGAATAATTCCAAACCTCTCATGGATACCTGAGCATCTCGTACCCAATTAGCTTTGTTATAGAAACCCTTTGCTACAACTACTCTAGGGTTTTTAGGAATCAAATCCCTCCCCTTAGTTATCTCATGTACTAACAAAGGAAATTTTTCTAGAAAATCATCGTGCATAACCCTTTTTGAATATTTAGTTTGCCCAAAAAATTCCTTTTGTGGAGGCATTTTCTAAAATTTCTAAATCTTACTTAGCAGATTCTTGATTTTCACTGGTTATAGATCACTTACCTACTAAAATCTACTCTTCTTTGTACAATTTTCTTCGCAAACTCACTGAAGTCCTCAAGGAATTCTATTCCCTAGCTTTGGAAATCCTTTCACTCTAAGAAAATTTGTAATATGTGCTTGAACAATGGCAAATTTACATGTTATATCAGAGCATTGAGGTCGCACGAAGGAAACTTTGTATCATATTAATTCCTGTAATCGTTATTTTCATGCTAAATTTTGAAATTTAAATTTTACCTATTGATTTCCCACAGATTGGATGGCTTCATTTCAAAAGTAAAAATCCCTTTAAAACTTTGGGACCCTCAGCCATGCTTCAAAAGCCCACTTGCCCGCATTATTTAGAAAACCTCGCATTTTGATAATGCGAGAATGCAGGCACCATAAATCTTACCCTAATTGATGGTGAACCAAGATCTCTTTATTTGGAAGCCCACTAAACTTACTTGACCAATGAAAATTTATCTTTTAGTCCATGTGCTTTGACAAATTTAATTATAGTAATTAAAGTTTCTGTGCCCATGACATCGTCAGTTCCAACTTGGCACACCTATCACCCACCACCAATGAGTGTGCTTCATTACATTTAATCTTTTCTAGCATGGCATGACTTGACATACTTCCTAAAGCTTAGTCTAGGTCCCACCATGCTCACTTGCGTACATTATTTGAAAATTGAGCAGCTCCATAATGCGAGAATGTAGGCTTCGTCGATTTTATCTCAATCGACAGTGATCAATTATTGTAATGACTGCACATGTAGTCAACTGAATGAACCAATAAGAAACTCCCTTTATGTTCCATGTCATCTGACAACTTGCCACAAAAGACACACTACTATTACTTTTTTGAGAAAGGCAGGCCCATGATGTCACTCTGTGCTATGTGTCAAATGCCTGCTTCCTCGCATTATATAAAAATTGCACAACTTCATAATGTAGGAATGCGATAATCGTAGATCTAGAAAAGATCCATGGTTGGTGAAATTTGATCATAAGGTAAACTTTTTGTTAATTGAAAAACCAATGATAGCACAGGAAAATAAAATGTGCACAGGGTATTGACTAGTCTACAAAATGGTTCTGACCAATTCTGACAAACAAGAACTTTTGCGGTGCACTGAGTTTTGAACGTTAGCAGGGGCTACGTGTCACAAATGTGTTTCCTTGCATTATTTAAAAAACTCACAACTTCATAATGTAGGAATGCAGGAAACCTTGATCTTGAGGAGATCTATGGTGCTGAAAATATACTATGATTTGGCCCCTCTTTAAATAAAATGAAGCAATTAAAACAACTCTATAAAGTTTATCAAAAGATTAAAAGGTTATTCTAACGTAAAAAACATTTATGATAAACATGCCCCACCAAAATATATTTGAAATCATACCTTTTTGAATGTTTCAAAGACTAGGGCAACACAAGACACAAGCATAAGGGTTTCTCACATACTTAGGGTTTTTTTCATGGATGACTTGAGAGACAAACCTTCAGAATTTAAAAGGAAAATACAACACACGGAATAGGGCATAATTAGAGCAATCTAAAAACCTTCAAAATCACTTGAGATAAAACCCTAATCTACATAATTCAAAGAGTTAAATGATTTTCATCTAAATATCATAATTTTTCTATACTGTGAAAAATCAGACCAACAATGCCTATATTTATCAAAGATTATTTGGTAAAGATAATTAATTTTATAGGAGAGAAGAAGAAGAAATTAGATCAGTTGTGACATTACTAATACCAACTGATAGCAATCACAGAAAAGAAAAGAAAAGAGAACAAAAAAAGAATAGTCAAGGCATCATGCCCTTAAATATTGACCAAACCTTCCTAATTTCCTTCCAAAGAAAGAATGACAAGAGGTTACTTTTTCTTATTTACAAGATCAGTGGTGATAGGAGCTAAAACTAGTATATGTATATGAGCAATCTCAACATGAGTGGTTGCGTAGTAGTCATCAACAAGATATCTCTATAGAGGACAGTATTGATCTACGAATAAAACACTCTCCTGAGAAATATAACAATCATCTCATGGACTTCAAAGGGAAAGATGACAAACATAAGCACTATAAGGAATGAGGAAATTTTACTCTTAACAACAATACCAATTATCCTAATTCATCACTGGAGGAATCATTGATTATATTGAGGTAGATTAAAATTCATACTAAATGATCCAACTCAGCACCAATGAATTATAACCAATTAACGGAGGTGATAAACATTCCATTAGGCAAGTCATATATAGAAGGAAATGAAGAGAAGTTATCAGCTTTAATTTAATGATAGACAAGAAGAAACATATGAAAATGAAAGAAAAAAAAAAGCAATTGGCATGGCTAATACAAATGATGAATAGAAATGTAAGATAGAAACAAATCTGATTACAATTAGCCTAAGAATGTAACAGATACATTTATGGCAAATTGGCGCATGAAAGGATTGCTCTGCAATCAGGCATAAATTACACCCCCAAAACAAAAGGAAAGATTCTATTAAGACATATGCATCTTTGAGGTAAGTATATTATCCATTATAATGACTCAAATAAATTCATTTAATTGATATCCATGCTCAATTTCCTTGTCTATAAGAAAAGAATAGGGATGCAATAGGGGAAATTCTTGTATAAATCCTACCAACAAATCATTCTCAAATGGGTAGGATCAACATCCCTATATTAGCCTTGAGGTTTGACCAAAATGGGATCACATTGCCTTGAGATCATTCCAAGATTAGACTTGGGCTTGAATCCTTAGAAACCTTGAGGAAGACCATTGAGTTTGGCTCTTAAGTGATTTTCTTACATCCCTTAAGTGTTCTACTTGAATAGAGAATGATAATAGGGATCTATTTCTCATCCACATTATGGTATCTGAAGATAGGGAGTTGATGGAGGGAGAGGCAAAGCAATCTTGGGCACATGATGAATATCCTCAGGGAATCGCTTGTAGCTTGTTTCACGCACTGTTTGCACCATAAATCTACCATCTCAAGATGATTTTAATAAGGAGAGAGAAATATTCCTGTGCCAAATAATTATGTTCATTAGATTAACTTTCTCGTCCACATTATGATCTCTTAAGATAGGGTCTTGGTGGAGGGAGAGGCAGAGTAATTTTGGGCACATGATGGATATCCTCGAGGGAACCACTTGTAGCCTATTTCACATGCCCTTTGCACCATAAATCTACCATCTTAAGATGATCTTAATAAGGAGGGAGAAAGATACCTATATATGAAATCTTCCAGATGATTATGTTCATTAGATTAATCTTCTCATCCACATTATGATATCTTAAGGTAGGGAGTTTGTGGAGGGAGAGACGGAGTAATTTCAGGCACATGACGGATATCCTCTAGGGAACTACTTGTAGTCTATTTCACGCACCTTTTGGCACTGTAAATCTCCCATCTTATGATGATTGTAATAAGGAAAGAATGAATCATCACAAGACTCATCTCTTTTTTGGAGCTATTAATTATTTGTGTTTGCAGGATTCATGATCAAAAGGCATATTGGGGAAGTATATTTTAAATCTTTCCCTTTACTCTACTTCATTATGAAAATTAAATTATAGAGAATCAACAAAGAATGTATGATGTGTCTGCATCATGTATGCTTTGTGCCTTCATGCATCATCTATCTTCATCGTGTATGCTTTGTGCCTTCATGCATCATCTATCTTCATTGTGTATGCTTTGTGCCTTCATGCATCATCTGTCTTCATCATGTATGCTTTGTGTTTTCATGCACTCATGTGTCTACTTCATGCTTGCTTCATGTATTTATGCATCAATATTTATATTCAAGGTTATTAACATTACATATAGATAGTCTTATAAGTTGTCTTTGCTTGAGGACAAGAAAATTCGAGAGTGGAGGACTATGATGTCCCCATATTAGTATATAATTTAAATAATAAATAAATGTTTTATATAAATTAATATTAATAATGATACCAAAATAATAATATTTTTATGAAGTAATATTACATAACCCCCTAATGATATATGACTAAAATGTTAATTCAATCTTAATGATTATTTTTGAGCTATAAATCATTATAAGATTTACCAATTACATTAACACAATAATATGATATTATTATAAAATAATAGAAAAAATAATAATCATAATAATAATTGATCATACTTATAATAGGAAATAATATATTACATTCTCTTTTACTCAAAACAACTTATATATATGTGTGTGTGTGTGTGTGTGTGTGTGTGTGTGTATGTATATATATATGTGTGTGTATATATATATGTATATATATATATGTATATATATATGTATATATATATATATGTGTGTGTGTGTGTGTGTGTGTATGTATATGTATATATATGTGTGTGTGTGTGTGTGTGTGTGTGTGTGTGTATACACACACACACACACACACACACACACACACACATATACATACATACATATATATATAACATTAGGAAAGGATGAATTAAATAATTAAATAATAATTAAGGACACGACTATTCTGACCCCTCTCCATATGATGGTGCATTTAATTAGTTGAAATAAATAGAAAAATACATTTTTTATAGAGGGCGAACCTTGCTAGAAATGGGTGCCCTATCTTGAGGATAAAAGATAATAAACATTTGTTCATATTGCTGACCAACCAAGTTGTGACCCTTGGCGACATATTTAAATATGATATGTACTGCCTAACTTGATTGGATAGGTTGTATTGCTTGGTGAAGATTTTCCTCTTGGAAGATCTAAAAAGAGGTATATTGAGATTCATTTGGGCATCTTTTATTGCGATATATTTTATTTAGGAGTAGACTTATAAAAGAAGATATGAGATTATGAAAAATTAGATTCTATGGGATCACGAAGTCATGGGACCAATTCTTAAGGAAGGGTATGAGAAGACCTAAATGTGATTTGTAGTAGATCTATAAGCCAAAATGAGAGCAATCTAAAAGGTTGCTTTATATAGATTCGAGGCAGACTTAAGGCAATATTTGGACTATCAAACACAAGCAGAGGGAAATACATAGATAGCAGAGACAATTAATCCTATAGCAGAGATAGTCAACCCTATAGCAGAGGCAATTATAAATCAGAAATAATCACACTTGTAGTAGAAGCAATCATACAATAGAGAAATATTAACAATCATAACTCTTATATGCACTTTCATACATGAATCAAACAATTCTTAAGACTTCTTGAGGAAAATAGCATACAAATTATTAATGGGGTATTGCAGAGGTAATGCTATAACTGTTGTACATGCTCTACCACATACTCATGATAGTAGAGAAGGACATATCAATCTTTGTATTGTCATATCAAGGGTAGTAATAATAGAAGGCAGTATAAGAAGAATTAATGCATAGCTGCCTTGAAAGTTATTGAAGAATAGTAAAGAAATGGAATATGTATAAGTTCCTCAATATAATATCTTGTGTCAATTTGAGTACAGGATCCAAAACATATTATAAAGAGTTCATGGAATATTTATATAGGAATAAGTAAGTAGATTTGTTATCAAGTATATATAAAAGAAAAATCAAATAGATTTAAGAATCTTTTATGGAAGACATTTGATTAGACTTTAGCAGATTGAGGAAGGAAAGGAAATAACTTCAAAGGATACAAATAAGAAAAAATTCATAAATAAAAAAATGACCCCCAAATGGGTTCATTACACAAGGTGCACCTAAACTACTTCTTGAGAGGAAAAAGGAGAAGGAGAACATAAATTAAAAATGTAGAAAGGGAAAGGGAGGTGATGCACTGAGATAGAACATGGTTACAACTCTTCCTATAGATGCACATGGCATTAACAAAGGACACCAAAAGTCACAGATCTTAATTCTAATTCACTTTCTAAAGGCCCATATGTAGGTTTGAACAAATGAAATGCTGCAAGGAAAGAACTATTCACATTACAACATTCATGAGAAGATTAACACAACATACATATTTAAAAGATGGAGTATAAACATTCAACATAAGGACAAAGTGCACAAGATAGCTAAATGGAAAGAAAAGGAAAGAAAGGGTTTATATTAATGTAAGGAAATACAAGAAATTTACAATTGCAGAGAATAAGAAACTACAAGAGAACTAGAGAAGAACCTTTAGGAATTATTTACAACTTCCTTTTGAAGAGTTCAAGCATAACTTTGACTTTAACTATGGAGTTCAAACCCCAACCAAGGTAAACTTGAGTTGTAGAGGAAGCAATAACTAAATATCAAAATGAGTTTTGATCATGAAGTGTAACCTAATACTTGAATTGACATGAAGAGAAAAGAATGATGTACCCAACCTTAAGAGGTCAACTCCCCAAAGATTTTATCATGAACATACATTAAAGAGGTGTGGAATGTAATGACATTGTGTAAACAAGATCCAATAAGTTGCTCAATATTGAAGAACCAACCTTGGTATCATGTCATGGTCACAAGAAGATGATTCACACCATTGGAGAAAAAATTTCAGGGAGGGATGACATATTTTATTATCTGCCTACAAAATGTAGAGTTGACTGCAAGAGGATTATGTTTTTCCTAAAAATGAATGTTCGATATCAATGTAGATCATCCCTTTGAAATGGATGGCCTAGATGATAAGAGAATATCCCCAATAAGAGATTAAATCACCATCATCAATCAAGATCCTCTCTTCAAAATAGATGACTAAGATGTCGCAGAAAATGGGACCCTCCAGCATGTGGCACAATTCTAGGTTCTAGATTATGGAAAAAACATTGCAGCATGAAGAAACACTAGTATGAAGACACATAGCATGATGATGTTGGATGATGACCACTTGCATAGAGAGAAAGACATGACAAAGATAATGCAAGAAGTGGGACCCTCTAGTACATGGCACAATTTGGGTTTCAGAGCATCAAAGAAGCACTGCAACATGAAAAAATGCCAGATTGAAGATGCATGGCAGCATGATATTGGATGACACACTATGTCAAACTCCCACAAAAAAGCATAGATTGACCACCTGAAGACACGTAGAAGCATCTCGCACTTTCACAAGGATGGATAGATAGCACACAAAAACATGAGCATCATCAAATTTGCAAGCCAATTAGCTCGAGAGAAGGGACAAGCAAACATGAAATATTGTTCACAAATAAATGTGATATTATCACTACATCATGTGGAAAAAGGGGAAACCAATTTCACTTGATTAAGGAACAAACTGAGTTAGCTTGGTCAAAGAACAAAATGAACAATCTCGGTCAATTAAGAAACCAAGCCAACTTAGAAAAAGAAGGGATTGGTCAAAAATGAAATGTTGGCCGCCAACTTTAGTGTGTTAACCCAAAATAAAGAATCTAGACCATTTAATATCTCTTTGATTAGTTATCAATGATGGGTTGAATGGAGGGAAAAATGGCCAACATTCTTGGTGACTCAAAGAGGGTGCTTGCCCACTAAGAATAGATCAGTAGCCTTAAGAAATCTATTATCCATGGAATCATCAAAAGAAAAAGGCACCATCCTACCTGCAACTTCACAAAACTCCAACCATAAAAATAAAAGGGCTCCAAGGAGCTCCAGGAAGTTTTGGACAGCTCCATAAAGAGAGAGAAAATGTTCACACTCAATTCTTGGAAAGACAAAAATACCTACTCTAATATGTACAAGTATTTACAACACAAAAAATCAAACAAAGCCATTAATTGGCTAGTTGAAATACTTTCCCTTCCTTACAAGTTGGTTATTTTTCCCATGCACATGGGAAACTAGATAGATCAGCAAGTATGACAAGCATACTGCTACACTTTGAAACACCTTCTCAATGCTGAGAAAAATGAATCTCTCCAACATTGGGATATTGTCTTCTTGAGAAAGACATGTTTTCTCTTTCTTGTTATGTTCACCCTCATGCTCCAGAATGAGCATGACATATTACTGCACAACTAGATGCCTAATTGGGCATCCTCTTGATGGCACTACATCCAAGGAATCATCCTTGACCATGTTTTACTCTACAACCTTGGTATCCAATTGGTTTGGAAGTAGCTCCTCCTTTTGTGAACAAATAATCTCCACCTTATCTTCATGTTGTTCATGAAACACCTCCTCTAGAGCTATTGGTATGGTGTTAAGCCTTGAGAAGAAATCTATTATGATGCTAGAAAAACCATCCTCCAGATCATAACATACATTTATCTTTTCTTCTTCCTTCCTCTCATGCTTGTCTTCCTATGGAAACCCATGGTCTTTCTTTTCTTGTTCCTATAGTAGGTTTGATCTTTCTTCCCCATCTGAAGCTTGATCAATTATCTTTGGTTCCTCAAGGATAGGAACCACCTCATCCTCCTTTGTCTCTTTTTTCTCCACCCTTGGAGACAGCTCAACATCAAGCTAAGGAGCTATAGGCTCTTGATAATTTTGGAAAGGAATGGAAATCTTGGAGGTTCACTCCATTTGAAGCTAGAAAAATTGTGTTTGGGTGGCTCTTCTTTAGATGGAATTGGAAATTTTTCTTGCAAGTGGGCCCTTGGCTCTTGTGTGATGTTTTGTAGAATATGAGGACTACTTTGTTTGAAGCTAGCAAATTTTCTCTTTGGAGGCTATTGTGCTTTAGCTTCCTAAACTTGATCAAGATTGAGCCTTGCCTCTTCTTTTACAATATCCAATCTTCTTGCAAGATCCTTCTCAAATTGGGCCTTTCTCATCTCCCACTCTTGAGAGTGGAAGAGATCTTGATTGTCTAGTTCTTGTTGTTAAGGAGAGACCTTACAAGAAATTTCTTGGCCATATTGCCCTTGTTGGACCTCCATTTGTTGCATTCGGTTTTCTTAACTCCATATCCCCATGCATCTATCATAGCCTATAATTTTAGAGCCAAGGCCATAATCTCACTGTCGAAAGGTTTCAGGATTGGTGGAGTAGGGGTGGGAGGATAGTATAAATCTTGGGCATAATCAGCTTGAGGCTAGGCTTGATATTGATAGAAAAAGGGCTAACGAATAGAATTTTCATGATATGGGGGGTATAATAAGGATTTCTATGATATGGGTCCATGCTTAGGCATTCAAAATAAAAATCTCATAGAAAACTTGGAAAACATACAAGATTAGAGATGATATTTACACATACCAACACTTGGTCTTCTTGAAACTAGTAGAGTTACACTTGGAGTCACTGTGGGGTTTGATTGAATTCCTCCAAAGGCTGATGAAATTGAGAAAAATACCCAATTACTTAATGAATAGGTCACAAACTGGCTAATCAACGAACTTAAGTAGCTAAAATTGTTTGTCCCACTTGTGTGCCAAAAACTATTGACACAAAAGTTTGCACCCTTGTGTAACATGGAAATGACCTACAAGTGTGGGACTTGCACTCTAAGATTGAATCTCCAAAGAAGGCCAACTTCCTTACTATCAGGGTTCACCTAAACTACTACTTGAGAGGAAAAGGGAGAAGGAGAATGTAAATTAAAAATGTAGAAAGGGAAAGGGAGGTGATGCACCAAGATAGAATGTAGTTACAAATTTTCCTATAGATGCCCATGGCATTAACAAAGGACACCAAAAGTGACAAATCTTAACTGTAATTCACCTTCTAAAGGCTCATATGTAGGTTTGAACAAATAAAATGCTACAAGGAAAGGACTATTCACATTACAACATTCATGAGTAGATTAACACAACATATAGATCTAAAAGATGGAGTACAAACATTGAACACAAAGAAAAAATGTACAAGATAGCTAAATAGTAAGAAAAGGAAAGCAAAGCTTTCTATTAATATAAGGAAAAACAAGAAATTTACAATTGTAGAGCATAACCAATTACAAGATAACTAGAGAAGAACCCTTAGAAAATAATTACAACTTCCTTTTAAAAAGCTCAGGCATAACTTTGATTTTAACTATGGAGTTCAAATCCCAACCAAGGTGGAGTTGAGTTGGAGAGGAAACAATAACTGAATATAAGAATGAGATCTGATCATGAAGTGCAATCTAATGATGGAAGTGATAGGAAGTGCAAAGAACGATACACCTATCCCTAAGAGGTCAAATTCCCAAAATTTTGATCATGAACATGCATTAAAGAGGTGTGGAGTGCAATGGCATCATGCAAACAAGACTCAAGAAGTCACTCAACATTGAAGAACTAGCCTTAGTAATGTGTCATGGTTGAAAGAAGCTAATTTGTGCCACTAGAGGAAAATGTGGGGAGGTATAAAACATCATGTTTTCTATTTGTAAAATGTAGATTTGACCATGGGGGGGAAATTTGGTCTTCCCAAGAATGAATGCTAGCCATTGATGTAGATCATCCCTTTGAAATGGATGGCCCAAATCTCAAGAGAATCTCTCCAACAAGAGGCTAAGTCACTACCATTGATCAAGATCCTCCCTTCAAAATGAAAGAATAAAATATCATGGGAAATGGGCCCCTCTATTACATGGTGCAATTCTTGGTTCTAGAGCATTGAAGAAGCACTACAACATGAAGAAAAGTCAGAATGAAGATGCATGGCAGCATGAAATTAGATGACACACTATGTGAACCACCCACACAAAAGAATAGATTGACCATCCAAAGACATGTGGCATCATCTTAGACTTTCATAAAGATGGGAAGATAACACATGAAAACATGAGAGCCGTCAGATCTAGAAGCTAGTCAACTTGAGAGAAGGGGTGGGCAAACATGAAATGTTGTTTTCCAATAAACCTGATGTTATCTCTCCGCCACATGGAAAGAGGGGAAAATGAGTTCACTTAGTCAAGGAACAAACTAAGTCAACTCAATCAAAGAAAAAAATGAGCAAGGTCCATTAATGAAGAAATCGAGCCAATACAACAAAAGAAGGGACCGAGTTGAAGGGACCGAGCCAACATGAAATGTTAGCCACCAACTTTAGTGTGTTAACCCAAAAAAAGGAATCCAACCCATTGAAGATCTCTTTGATTGGTTATCAATGATGGGATGAATGGGGGGGATAATGGGAAATAGATTCTAAATGGAATATTCTAAAATTTATCCCTAACCCTAAACCTAATTTGGGTTACTTAAAGTCATTTTCTTGTATTATAAAGATAATTTTTGTGGAGTTTGGGGGAAGGTAATTGTTAGGATTAACCATAGATAGAAATAAAAGTTACATTCAAATATAACCAATATCAAAAAATAATAAATCACACAGATTTAATGTGGTTCACCCAACCCCTAGGCTACGTCCACCAACATCAAGTCCAATATTATTATTATCTAGTGATTACAATCCACAATACCTTATAGCTCAATACCACTGCAAGAAGCTACAATCTCATTATAAATTATGAAATCCTTAACCATAAGCCATTTATACAAGCTTTTTCCACTTACAAAATTAGGGCTAGAATAAGTTGTGCAATAGAAAAAATAATAGCTGACACCTTTTACAATAGTGAACACTACCCCAATACCTCGCAAGGGGTGCTACCCCTTCCACATAGAAATAATCTCAAGGGAAACCGTGCCAACTAAACCTCCAAGTATGATTAGGCTCTACATCACCATAGTACTGGGAGAAGGTTTTTTCTCTAGAATATGATTATGATGTAAGCCCATAAGACATATAAAATCTATTTTTGTTGTGATGCATGTACTAGTATATCAATTCTATAATAAAAGTATCCTTTCTAGTCGTGTTCATTTTTTCTTGGGTCATTCCCTTATCAAAAATAATAGTGGATCTCCTAAAAATAATATTGGTTATTATAGGCCTTGACAATGAAATCCCATAGCACCTAATCATTTGTCAATGCTACACACAAGCTCAAAGATATGTTCGCTCAAAGATCACTGCACAATGTTTCTTAGAGATCCTTAGGGACACTTCCATGTAGTGTGTTCAATAAAATTCAAGGGAATTTGTGGCTAAAAAAAGGTTTTTAATAGCCTAAAACAAACCAACCAAAGCTAATAGAGAATACAATTTAACCCTAGGAGGAACAATTTGAAATATACACAACCTTGCCCATAAGATAGTGATAAGATTGATGCATGCACATATAAGGCGTGTATTTTTCTTACAATTTGTCATGGTTCTTGGATATTTTTTAGTTACTTTCTCCTTGTGATGGTTTAGAACTATAATATGAGTCTATTTTAATATTTTCAAAAGCTTTGAAGTTGATTTGCTGCATTTTTACTATAAGTTATTGTAGCAAGTGAAGATAAATTAGACAAATTATTAACTAGTTTTGGTTTATACCATGAAATGATGATAATTATATTGATTTAAAACCCTATTTACCATGTAATGATCAATCCCTAACATTTATATTGTCAAGATAACATAATTTTGTAAGAAAATTGAATAGTTATAGGTGTATACCATTGGTAAGAGTGGGAAATGGACACAAAAGTGGTACCAAAGGTATTATAGTAGAAGATACTCCAAAAGAAATTCATTTTTTCATATTAAAAATTCAAATTATTCATCATATACATGGTGTAAGGTCAAATAACAAGTATGGGAAAAGAGTTCTTGGTCAGGTTTTAGAACGTCCTAGTTTTAGGCCCTTTTTGGTGAGATTTTTTGAGTTAGCCTATATAGAGATTGTTTGGTTCCAAAATAAATGAAGAACCCATTTCTTAGGATAAATTGGAGATTATATGAAAGGTTATAAGGTTGTGTAATTAGTATTTATTATACCTCCTTTGTAAAAGTAGGGGTTGTTAAGCCTAAAAAGAGGTCCATTGTGATACAATAGGGACACAATCCAAAACAACTCACCCATTTTTTTGATATGTAAAATAAAAAACAAATGGGTATCAAACTGTATAATTTATTTTTGTGATTTTTTGATAAAGTTGGGAGACATAGGGGGACATCATTGGAGGCCTAATTGGGGCTATTAGGCCTAATATGCATAGTTGTTGGGTTTGGCCAAGGGGATAGACACTTGAGAATTTGAGGATTGATTAAATAGGTTATATTTATGGATAAAAGACCCTTTTGACTAGGGTGATTCATTGGAAAGAGTGCACATTTGGTTTGGACTATTTAAGCATTGAGTTTGCATTGGAAACTTGTGGAAAAATACATTATTTTGAACATTTTGTCATAGTAGCTTGGGAAACTCATTTTTCCATTTTGAGAATTGAGAATCAATATAAGGCATACTAATTTCAATTTGAAGTGGAAACAATTTTCAATCAATTAAACCTCAAGTGAGAGGAAGTTGAAGATAATTGAATATTCTTTGAAGGAGATGCTATTGTCAAAAATTCATCAAATAGAGTTCCACCAAGAAGTAATACAAGGAAAATAATATCAAATTGGAAATAATTCCTATGATATAACCATGAAATAAATTCCATAAATTCTATGTATTCAAAAACCAAATTTATAACCATAATAATATATAACAATATGCAAAATTTATCACTCTTATTAGTTTTACATACAAAATTTGGCATCTAAATATGCACACGTTACATATCTTACTAGGTTTTTATAAAAAATTTGAAATCTAAATATGTACATGTTACATGTCTTATCTTTTTATATATAAAATATTTGGCATCTAGATATGCCCATCATTGCAAAGTTACAATATTTAGCATGAGATATACTCAAAATTCTCACAATTACTCTATCATATGTAGAATAATTCAGCTATATAGCACACAATCAATCAAGGGAGCCTTCTTTATCAGTTCTAACCCTTATTGTATCAAGTATTTCATCATGATTAGTTTCAAAAACTTTCCACAACTTCTTGTTAGAGGTCTACAATGATACGATATCAATTGAATATTTTTTGCAACAATAGGTTAGAGAAATGAATAATATGTATGTGTCTTTGAAATTCCTCAAACAAACACATGCTAGAATTCTTGATAGGGTATCTGCATTTATTTATCAAGATAATTTAAAGTCAAAATTAATACATTAAACATGATAAATTGACTTAAAGTGATCTTAATGCCACTAGACACAAATATACTACCTTTTAAGCCATGTGCCTATGACAATGATGAACCCTAATGGGTACTCAATATCCTCACCATCAACGACTATAGCTATTAGTTTCATTTTGGCTTTAATATAATGACATGGAAAGTAATCATTTCCTTCTTCATTATTCTCATCTGCAATAGCTGCATATATATGACCTACATTATATGTAATGATAAGTTAATGCAAAAATTTAAATGAAGATTGAACTAAAATAATACAAAAAATAATTTTAACCAAAATTAATAAATTAATAAAGTACCTAGTTCAACTAGGTTAGATACATGGTCAAAATCTGTTGATGCTTCAACTTGGTTCAACTGTAGTGTTGTACAGAGTTTATATGAATCAATTGGATGCAAAGATCTACAAGACCATTGATCAACCCACTCTTTGATTCACATTAATCCCATAAATGATGCATATAAGAAGAGAAAAAACATACACAATTTCTATTATCAATAGCAAGTGACACTATATTTGAACTTCTGAGTGAATGCATCTCACTTGATCCTATAAGTGTATAAAAATCTTGAAAATTTTCAATGTTAGGTTCATGTACCAATAATTTTTTTTTCAAAACCATAGACTTACCTATAAACTAGTCCCATCATAGAGTTACACCATTATACAATTGTTTCAACATTTTCTAATGTTGTGCCACCTTCATACTTTAACTTCTCTCTACTAAGAGCTCTTTTCACACATCATCCAAAACCACCATTATCTCCCTTTCCATGTCCCATCTCAGTGTAATTCCAAAAATGTTGCACTCCACTTGTCACATGCATCCTACTCAACCAATAGAACATCATCACAGTCTTGAAATATGTGGTGCAATTATATGAACATATTATGTGTTGGTTGTATCTTATATCTCTTTCCCTCAAATTGTCATAGAAAAATCTAAAATAGCCTTGCACAAACTTTGATGAATGAGTTCGATCATCACTAATATAGAATTTATACTCCCTTTAAACCTTTATGTCCCCCTCTATGCTATCATGTCATGAATCAATGCTATGTGTACAAAAATTGACAATTTTATAGAGTTGTAGTACATTGGTTGCACTTTATTTTGAGGTTTTAGTGTATAGTTTTTAGTGAACTTAACAACTAAAACAATTGTACCCAAGGAAAAAGTGTCCTTATACAATTTTAATTTCTCACCTAACCATATAGCTCTATGTGTATGATGTATGTATTCTATTGGTTACCAGTTTATCTTCCTAGGTTTGGCTTATACCTTGACTCTTTAAGTGTCAAATACAATGGAAAAACAAGGTGAAACTAGAAAAATGGGTCAATATAGGTGTTCTATTAGAGATCCCTTAATTAAAATGTACAACTCCCTTAGGTGAAAATATTTGCAGTAAAGGTCTTTCTTGACTAGATCAAGTGGTGGAGATATGCTCTTAACCATAGAGTATGAGAGGAATAACTGAGTTGCCCAACATCTCGAGAAACTTAGGCAAATTATGATGAAAATTTACATCCTTAACAACCATGAATGCATGTAATTTATTTTGAAGCTCTTCTAACTCCTAAAATACAACCTATTTAAACTACTAAATGCAAGATTAAGTTGTTGGCTCCTGATTTAACAGTTTTGAAAATAACCAAGAAACCAAACCAATGCATCTAAGGCTAGCAAATTCCTATTATGAATACACTCGACTGCAGTCTTGGACCGACTATAAGGCATAATCCCTTCACTTCAGGCTCTACAATACCTAGGTGGGTTAACTTTGAGGTTTTGATATATGGTACCAATGCAATTAAACATAAATTTGAACCTAATAACAGTAGATGAAACCCTTTTATCTTTTGATACTTAAGAAATGACATAGGAATGAGATAGCTACAAATCATAACCTATGAACTCATAAGCTAAGAGAGGGTTAATTCCTTTCAACCCACTACAAAACATGGAATGCTGAATTTATTTGATTAAAAATATTTGTGCAAATGCCCTTCATCTCAACTTGCATCTGATTTAGTGATTAGTGCCTTATCCATTGCAACATAGAGTCATTATTAGCAAGATGACCTAACTTGATTGCATTAGAATTAAGTTTATCAACAAAAATCCCCAAATTCCATTCTTATGAAATATCCCCTTCATACACCCAAAAACCCTATCAGAACATTGAAGCATTTACTTGACTCCTTGAATCAAAAGCAACAATAGATCTGATATACAACTCATCCAAGATGTCTTAAATCAAACGAACCTTATTCACTCAATCTCAAAGCTAATAGCATATGAAGAATCAAGAGACAAAATAAGAAAACCTAGATAATTCATTGTAAATCCCCTTTAATATTCATCCTTGGAAAGACTGAATACATAAATTGGTAACACTAAATGAAACTCTAGACATGTCACATAATCTATCATCAACTTTCCATTATCTCAGACGAATAATACATGAAATGAAAATAAATTTGCTCAAGAGTGGGTGTGTGGCCTTCACTGCTAGAGCTCAGCTCAATAGATAGGAAGCAAAACCATCAACAACCTTGGTTTCACAATGAAAACTGGAACCCTACTGGTATCATAGAGAAAACTACCAACAACAACAATGACAAAGAAAGAGAATGAAATAGGAGGAATGAATTCCCGGATCTATTATCTGACTGACATGTGTCCACTTGGAAAACCTCCTCAACAAGTTAAAGACATCTCTCTAATCTCTCTCTACAACTACATATCAAATCCCCATCATTTTGGCTCTCAGCAACACAAAATATCTCAGATATTTGATTGAAATCATAACTGATTTTGATGCCTAATTTGAAAACAAGGCAAAGGTAAAAATTAGTTAAATATTACCTCTAAAAGCCAAGAAAATGTTTTATAATCAATTTTCTTCACATTTAGACTTCAACAAGCCTTTATATATGCCTCCTAACTGATTTTGGTGCTTCATGATGAATTCTACCCATTCTGCTAAGAATGCCCCAGAAAACACAAACCTGCTAAAAAACTAACCCCATATCTAGAAAATTTATCACCTCCCAGCTCCAATGGTATGTTGTACTACATATTTTGGATAAAAATCATCCCCCTATGATCAATTTAAAATTCAAAAATTTATAAGTTTACATAGTATAAACTATATAAATCATTTAAATTTATTCAAATCCATCATTTGAAAAATCATGTGTTTGAAACTTCTTTTTGATTTTTACAAATTTATTTCCATTTGCCACTTATCATTTTTTTATTAGCCATAACACCCAGTGGGCCCCACATAATTTTTCATTTGAAATATATAAAATTTTCACATTCTTGTAGCACCGTGAGCCTCCAAATCTTGCTTTACATTCTCACCTCAAGCCTCAATTTTTTTAGCACCGTGAACCTCTAAATTTTCCTTTACACTCTTACGCGTGTGTACCATTGGGAGCCTTTAAAAATTGCTTTATGCACATATGGTGGAAGCTTTCCCGTAGCATCGAAAAGCCTCGATATTTCATCCTCTGCTCATACGTTGGGTCTTAGGAATGCACAACCTGTCAAAATTTGCCCACCTTACATGCCAACAATAGGCCCCACATGTAAGCCTTGCCTTTCTAAAAGGCCCTTGTCTTTAAGACAACAAGCATGATGTGTGTTTGAGTATTTAAAAACATAAAAAATTTCACATAGTACCAATGTGGGATATTGTTCTTTCATTGTTTTCTTCCTACTTTTCTGTGTGCTTGGCCCCCTTTTTTACTCTTCAACTAGCAGCTTCTCCATAGCCAGCCCCTTTGGCAGTTGGGTTATTACCATACTCGTGCTATGACTTCCATTCTTTGTGTAGGGTTCTTTATGTAGTAGCTTCCCCCTTTAAAAAAAAAAAACCATGTCTTCAAATGCCACCTGCTATCTTTGCTCCTACGGCTTTCACATCTACCATGGCACATTTGGCTGCCCTAATCCAAAAATAGCAATCATCTTCTTCAATGCTAGAAGTTCCTCTTTCACTTGCACAAAATTTGGTGCCTTCCTTCCGTTCACATGCTTCCTCCTCAAATGAAATCTCCTATTCTTTTCTCAACATAGCATCTTTTTCTTTTAAACCTTCTTTAGCGTTGCCTCCAGATCAGAACACCCTTTTTTGCATCTTGTAAACCATGTTGTTCAACATGGTATTTATTATCCCCTTCAAGGTGCTTGACTTCAACATATTTATCGAATGATGCATAAACATCTCGGCACCCTTTGACATCAAGCTGCAGTTCATAGAATGACTCTTTCCTTGTTGACTTGTAACCTACGTTTATACATTCAATATAATTCATATGATGACCCTCAAATAATTGTTGTATTGTGCCCTCTACAATTGTACCCTTCATTTTGTCTTCTAGTTTCTTAGATAGCACTCGATTCAACTCCTGAAGATAATGTTGCATGAAAGAATCATATGTATCCTATCCAAAATATTTTGTCAACTCCTTTGTTGAAACACTGCTATCATTGTACTGAAGCTTATAGAATAAACTCTGTAATGCCAATGGAATGCTACCAAATGGCATGTCATTTTCAGTTGTAGGCATGTGATACACGACCTTTTTGAAGTAAGGGACATGATACAATGTTTGAAGAAGGGAATTCATGTAGCATGTGGCCACTTGATTTTTAAGTCCCACAAACCCTATTTTTTTCTTCGAGTCATATTGCCAATAGCTATCAACATTTTGAACAACCACATATGCTTCTACAATTACAAAATCATTAAACGGATAGCCTTTTGGAGGATCATAAATGTCTCCAAGGGGCATGAATGATGTGAAACCCCAGTCATTCTCAACTGATCCTATTCCTCATTTTTGTGCTTCCTTTTCTTCTGCTTTTCACTCTTTTCTTAGTAACACCCTCCTCTGCTGTCTACTTCCATAGCTATGAAAACTTTGACATGCATTTGATTATACTCTTTTTTTATTCTAATGTGTACATAGTCCCTTACTTTCAAATGGAGTTAAAATGCTAAATGTATATTGAAAATTGTATGATGAATTAAGACATTATATTACCACCCTTTTAAAAAACTCCTCTAACCCAGGTCCATATCTATGCAATCAGATGAAGTTAGTTTGGCCCCAAAGTGGGTCTAACTAAATTTTTGTTTTGTTTCCAACAACTAATTTCTCAAACTGCCCTACAGAACATCCAAAATTTATTAGATTAAAATTCAATTAATTCTCTACCATTAAAAACTTGTTTTATCATTAATCTGCAACTTGTCAAATTTATCCTAGGAGGTCCTTTGACTGGCCGTACAAATTGATCCAAACATATAATCAAGCTTTGAAATTCGACACACTAATTATTTGACTTGCATAATTCTACCCTGTTGAATCTTGTCTCATGAAAAATTCTCAGTCAAAAGATATTGACTACTACAGTTACCTTCTCAGAACTGCCTCCACACAAACATGTTAGGAAATAATAAATTACATTCTATTTTGGCTTTGAAAACTGGGGAAATGGGCACTTGGGAAAATGATAATTGAGGTGTTGGTTCACTGTCACGAGGAGAGTATAATTCTATGATTTGGGCTCATGAAAAATAATTGGACACATTTGGCGAATGGTCAAAGTAGGCTACTCAAATTCGCAGACTAAAAGTATTGGCAAAAAATTGATTTTTGCCAATGGAATGGACATGGGAAAGTGTGCAGATAGATTCATCAAAACTTGAAAATAGGCACACTTGGGAGTATTTTAGGAGTAAAATGTAGTGGTATAATCCATTCCATCTCACCTATCATGGATCTCAAGCTATGACATCCCAAATAGGGGTTCCAACAATTCTGCACTTCTTGACACCAGTAAAAAGTTACAAATTGCATTTGGAATCGCATTTGAAAACTGATCAAATAGATTCTTCATAAGCTCAAACTAAAAACATAACATGTCTATAACCTCTAAAATGTAATACAAAAAAAAATTCTTATTTGGGTCAACTGGTCAGAAGTTATGATAGGTCAAACATGGCCTCCCTAAATTTTGTACAGTTTGCAAATGCATGAAAATAATAAACTACCAACTTTGAGGGGTTCAAAACCTAATCAAATAGATTTGAAACAACTCAAAACTTGGAACATAGGTTCTCTGATATAGACACTAAACATTCCCAAATTAGAAAGCAATGCAACATTACTGGGTATGAGATATTCAATTGCAAATAGAGCATCCTGTCATTGTTTGACACAGCAAAAATGTAGATTTGACAAATGCTCAAAATGGGATTTCATAAAATGGATCAAAATGTTAGTTTATCAATATGAAACATATGCATATGTTAAATGAAGGGTGTTAAAAAAATGAAACACCATTTAAGCCTTTAAATGACAACTACTTACATATGCACGAAAAGCTTTCACAAGGGGGTTCGAAGTGATTCAAAATTTGAAATAGACACTCAAAATGGGAATGCAAGTTTGAGTGCCAATAGAGGCTCTGTCTGGGGATGCATGTCCCTAGTAGGCATGGAAAGGATTTAGATCTCTAGAAGAAGTAGACCACACACTTGACATCAAAAAACTTATCTCAAACAACTTTATTGAAAGCAAGAAACTTCCTCCTACTATGTACAAATGATGGCCCTGGGCCATTGAAAAGTTTTCAAAAATCCTTACCTCTGTCATACACCTGATTCTCATTGACATTTTTTTGAGGTAAACTAAAATTATCTTTCTCCTTTGTTTCACCCAATACATAAGCAGTTTCAATCACCTCATTAGGCAAAACAAAACTATTATCGTCACTTTCATAGTGCATATAAAATCCAAACATACATTCTTCATCTTGCTCACTATGAAAATAAGAATCAGCATGATCATAACTACTAATACCAAATTGCAATCGATCATCACTAAGTAAATCATGGACACCTTCAATTGAAAACACAAAAGTTTGATATTCTACTTCATTCAATGAGTTACATGAATCAATTTGTAACTCACCTTGTGCATTCAGATCTAAATAGAATGAAAAATCTGATTTCTCCTTATTTTTCATATCAATACTCCATAAATTAGACTGAACATTTGCTACAACCTGTTCACATTCAAACAACTGATTAGATACCAAATCATAAGAATCATCATGAAATTGCATGTTCACAATATGCTGATCCGTATCAATGTTATCCTCAACTAACTCATTGGAGTAAATCATTTCATTGTTATTGCTTTCCTTAGCACATGAGCAATCTGAATGTATCTTGGGCTCGTGAAAACAAGAAGAAAATGAACTAGCAACAAAACTTATCTCTACATCTTTCTTCTCAACATAGAAGTTGTCATGTGTATTAGTATACGGATTGCCATCACATACACTTCCAAAACTTGACAGAGCATATTTTGAAACTATATCTTCTTCAACATCAAACTTAGGGGAAATGACTTCATCATATGGAAATGAAAAATGTGGCAAAGCACAAGCATCCTTGGATAGATTAGCATACCTTTCGAAATCATGAACCAACAAATCTAAAATCTCATCAACACTTAACAATACTTCAGGACTAGTTTCTTCTCCTTGGCTGTGATTATTATCTAGATGGTTTGGTACATTTACAATAACAGACTTATTAGTAACATATTTTGAAAAATTAGAACTTTGATCATCACATACATCTTCTTCTTTAGACAATACCTCAACAACCAGTATCTTAGCATATTCACATTCATCATTAGAAGAAAAATTCTTACTGCTGTTATACATTTCCTCTTCTTTACAATTATCATCATAGCAAGGTGAATCCATATTATACATATCATTAACTTGCTGATTACTATCCTCTAATTCATAAAACTGAGACTCTTCATTTTGAACATCATTTTCCATGAATTCATTGCATTCATTATCATTAGACTTATTAGCATTCAAAGCACTTTCAATCTTCATGAAAAAATCTTGGATTTCAATAATCTTTTCTAACCTTGACTTTACTGACCAATCAATTGAATGCAGCATAAAACCTTCTAAGAGTAGCTTTGGCCATGAAGATTCCTTAGGTTTAAAAAACTCATCAAGGTGTAAATTTGAAATCCACTAAAAATTTTAATATCACCAATTGTATTTCTTATTGTTATGATAGTCTTATCATAAATCTTTCTTTTCAGCTCAACAATATTTGCACAAACACTTTCAAGAGTTGGCACATTATTTTCAGACCTAGACTCTAAATCCATCTTATACAATACTAAACTCCTACCTCTGATTTCCTAGTGTTGAAACCACTAGAAGGAGACAACCATTTTATTCATTCAACTTTCATGAAGGACAAATGCGTGAAAACTAGAAATACCTTTATGTGTTGTTGCATTAAAAAACCTCAGATCTGCGGATTGGCATAGGTGCAAATATGAAATCCTTCACACCATAGATAGAATCCTTGTAGAGCCACCACCTTCTTGAAGAGGAAAATGGAATCACAAGAGTAACTCACCTTTTGAAATCAACTATTTCAGCAGATACAAACAACCACATAAGCTATCAATCAAGAACTTATACTTCCTCTTTTCAAACAAACTAGATCTACCCAAAAATACTAAAAGCCTCTGATATTAATATAAATCATGCACTGGCATAGAGATTTAAGCTAGAGTCACCACTCACATTAAGTGAGACATGAATTGCATTACTTTTGAAGATACCACAAACTAGTTTGAAACAACAACAGATAGAAAACACCTCTTTAGATCTATCTTGAATTTGAAACCTCTACACAAAGCTTAAACTTAACTTTCTCGACTCTTAAATTATAACAACAACTCACACCAAATTGAACTAATTGAAGGTATACTCATTTCACAACACAATTTGAATCCAATTTAAGAAGTACTATTGTAAGAGAATAAATCTTACTAGGGAACATTAAAATGTAGCAAGGAAATGGACTGAAATATTCAATTAACTCTAGAGATATTTGTCCTTTTAACAAAATAAATTACCATCTTATCTCCACAACATAGTCACCATCTTGTTGGCTCCTAATTTAATAGTTTTGAAAATAACCAAGAAACTAGACCAATGCATCTAAGGCTAGCAAATTCCTATGATAGATACACTTGACTGTAAACTTGGACCAACTATAAGGCATAACTTCTTCTTCACTTTAGGCTTTGCAAGACCTAGGTAGGTTAAGCTTGAGGTTCTAATATATGGTACCAGTGCAATTAAACATAAATCTAAACCTAATAATAGTAGATGAAAACCTTTTATCTTCTAATACTTATGCAATGACATAGGAATGAGATAGCTACATATCATAACCTATGAACTCATAAGCTAAGAGAGGGTTAATTCCTTTTAGCCCAGTACAAAACATAGAAAACTAAATTTATTTGATTAAAAAGATTTGTGCAAATGCCCTTCATCTTAGCTTGGCTCTGATTTAGTGATCAGTGCCTTATCCATTGCAACATAGAGTTATTATCAACAGGATGACCTAACTTGATTACATTACAGTTAAGTTTATCAACTAAAATCCCCAAATTCCATTCTTATGAAATATCCCCTTCGTACACCTAGGAACCCTATCAGAACATTGAAGCATTTACTTAACTCCTTGAATCAAAAGCAACAACAGATCTGATATAAAACTCATCTAAGATTTCTTAAATCAAATGAACCTTATTCACTCAATCTCAATGCTAATATCATATGAAGAATCAGGAGAAAGAATAAGAAAACCTAGATAATTCATTGTAAATCCCCTTTTATTTTCATCCTTGGAAAGGCTGAATACATAAACTAGTAAATCTAAATGAAACTCTAGACATGTCACATAATCCATCATCAACTTTCCATTATCTCAGAATAAAAATACATGAAATGAAAAGAAATCTGCACAAGAGTAGGTGTGTGGCCTTCACTGCTAGAGCTCAACTCAATAGATAGGAAGCAAAACTATCAACAACCTTGGTTTCATAGTGAAAAATGGAACCCTACTGGTATCACAAAGAAAACTGCCAACAACAACAATGAGAAAGAAAGAGAATGAAATAAGAGGAATGAATTTCTAGATCTATTCTGCAACTGACATGTGTCCACTTGTAAAACATCCTCAACAAGTTAAAGATATATCTCTAATCTCTCTCGCTCTACAGCTGCATATGAAATCTACATCATTTTGGCTCTCAACAACACAAAATATCTCAAATATTTGATTGAAATCATAATTGATTTTGATGCCTGATTTGAAAACAAGGCAAAGGTAAAAATCAGTTAAATATGACCTCTAGAAGCCAAGAAAACCTTTTAGAATCAATTTTCTTCACATTCAGACTTCAAAAAGCCTTTATATTTGCCTCTTAACTAATTTTGGTGCTTTGTGATGAATTCTACCCATTATGTTGAGAATTCCCTAGAAAACACAAATATGCTTGTAGAGCGAACCAGATAAAACTTGCTAAAAAATAAACCCCATATCTAGAAAGTTTATCTCCTCCTAGTTCCAATTGTATGTTGCAATACATATTTTGAATAAAAATTGTTCCCCTATGGTCAATTTGAAATTCAAGCTCCTGGACCATGAATAGAGCTTAAAATTCAAAAAATTACAAGTTTACATAGTATAAACGATATAAATCATTTATAACATGATTGCAACCTTTTATCAACTTTCTTTAGGGTTCTACAATTTTTTGAATTTTTTTCCCACTTGGCTCCGTGTGACTAGCTTTGGCTTCACCTTCGGCTCTTGGCTTCAATCCGACCTCTATGCTTGGCTTCGGCTTCAACCCCTGGCTCCGATCTGGACTCTGTGCCTAGACCTTCATGGACTCATAGCTAAGGAGTCATTGATTGGCTTTGCAATTTTTTGGATTTTTTTCCTACCTAGTTCCTTATGCCTAGCTTCAACTTTGGCTTTGGCCCCTTGCTTTGATCTGACCTTTGTGCCTAGATTCAACTTTGACTCTGGCTTCTGCGCTTGGCTTTGGCTTCAACTCTTGCATGGGTCCTACTCTAAATCTTGCGTCTAGCTTCAGTTTGGGTTTTTTCTTGTGTTCAGCTTTATGGAAGTCCCTTCAACTTCTAGGGTTTGTTCACCTGGTGTGGGTGGTTCGACCTTCTCCTATGCTGATGTGGCTTCCTTTGAGGCTAGTATTGGTGGTCTTTCTAACCAGTTAGGGATTCATGATTTTGTGCATTTGGGGGTGCCAATTGTGGTAAGTAACCCATTAAAGATTGATTTAAAATCTGATATTGTTGATGAGATCTCTATCTACATGGTTGATTTCTTAGCCAATGTTGCTATCTTTTATTTTAAGGGTTTTTGGCCTTCTTTGTCAGAACTACATGGATGGATTTCCTATTTTTGGGACCCCATCATTTCAGAGATAGCCCATATTACCCTATGCCAAGGGGGTTTATTATTATTAAATTTTAATCTACTACTGATAGAGATGCCATCCTTTACCATGATTTCTATTAGGATGTGAAAGTTTCGTTGATGGCAAAACCTTGGCATAACGATTTCAACCCATTGACATAATGTTTTAACAAGTTCCCTATTTGGGTTAGGTTGTTGAATCTTCCCCTTCACCTTTGGGTAGATTCTATTTTAGAGGGGGCTGAGAGATCCCTTGGTGGATTTTTCTTGATGGATAAGGATTCTATCAATGTGTTTTGAACAACATATGCTTGCATTTTGGTTGAGACTGATGTTTCTAAGGGTCTCCCAAAAAAGATTTTGGTGGCTTCTACTTTAGAGTCTTAGAACATTCTTCTTGACTATGAGGGTATCCCCTTCCATTGTAGGAAGTGTTGCAAGGCTGGTCACCTAGCTGCAAGTTGCTTTGTAGGTAAATCTAGATAAAAAATGCCCCCTTCTTGGTGGAAGGGCATCTCGAAAGATCACTACACGGTCCATATGGTCCTCTCAATAGGGGGTGATGACTCTCTTCAAGATATTTTGGTGAAGGATTTAGCTACTATTCCTAGTTTTTTAACAAAGGATCATCCTTTAGCTCCTTTGGTTGTAGCAAATCGATCTTTGGTTTCTGCTGTCCTATCTTCTGGTGATTTGATGGAGGTTCCTCCTTTGGTTCCTTCTCAAGTTGATGCTCCTTTGGCTCCTTTGGATGTAGCTAGTCTATCTTCTAGTGATTTGGGGGGAGCCACCTCTTTGGCTCCTTCTCAAGTTGATGTTCCTTCTCTTGTTTCTACTATAACTTCCTCTGCTACAATTTTTTCCCTGGCTTTAGGGGTTTCTAGGTCTAGTTGTGGTTTTGCTATTTCTCAGAGCCAGAAGGCTACTGGTTTGTTGGGGGATGAAAGAACCTCATTAAAAGGAAATATGGTCATGCCCTCCACTTCTAATTTATCAAGGATGGACCTTCCTGTGGCTTTTTCTCAGGTTGCTGATTTTCCTATTGCAGTCTCTTCCTTGGTCTCGGGGATTTTTGGGACTAGCTCTAGTGTTGCTGATTTAGGATGGCAGAAGGCTGCTGGTTTGGTGGAGGATGGATGGACCACAGTAAAAGGAAAAAAGATCAAGCCCTCCACTACCTCTTTTGATAAGGCATTATGTTCTTAAAAGAAGGGATCTAAAGGCAAAGCCTGATTGGCTTTTGTTGGCCTATTGTTTTGTGTTTTGTCCCCTAGCTTTTGGCCTATTGTTCTTTGTGGTGTATCATGGTTGGGGACTTTTTTCCCTTTTCTTCTTTGGAATTCAGGAGCCTAGTCAAAACCTATGTTGGTGGCTATTGAGAAGCCACAATGGTCACATTTTGTTTGGTGATTTGAAGTACTGGCCTTTTGTTTGGCCATTTTCCTTTGGCTGGGCTTTTATTGCTTATTTTCAACCTTTTGTATTGTTTTAACTTGGGTTTTAGGATCCCTATAAAACCTATCTATCTAATCAAAAGCAATATAAATCATTTAAATTTATTCAAATCCTTCATTTGAAAAAATCATGCATTTGAAATTTCTTTTTGATTTTTACAAATTTATTTCCCTTTGCCACTTGTCAATTTTCTATTGGCCATAGCACCTAGCGGGCCGCACACAATTTTTCATTTGAAATATATGAAATTTTCACATTCCCGTAGCACCATGAGCCTCCAAATCTTGCTTGACGTTCTCACATGAAGCCTCAATTATTGTAGCACCAGAAACTCTAAATTTTCCTTTATGCTCTTATGCACACATACCATCAAGAGCCTTAAAAAATTTCTTTATGCCCATATGATGGAAGCTTTCCCATAGCATCAAGAAGCCTCAATATTTCATCCTCCACTCATACACTAGGTCTCCAAATTGTGCCATGTGTCAAAATTTACCTAGCTTACATGCCAACAACAGGCCCCACATGCAAGCCTTGCCTTTCTAAAAGGCATTGGTCTTTAAGACAACAAGCATGTTATGTGTTTGAGTATTTAAAAACATAAAAAATTTCCCATGGCACCAATGTGGGGTATTGATCTTTCATTGTTTTCTTCCTACTTCACTCTATGCTTGGCCCCCTTCTTTACTCTTCATCCAGCCACTTCTCCATAGCTGGCCCCTTTGGTGACTGGGTTATTACCATACTCGTGATGCAACTTCCATTCTTCACGTAGGGTTCTTTATGCACTAGCTTCCCCCTTTAAAAAAAAAAAGAAACCATGTCTTCAAATGTTGCCTGCTTTCTTTGCTCTTGTGGTTTTCACATCTACCATAGGCACATTTGGCTCCCCTACTCCAAAAACAATAGTCATCTTCTTTAATGCTGGAAGTTCTTCTTTAACTTGTGCAAACTTTGGTGCCTTCCTTCTATTCACATGCTTCCTCCTCAAATGGCGGCTCCTATTCTTTTCTCAACATAGCTCCTTTTCCTTTTAAACCTTCTTTAACATTGCCTTCACATCAAAACACCCTTTTCTCATCCTATAAACCATGTTGTTCAGCATTGTATTTATTATCCCCTTGCTCGATTTCAACATATTTATCAAATGATGCAAAAACATCTCGACACATGACATCAAGCTGCAAATCATAGAATGACTCTTTCCTTGTTGACTTGTAACCTACATTTATACAATCAATATAATTCATATGATGACCCTCAAATAATTGTTGTATTGTGCCCTCTACAATTGTACCCTTTATTTTGTATTCTAGTTTCTCAAATAGCAATCGATTCAATTCCTGAACATCATGTTGCATGAAAGAATCATATGTATCCCATCCAAAAGATTTTGTCAACTCCTTTGTTGCGACACTGCTATCATTGTACTGAAGCTTATAGAATAAACTCTATAATGCCAATGGAATGCTACTAGATGGAATGTCATTTTCAATCATAGGCATGTGATACATGGCCTCTCTGACATAAGGAACATGATGCAATGTTTGAAGAAGTGAATTCATGTAGCATGTGGCCCCTTGAGTTTTGAGTCCCACAAACCCTGTTTCTTTCTTTGAGTCATACTACCAATAGCTATCAACTTTTTGAACAACCACACCTGCTTCTACAATTAGAGAATCATTAACCAGATAGCCTTTTGAAGGATCATAAATGTCTCCAAGGGGCATGAATGATGTGAAACCCCAGTCATTCTCAACTGATCCTATTCCTCAATTTTGTGCTTCCTTTTCTTCTTCTTTTCGCTCTTTTCTCAGTAATACCCTCCTCTCCTATCTGCTTCCACAGCTATGAAAACTTTGACACACATTTGATTATACTCTATTTTTTATTCTAATGTGTGCACAATCCCTTACTTTCAAATGGAGTTAAAATACTAAATATATATTGCAAATTGTATGATTTCTTAAAATATTGTAATATCACCCTTTTAAAAAAATCCTCTAACCCCAATTCCATATCTATGCAATCAGAGAAAGTTAGTCGGGCCCCAAAGCAGGTCTGATTAATTTTTTTTTCATTTCCAACAACCGAGTTCTCAAACTACCCTACTGAACATCCAACATTGATTAGATTCAAATTTGATCAATGCTCTGCCATTAAAAATACATTTTATCATTAATCTACAACTTGTCAAATTTTTTCCAGGAGGTCCTTTGATTGGTCTTAAAAACTGATCCAAACAAATAATTGGGCCAAAATTACCTTCTTAGAATTGCCTACACACAAACATGTTAGGAAACAACAAATTGTGATTTGTGTTGGCTTTGGAAACTAGGAGAACGAGCACTTGGGAAAATGAAAATTGGGGCATTGGTTCAATGTCATGAGGAGAGTATAATTCTATGATTTGGGCTCATGAAAAATACTTGGACACATTTGGAAAATGGTCAAAGTGGGCTACTCAAATTTGCATACCAAAAGTATTGACAGAAAAGCAATTTTTGCAAATGGAATGGACTGGGGAAAGTGTGCAAACGGATTTGCCAAAACTTGAAAATTGGCACACTTGGAGTATTTTATGAATACAATGTAGTGATACAATCCATTTGATCTCACCTATCATGGATCTCAAGCTATTACATCTCGAACAAAGGTTCTGACAAATCTGCACTTCTTGACACTTGTAAAAGGTTACAAATTGCATTTGAAATCGTGTTTTAAAAGTGATCAAATGGATTCGTCATAAGCTCAAACTTGATACATAAAATGTCTCTAACCTCTAAAATGAAATAAAAAATAAATTTTCTTATTTATATCAACTAATCAAAAGTTATGATAGGTCAAATAGGGCCTCCCAGAATTTTGCACAATTTGCAAATGCATGAAAACAATAAACTACCAAATTTGAGGGGTTTGAAACCTAATAAAATCAATTTGAAACAACTCAAAACTTGGAACATAGGTTCTTTGATATGGAAAATAGACATTCCCAAAGTGTCAAGTTATGAAAAATTACTGGGTGCGAGATATTCAGTTGCAAACAAAGCCTCCTATCGTTGTTTGACACTAAGCAAAAATGCAGATTTGACAAATGCTCAAAATGGGATTTCACAAAATAGCTCAGAATCTTAATTTATCAATACAAAACATATGCATATGTCAAATGAATGATGTTAAATAACTAAAACACCACCTAAGCCTTGAGATGACAAAAAGTTACATATGCACAAAAGCATTCATAGGGGGCTCGAAGTGATTCGAAATTTGAAATAGACACTCAAAATGGGAATGCAAGTTTGAGTGCCAATAGAGGCTCTGTCTGGGGATGCATGTCCCTTGTAGTCATGAAAAGGATTTAGATATTTGGAAGAGGCAAAAAACACACCTAACATCAAAAAAATTCTCTGAAAGAACTTTATTGAAAGCAAGAAAACTACTCCTACTATGTACAAATGATGGCCGCAGGCCACGAGAAAGTTTTCAAAACTCCTTACCTCTTTCATACTCCTGATTCTCATTGAAATTTTCTTGAGGTAAACTAAAATTATCTTTCTCCTTTGTTTCACCCAATACATCAACACTTTCAATCACATCATTAGGCAAAACAAAACTATTATCATCACTTTCATAGTGCATACAAAAACCAGACATACATTCTTCATCTTGGTCACTATGAAAATAAGAATCAGCGTGATCATAACTACTAATACCAAATTGCAATTGATCATCACTAACTAAATCATGGACACCTTCAATTGAAAACACAAAAGTTTGATATTCTACTTCATTCAATGAGTTACATGAATCAATTTGTAACTCACCTTGTGCATCTAGATATGAAGGTAATGAAAAATCTGATTTCTCCTTATTTTTCATATCAATACTCCATAAATTAGATTGAAAATTCACTAAAACCTCTTCACATTTAAAAAATTTATTAGATACCAAATCACAGCAATCATCATGAAATTGCATGTTCACAATATGCTGATCTGTATCAATGTTATCCTCAAATAACTCATTAGAGTAAATCATTTCATTGCTATTACTTTTGTCAACACATGAGCAATCTAAATGTATCTTAGCCTCATGAAAAAAAGAAGAAAATGAACCAGCAACAGACCTTATCTCTACATCTTTCTTCTCAACATAGAAGTCATCATGTGTATTGGTATACAGATTACCAACACATACACTTCCAAAACTAGACAGAGCATATTTTGAAACTATATCTTCTTCAACATCAAATTTAGGGGAAATAAATTCATCATATGGAAATTCAAGATGTGGCAAAGCACAATCATCCTTGGATAGATTATCATACCTTTCAAAATAATGAGCCAACAAATCTGAAATCTCATCAACACTTAACAATACTTCATCCCTAGTTTCTTCTCCTTGGCTATGATTATTATCCGGATGGCTTGGCACATTTATAGCAGTAGATTTATTAGTAACATATTTTGAAAAATTAGAGCTGTGATCATCACATACATCTTCTTCTTTAGACAATACATCAACAACCAGTATCTTAGCATATTCACATTCATCATTAGAAGAAAAACTCTTACTGCTGTCATACTTTTCCTCTTCTTTACAATCATCATCATAGCAAGGTGAATCCACATTATACATATCATCAACTTTCTGATTACTATCCTCTGATTCATAAAACTAAGACTTTTTATTTTCAACATCATTTTCCATGAATTCATTGCATTCATCATCATTAGACTTATTAGCATTCAAAGAACTTTCAATCTCCATGAAAAAATCTTGGATTTCAATAATCTTTTCTAACCTTGACTTTACTGACCAATCAATTGAATGCGGAATAAAAACTTCTAAGAGTACCATTAGCCATGAAGATTCCTTAGGTCTGAAAAACTCATCAATATTCATAACTACTGATTTAAACTTCATGTAAATTTGAAATCCACTAAGACACTTAATATCACCAATTGTATTTCTTACCATTATGACAATCTTATCATGAATCTTTCTTTTCAGCTTAGCAATATTTGAACAAACACTTTCAAGAGTTGGCACATTATTTTTAGACCTGGACTCTAAATCCATCTTATACAATACCAAACTCCTACCTCTGATTTCTTAATGCTGAAACCACTAGATGGAGGCAACCATTTTATTCATTCAACTTTAATGAAGGCCAAATGCATGAAAGCTAGAAATACCTTTATGTGTTGTTGCATTAAAAAACCTCAGATCTACTGATTGGCATAGGTGCAAATATGAAATCCTTCACATCATAGATAGAATCCTTGTAGAGCCACCACCTTATTGAAGAGGAAAATGGAATCACAAGAGTGACTCACCTTTTGAAATCAACTATTTCAGCAGATACAAACAACCACATAATATATCAATCAAGAATTTATACTTCCTCTTTTCAAACAAACTAGATCTACCCCCAAATACTAAAAGCCTCTAATATTAACATAAACCATGCACTGGCATAGAGATTTGAACTAGATTTTCCACTCACATTAAGTGAGACACGAATTTCATTAGTTTTGAAGATACCACAAACTAATTTTAAACAACAACAAATAGAAAACACCTCTTCAGATTTATCTTGAATTTGAAACCTCTACACAAAGCTAAAACATAACTTTCTCGACTTTGAAATTATAATAGAAACTCAAATCAAATTGAAGTAATTGAAGGTATACTCATTTCACAACACAATTTGCATCCAATTTAAGAATTACTGTCATAATAGAATAAAGCTTACTAGGGAACATGAAAATGTAGCAAGGAAATGGACTGAAATATTCAATTAACTCTAGAGATCTTTGTCCTGTTAGCAAAATGTATTGCCATAATATCTCCCCAACATAGTCACCATCTTGTTGGCTCCTAATTTAATAGTTTTGAAAATAACCAAGAAACCAAACCAATACATCTAAGGCTAGAAAATTCCTATGATGGATACACTCGACTGCAATCTTTGGCCAACTATAAGGCATAACTCCTTTTTCACTTCAAGCTCTACAAGACCTAGGTAGGTTAAGCTTGAGGTTTTGATATATGATGCCAGTGCAATTAAACATAAATTTGAACCTTATAGTAGTAGATGAAACCCTTTTATCTTCTGATACTTATGCAATGACATAGGAATGAGATTGCTACAAACCATAACCTATGAACTCATAAGCTAAGAGAGGGTTAATTCCTTTTAGCCTACTACAAAATATGGAATACTGAATTTATTTGATTAAAAAGATTTTTGCAAATGCCCTTCATCTTAGTTTGTATATGATTTAGTGATCAGTGCCTTATCCATTGCAACATAGAGTCATTATCAATAGGATGATCTAACTTTATTGCATTACAATTAAGTTTATCGACTGAAATCCCCAAATTCCATTCTTATGAAATATCCCCTTCATACACCCAAAAACCCTATTAGAACATTGAAGAATTTACTTGACTCCTTGAATCAAAAGCGACAACAGATTTGATATGCAACTCATCCAAGATGTCTTAAATCAAATGAACCTTATTCACTCAATCTCAAAGCTAATAGAATATGATGAATCAAGAGACAAAATAAGAAAACCTAGATAATTCATTGTAAATCTCCTTTTATATTCATCTATGGAAAGACTAAATACATAAACTAGTAAAACTAAATGAAACTCTAGACATGTTACATAATCTACCATCAACTTTCCATTATCTCAGAATAACAATACATGAAATGAAAAGAAATCTGTACAAGAGTAGGTGTGTGGCCTTTACTGCTATAGCTTAGCTCAATAGATAGGAAGAAAAACCATCAATAACCTTGGTTTCATAGTGAAAACTAGAACTCTACTAGCATCACAAATAAAACTACCAACAACAACAATGAGAAAGAGAGAGAATGAAATAGGAGGAATGAATTCTCAGATCTATTATGCAATTGACATGTGTCCACTTGGAAAACCTCCTCAACAGGTTAAAGACATCTCTCTAATCTCTCTCTACAACTACATATTAAATCTCCATCATTTTGGCTCTTAATAACACAAAATATCTCAAATATTTGGTTGAAATCATAATTGATTTTGATGCCTAATTTAAAAACAAGGCAAAGGTAAAAATCAATTAAATATGACCTCTAGAAGCCAAGAAAACCTTTTAGAATCAATTTTCTTCACATTAAGATTTCAAAAAGCTTTTATATTTGCCTCTTAACTAATTTTGGTGTTCCATGATGAATTTTGCCCATTCTGTCGAGAATGCCTCGAAAAACACAAATCTACTTGTAGAGCGAACCAGTGAAGACTTGCTCAAAAACTGATCGCATTTCTAGAAAATTTATCTCCTCCCCATTCCAACCAGATGTTGCACTGCATATTTTGGATAAAAATCATACCCCTATGGTTGATTTGAAATTCTAGCTCTTGGACCATGAATAGAGCTTAAAATTCAAAAATTAAAAAGTTTACATAGTATAAACTATATAAATCATTTAAATTTATTCAAATCCTTCATTTGAAAAAATCATCCATTTGAAATTTCTTTTTGATTTTTACAAATTTATTTCCCTTTGCCACTTGTCAATTTTCTATTGGCCATAGCACCCAGTGGGCCCTACACAATTATTCATTTGAAATATATGAAATTTCCACATTCCCATAGCACCATGAGCCTCCAAATCTTTCTTTACATTCTCACATGAAGCCTCAATTTTTGTAGCACTGTGAACCTCTAAATTTTCCTTTACGCTCTTACACATGCGTACCATCGAGAGCCTTTAAAAATTACTTTATGCCCATACGATGGAAGCTTCCCCATAGCATCGAGAAACCTCAATATTTCATCCTCCTCTTATTCGTTGGGTCTTCGAAATGTGCCACATGTCAAAATTTTCCCACCTTACATGCTGACAATGGGCCTCATATGCAAACATTGCCTTTCTAAAAGGCAATTGTCTTTAAGACAACAAGCATGATGTGTGTTTGAGTATTTAAAAACATAAAAATTTTCCCATAGCACCAATGTGGGGTATTGTTATTTCATTGTTTTCTTCCTACTTTGCTCTATGCTTGGTCCCCTTTTTTACTCTTCATCCAACAACTTCTCCATAGCCGGCCCTTTAGTGGCTAGGTTATTACCATACTCATACTACAGCTTCCATTCTTCATGTAGGGTTCTTTATTCATTAGCTTCCCCCTTTCTAAAAAAGAAACCCATGTCTTCAAATGCCACCCACTATCTTTGCTCTTGCGGCTTTCACATCTGCTGTGGGAACATTTGGCTCCCCTGCTCAATAAATAATAGTCATCTTCTTCAATGCTAGAAGTTCCTCTTTAACTTGTGCAAACTTTGGTGCCTTCCTTCTATTCACATGCTTCCTCCTCAAATGGCGGCTCCTATTCTTTGCTCAACATAGCGCCTTTTTCTTTTAAACCTTCTTTAACATTTCCTCTAGATTAGAACACCCTTTTTTGCATCTTGTAAACCATGTTATTCAGCATGGTATTTATTATCCCCTTCAAGGTGCTCGACTTCAACATATTTATCGAATGATGCATAAACATCTCGGCACCCTTTGACATCAAGTTGTAGATCATAGAATGACTCTTTCCTTGTTGACTTGTAACCTACATTTATACATTCAATATAATTCATATGATGACCCTCAAATAATTTTTGTATTGTGCCCTCTACAACTATACCCTTCATTTTGTCTTCTAGTTTCTCAGATAGCACTCAATTCAAGTCCTAAACATCATGTTGCATGAAAGAATATCCCATCCAAAAAAATTTGTCAACTCCTTTGTTGTGACATTGCTATCACTATACTAAAGCTTATAGAATAAACTCTGTAATGCCAATGGAATGCTACTAGATGGCATGCCATTTTCAGTCATAGGCATATGATACATGACCTTTTTGAAGTGAGGGACATGATACAATGTTTGATAAAGTGAATTCATGTAGCATGTGGCCACTTGATTTTTGAGTCCCACAAACCCTATTTCTTTCTTTGAGTCATACTGCCAACAATTATAAACTTTTCGAACAACCACATCTGCTTCTACAATTAGAGAATCATTAACCAGATAGCCTTTTAAAGGATCATAAATGTCTCTAAGGGGCATGAATGATGTGAAACACTAGTGATTCTCAACTGATCCTATTCCTCATTTTTGTGCTTTCTTCTCTTCTTCTTTTCACTCTTTTCTCATTAATACCTTCCTCTCCTGTCTACTTCCACAACTATGAAAACTTTGACACGCATTTGATTATAGTCTTTTTTTATTCTAATGTGTGCACAGTCCCTTACTTTCAAATGGAGTTAAAATGCTAAATGTATATTGAAAATTGTATGATGACTTAAAACATTGTAATATCACCCTTTTAAAAAACTTCTCTAACCCCAGGTCCATATCTATTCAATTAGATGAAGTTAGTTAGGCCCCAATGCGGATTTGACTAAAAAACAAATTCATTTCCAACAAATGAGTTCTCAAAATGCCCTATTGAACATCCAACATTGATTGGATTCAAATTTGATCAATGCTCTACCATTAAAAACTTATTTAATCATTAATCTACAACTTGTCAAATTTGTGCCAGTAGGTCCTTTGATTGGCCTTAAAAACTAATCCAAACATATAACTAGGCTCTAAAATTTGACATGTTGATTCTTTGTACTGAATACTTGTACCCTATCAAATCTCATCTCATGAGGAATTCTTAGTCAAAAGATATTGACTTCCAAAATTACCTTCTCAAAACTACTTGCAAACGAACATGTTAGGAAACAACAAATTGCATTCTATTTTGGCTTTGAAAATTGGGCAAACGGGCACTTGGGAAAATGAAAAATGGGGCATTGGTTCACTGTCACAAGGAGAGTATAATTATTTTTTTTGGGCTCATGATGACTAACTGGATGCATTTTGCAAATGGTCAAAGTAGGCTACTCAAATTTGTAGACTAAAAGTACTAGCAGAAAAGCAATTCTTGCAAATGGAATGGACCTAGGAAAGTGTGCAGATGGATTTGTCAAAACTTGAAAATTGGCACACTTGGAGTAATTTAGGAGTAAAATGTAGTGGTAAAATCCATTAGATCTCACCTATCACAAATCTCAAGCTATCACATCCCAAACAGGGGTTTCGACAAATTTGCACTTCTTGACACTAGTAAAAAGTTACAAATTGCAATTGGAATTACATTTGAAAACTAATCAAACGGATTCGCCATAAGCTCAAACTTGGAAAATAACATGTTTTTGACCTCTAAAATTCAATACAAAAGAAATTTTCTTATTTAGGTCAACTGGTCAAAAGTTATGATATGTCAAACAAGGCCTCCTAGAATTTTGCACAATTTGCAAATGCATGAAAATAATAAGCTACCAACTTTGAAGGGTTCGAAACCTAATCAAACAGATTCAAAACAACTCAAAAATTGGAACATAGGTTTTTGGATATAAACACTAGACATTCCCAAAGTGGCAAGTCATGAAACATTACTGGGTGCAAGAGATTCAGTTGCAAATAGAGCCTCTTGTCGTTGTTTGATACTTGAGCAAAAATGTAGATTTGACAAATGCTCAAAATGGGACTTCGCAAAATGGCTTAGAATGTCAGTTTATGAATATGAAACATTTTCATATGTCAAATGAAGGGTGTTAAACAACTGAAGCACCACCTAAGCCTTGAAATGACAAAAAGTTACATATGCACTAAAAGTATTGATAGGGGGCTCAAAGTGATTCAAAATTTGAAATAGACACTCAAAATGGGAATGCAATTTTGAGTGCCAACATAAGCTATGAATGGAAATTGTATAGGGAAATAAATACATATATTGGTCAAGTTTTTGAGATTTCAGCAATATTAAAATTACGTCCAACTCAATAGCTTACATCAATCACATTCACAATTCCTCACACAAAAATGAAGATGTCAATGAAATTATTGTGCATAGAACACAGGAAATAAAATCACACTATACATTATAGTAATACTTTTTGTAACCACTATAAAGTAGGAAACAATACCATATTTATTTTGAATCTCAAAGTTTTCATCAATAGTAAAATTCACTCCCAAGTGGTACAAAACTAAACTAACACTAACATGAACAACAAAATAACATTGCAAATGTAGAGTCACACAATAGTCAAGGCTAAAAGGGTTTGTGCACACTATTTTTTTTTAATCCTTTATTCATATTTGAAAATTATATTTATAGGCCCTTAAGATTTCGCTAGTTACATTGCATAGCGTTTTGAATGGGCATAGATGAAAAAAGGACTGACTTGGATAGTCATATGTTAAAAAACTTATGCATGTATGGAGAATTCCAAATTTGGGTACAAAATCATAAAGAGAGAGAGAGAGGGTAATACTTGTCACAACTTGCAGTAGCTTCATCATGGAGGGATTGTAATGCTTTTGACTCCCCATCAGTTCTTCTTTAGCATTATAGCCTTGGCTTAATGTGATTTCATGGCATCCATTATAATCCTCAGCTCTTTCACACTAGGGACAAGAATATTGTTAGCTCTAATTACCCATGGTCATGCCTCATTGTCAATTCTTCAATTCTAGCAACCTTTGATTGGATCTTTTCTGATGCATATTTCAGAACACTATCCACTACTGTGAGTTCATAGATCTTTGTCACTTGGAAGCTATCTAGATTAATAGTTTCTTCAATGAACTCCACAAACCTATATTTCATCCTCTTGATGTCTATTACCTATTATTGGTGACATATGATTTAGTGCGAATATTTTTTAGATATTTGAATACTTTATCCATTACATTCTTTACTAAATCATAGACATTTTTCAATTCACTCTTATGCTTCCTTAGGATTTCTATTTTGTACTCCACAAATTGTTTCTAATTAAGCAATGATTCTTGGCTTGACCTCAAAATTCCATGAGTGACAACTTCCATAGCTATAATCTCTAGTAATAGAGCTAATATATCTATCAAGCTCACTGATTCCTCCTTCATTAAAGTGTGATAATTAAGATTAGTTCCCTCAATCTATCTTCATCTACCAGTAAGTTTCCAAGGTTCTCAATGAGAGGGGGACTTTGGGCCTTCAAATATTCTATCTAGGCATGGCCAACTTGACCAAAGTACCTCTCGTGTTGTAGCTTAATTAGTAAATTCTCATTGTTCTCTACACTTGGATCAAAAGTTCTTGTAGAAGTACTACCAAGTGTTGCTGTGATGCAATCTATTAATTATTTTTAGGAGACCTTCAATACCTCTTTTACTGACTTTAACTCCACCAACCTATCCTTAATTCTAATTTTTTTTTTATTTCCATATGTTTACCCTAGAATCATGAACTAGAAAACCCATGTCAACAATCCTAATTTGGAAATCATTGGGAGTTAACTCTTGAAACTTCCCCTCCCTCTGTGGCTTTACAATATCCACTAGAATATGCCTAGAATTTGCATTTTTTCCCAAGGATACTAAAGTCTTCCATTTATTTTATTTTTGAGCCAATGACTATGGTTGCATAGCTTGTACAATGAGATCTTTATATGTAGAACTTTCTTCACATGATCTCTTCTTCCTATCAATTTTTTCCTCCAACCAAGATTAATTTGAAAGGATATTGAGTACCGATTTTAGGGTTGATGGATCAAATAACCTTCTTGCCATTGGGGGTGTCTCCTTGCTCTTTCTAGAAAATGGAAAGGTAACCTTTTTAGTAATAGAAATAGATACTGGTTTACCTTTCTTAGATGCTCCTAGCTACTGAGGTGTAGCTTTTTTTGCTTGACCATCTCCATCTAGGGGGTTAGGTTCAAGTTGATTACTATCACCATCAAGATTGATGAAAAAAACATTGGAGGAATATTTAGTTGCACATTATTCCTTCTTTTCCTCCTTTTATTTATCTTTATCTTTATTTCCATCTTCATCTCCTACTTTCTTGATATCTAGTAGAGAACCTCCACCACAAGTTGGAGAACTTGAAAATTCTTCTTAGGAGGTTGATCTCTCCCTCCACCAAAATATTGTGATGTTCCAATTGATGTTGATGTTGTTGTTGAAGTGAATGTAGCTATTGATGATGTTTGAGAAGTTCTAGATGCTACTCCACTAGTAGAACTCATGGATCATGTCCTCTTTCTCCTTGGTTTGGTCCATTCTACCCATTTTTCCATCCTTTTAATGGAACCATCCATAAAAATTTCCATTCAATCAACAAGAAGACCTTCAAGAAAAAATGACACTATGGGAGTGTTCTTGATCTTATCATAAGTAGAAGACCTCAAGTAGGGAACATCATCCACAATATCACTAATATCAACATTATCATTATACAATTTTATTTCATCTACTGCCATTCTGGACTAAAACTTTTCTCTGGCTTGGTACTCATTATAACAATGAGCCCAATAATCTTCAATATATAGAGAATTCCTATGACTATATCCAAGCTTAAGATGATCTTTCACATTGCCTATAGGATCCTACTGGTGTCTAATTGCTTCATAATCTATTAGTTTGATTCTATTTTAAAATGCCTTGAATAGGTTATGGGAATTAGACCTAAATGCATAGGAGTAGGGTCCTACTACATTTGGAAAAGGAATTCCAACTATATTTTTCACATTAGAGCATAAAGTGTTAACTTATAGTATTTTTCTATACAATTCAACAAGCACTACTTTACCTCTAGGTACCTAGGAACTCTCTTTGGTAAACCATCAAATGCTCCAATCGTAATATATGAAAATGAAGGGAACTTGATGAAAAAACATCTAAATTGGCTCACCATTGATATATCTTTTGGTGAAAACCTTCGCTCAGGGCACCCTTGTAATTCCTGACATAGCCTCATGGTGAAGGCACCATTTACCCTCACATATTGTTCAAAGCTCTTCTCCAATTGTAGATGTGGATAGAACTCACACACCTTCATATTTTCATAAAAATATTTAATGAAACGTAGACCAAGAAATAGATGATGCATGACTAAGGCATATATGAGATAATAAGACATATGGAATTTTTAAAATATCTTTACCAAACTTAGTCGTGAAACAATCTCATCAAAAATTATCTAAGCCCAGTCAATGTGTTGTCCTTCTACACAAATGACTTGGACCAAGAATAAGTGATGCTCTATGAGGTTTAGGACCTCTTCCTTTCCTTTCAACCTTAGCAATAGTTCCAAGATGTCCACAATTGATGTGGAGGACCCAAAGTCTATTTCACAATACTCCTCTCTTATAAGAATTACAAAAGTAGACTGCATCAATTCTCTGTTAACTGAAAGCAAGATGGAATTATTAGACAACACAATTTTTTTTGTCTTTAGATTATACCTTTTTATGCATTCCTTCACCAATTCTAGTGCTTGAATGACCATTGTAAATCTTGTGGCCTCAAATAATCTTCTCTCCTCCAACTTATCTATGATTAGATGTATTGATTGGGAATTTAATTGTTAGAAATAGATAATACTAAGAGGGGGGCATTTATCCACAACTGAATATTATTAGTTACTTTAACATGTGCATAAGAAGATAAACCAATAATGATGAGCAATGTAAACAACATACACAAAGAGAGATCATAACACCATATTTTTTTAACTAGGGAAACCCTAGCCAAGGGAAAACCGTGGTGGGGATGGAACCCACTAGATGATTCACTATATAAAGAATTTGGTTAAGGATATTGACCTTGTTAGGAGTCTATAACGAATGTATAGTGTCTCGAGTCCCTATTAGGAGACTAGGCCTTGCTATAAGCCTCAAACCTATTAGGAGTTGGTGAACCATATACAAATGTGTGCAAGAAGAGCCCACTACCCTAACATGCAACTTTACAATAAGTTCTTCAAGAAAGAAGTATACATACAATACTGACCTTTTTGTTTTACTTCAAAAATCTTATGATTAATGATTCTTTACACAAGAGTGACTATGAACATATCAAACTACATCATATCTTTTCATAATAAATCTTTGCATCATAAATCACAATGTTGCATTCACTTGTTACTCTCATTTCACAAGATCATATCAACTTCGCAATCATTGATTACTCATCATTATCATCATATTCCTTGTCCTCTTAACTTTGCAAATGAAGTTCTTACTTATACAAAAAAAATTAGTAAATTCTTCCTTAGTTGTCTCATATGACATCATTAGAGTCAGCTCAACAAGAAATTATATCTCAAAACAATAAATCAAATTGTTAAACACATTTCGCTAATATGCTCTGTTTTGTGTCGTGTCATTATTGCATTACTAATTCCTTCATAACTTGAACTCGATTGGCTGTATGAAAATGCACACTAGTATACATAATAATTATGACATCATTCATCCATGGTTAATTGTGCAAGAGAATATTCCAAGGGAATATTATGTTATCATCAAAACTGTCCTACTGCTATAACACTGTGTGATACTTAGACAATTTTTTTCTGCAACTGAATGGTTCTAATCTACAAAAAAAATATGTTTCCATAAATGAAAACCATAACTTACCTTATCTAATTGATTGGTCATATTACCAAAAATCTCCCCCTTTGGTATTGATGGCAACATTTTTGGAAAATTGGCTAAGTCCCAAACATGTTGTCATGCCAATCAAAACAAATAGTCATAGCATAAAACATTAAAAACATTGGTATTCATGTTATGAAAGATTACATCCCTTATAACTTCCTATTACAACTTATTGCTCCCCCTTACATATTATACACATTACAGTTTCTTACAATACATTTTTTCCATACATCTCCCCCTTTGACATCAATGATAAAAGGTATTAAAAGGATTGTCAAAATCTAGTAGCTATATATCATAACTTGGAAAAAAAAATCACTGAAACTAGTCTTCAACTACTCAATTTTTTTCTTTCAGCTATCCTTTAGTGCATCAAATACACTAATAAGCACACATAAAGCATATGCTACCAGTTTTGCTACATTCAAGTCTGTAGCCAAAAACTTGTCATATGAAGATTTTGCAGACAAGCATTCTTGCAATTGGTTTTCTAGCAATTTTATCTAAGAGAATAAATGTACTCTCACAAGAGTGAACCTCTTTAGAATTTTCTCCTTCTTTTCTTGTATTTCCCTTATATTATCATGAAGTAGCTAAATTGTATGCTCAATAGTGTCCACTTTTTGATTCTACTTCAAAAAGTTGTAAGTGACTATCTGAAGCTTAGTCGCTTTATCCTTGATCTCATTATCATATTCTTTTAGATAAATGTATGCTAAGTTACACTTAGCATATGCTTGTTTTCCTTCCTCTATGCACTACCTTAGTGCTTTAATACATATGTTCAGAATTTCTATATCATTTTTCATGTTAGTGCACATGGTGTTTAGAAGTTTACCATCATGCTTAGTCTATGCTTGAATGGTAGCTACATTCATGAGTGTAGAAAACACATCATCAAAAGCCTTGTACAAAATTGTTGTGCATTTTTGAATATCAACCAAGGTGTCAATAGGGCTTACTATCTTTTCCATCTTGTCCAAAACTATGGTCAAAGTCTTCTCAAGTGACTTGACTGATTTCTTCTTTTCAAGAAGTTATCTTAGAGAATATATAAGGTTCTTCACCTCATGTTCTTCATCAGATTGAGTTGGAATTGTTACTGCTACTATTTGGGTAGGAGGAGTGGAAGTTCCTACTACTACTATTCTTGTCAAAGGCACACTTGAGATACCTATTTTGGTGCTTGTTTCCATATTTTGTGTGACTTCTCTAGTAGTCTCTTAATCATTTTCTTTATCAGAGCTATGATAATCCATGATATTGCCAACAATGTTGGCACCAAAGTCCTTGAATGGATCTTTTGAGTTCTCAACAGTCACTTTGGTGTTGTCTACTTGCATAGAATCACTGCCAATAGTGATTTGTGGAGGAGAACTTGGTGTAGTTGTTGGTTCGGTACTATGGGGAGGGTTGTAAGCTATAGGACTATCTTCCTTTGTATGTGCACTCTCCTTGGGTGTCTGGCTAGCTTCTACTAATTGCACACTTACTTCAGGCTTCTTACTTGCCTCTTCTTCCTGTACACTTGTTCTAGGCATTTGCGCACTATCTCCAGGTATTTGAGCACTTTCTCTAGGAATCTTGCTTGCCTTCTTATTTTGTACACTATCCTTAGGCATAGTGGACATGAAAGAAACTATAGCCTCTTGAGTTTCCTTATTGACTTCCTCATAATTTCCTCCCATAATAAGAATGGATATTTTCTTATGCCTTAGTAATGGTGCTATACCTTTCAAAATTTCTTTTATGTATTCTTCACTATTTACAGTGCATAACTTTCTCACCATGTTTATTCTTATCTATTTGTCCTCTTCTATAACTCTGCTCTTCCTATTTAGCAATCTATTGTATAAATCTTTGAGTATTTTCCCTTTTATAATATCAAACCTCTTATCTTTCAAAATCATTTTTCTAACTACAACATTTTCTAGCTGTCTTCTATCCATGTTATTATACAAGTCATAGTATTTATTTAACTATACAAAATTGTTATCGTTAATAATTTGCAGGTTAAGGTTTTCTACCTTTGGCTTCCATGCTCTGTGTCCTATTGATGTCTTGGCTTCTTGATCAGCTGCTTCAATTGGTCTGTCACTAGTCTCTTCCTCAGACTTAGATGAGCTAATCTATAGATTTTTCCTTCTTTTTCTTGGGGTACTGATGGTCTACTTTACTCTCATTTTAGGAAGGGTTGTTATCCTTGTGGATTTTCTTGATGTTGATGTTTCCTCCATCTTCACTAGTTTTCTTGGAGGTTGTTGTTGTGCAACTACTACATAAGGTACAAAAGGAGTTTGCACACTTTTTTGGGCAACTATGACCTCTTCAGTAGGTCCTACTACTGCAATGGGTGTAGGGGTTAATAGCTCAGTTTGGCCGCTAGCCTTCATTTCCATAGCTATTCCCTTTACCTCATCAAACTCTTTCCTTGTCATTCCAAATTATTTAAAGATAGAATCAATAGCTTTCTCTACCTTTTTCTTGGAGTCCTTCATGACTTGACTAGTTTTCACTTCTCTCATTTTCTCTGAATATGTTCCCCATCTGGGATAGTTAGAATGAACTTTAGAATGAAGGGTTATTTGCACATACCCTTCAATTAGATCCTCACTCATCTCATATCCCATAGGTTTAATAAATTTCACATGAGGAAATACTGCCTCCATGTATGTAAAATCTATCTCAACCATGAAACATAACTCATCCTTATATTTTTCCACTAGTGCTAGAGGTATTCTATACCCTTTCTTCATTTTTGTTTTGAAATATTTCATGATCTTGTCCAAGTCATTGTCTCTAATTGCTTCAGATCTTGACCTATAAGCTCGAGTGATCTACTACATAGCACACTCATTTTCATTCCAAATTGTGATACCAAGAAACTTCTTGATAGCATAGAAGAATATGTGTGTCAGAAGGGATTCAAATTTGAATACTGCACTTCTTGATTTCTTGATTTTCAAGATATTATTCAATAGTTGTGTTCTGAAAATATCACACATGTTCACTTCTTCACCTCTTGCTTCCAAGTAAGTTGCATGAAGAAATCCTATAGGGATTGAATCTATTCTTGATCCATGATTATACTTGTAACCCAAAATCTTGCAAATAAGTCTCACTCCATCATCTTGGATTGAGTTGACTTTCATGTTCCTTCCATCAAAATATGTGTTGAGATTTGCCTCAACAAGTTTGCATACATTCTTGATGTTTACTAGATTTCTACCCTAATTACTCAATCTTGTGACCTTGTGAATTAGGTCATTATCAATGCTAATGATAGAATCTCCTAGCCATAGAAGATCATCATGTACTCTACTAAGGATTATTATCATCCAATCATTATTATCAAAATCTATGTAGAACATATGCTTAACTAGGTTAAGATGTTCTAGATATCTATGTTTAGATTTCAATGATACATCACTGATGCACATCTTCTCCAAATCCTTGTGAATCTTTGAATCACCTATACTTTCAATCTTGTAGTGAATATAACCTCTGATATCTTGCACATGAAGAACATTTTTTAGAACTCACAAAAATTCTCCAATGGGGTCATTGAGCAAAGAAACAAACGGGTGTTTCTTGAAATTATACCTAGGCCTATATCTTACATTATAAACTTCTTGCCTTGTCATTTTTGAAGGATTATGCTCAATAATTTAGAAAAATATCTCAATTTTGTGTTCTAGGGTTTTTAATGACTTTGCCTACTCGCAGGGCTCTTTAATTATCCAAATCTTACTTCAATCTCACACACAAACTTTGCATAAGAAAATGATGTATGTGTTGCCATAGTTCTAGTCCATCATTTTGGTAACCTATTGAAAAATTGCTTGATCAGAAAAAGTTTCAACACTCTTTTATGGATTTTGCAGACAATCGAATGGCTGGTGAGAGTGTGCACTTCTATGATGAGGTGCATGAGCTGAATAAAATTCCTATTGCCGATACAACACAAAGGATATATTTGTCAGGACATATAATTGAACAATATATAGCTATTGGTTCACCCATGGAAATCAACATATCACATCAGATGCACCAAGAAGTTTTGAATATAACCGACCTTGCTCATCTTGATCTTTTCAAGCATGCAATTAATGAGATGGTGCAATTAATACGAATGAACCTAGAAAAGGACTACTAGAGTTCCCTATTCTATTTACAATTGAACAAAGTTAATGAAGAGACAAAGTCATTTTGGTCCCTTTGTTTGTGATTTCAAAAATTTTAATCTCCAGTCTTTTCAAATTCCAGAATTCAAAACTGTTAGCGCTCTCATGAAAGCCATATGTTGTGGACTATATATAGGATTGGAAAATTAAATTGGGGGGGGGGGGAATTGGAAGGTAGAAAAGTAATTCCATTTACTTAGCCTACTTATTGGTTTTTTGTTCCAGTATTATTTTAGTTGCAATTTTTTTTTTGAATAGAAAGCATACTTATATATTTTGGATACTGTGATGTCTTCCTGAATTCTATTTCTTGTCAAGCAAATTACAGTAATGGTAATTCTATTTTCCTTTCATTATATAGGATTTCTCCTATTCGCCAATTAGAATATGCATTTCATATAAAATAGGATAGAATTAGTTAGATATTAAAACTCATGTGATGATCTATAATCGACATTCTACTGGGGGTTATAGATTATCTTCATTTTATCTAGCCTGAATTGCTTGTGCCGAAAAAGTAATTCAGTTAATTTCATTACTCAATGTATCTGGTGATTGATAAAAACAAATTCATTGAATATTTAATACAATTAGGGAGTTGTACCTATTAATTCAGAGGGCAGTGATTGTACATATACGTTGACCCATTTGTTGTTGAAATTCTCTTGTTTTCTCACCTTGGGCATGAAGAAGAGTCAGGGATTATAAATCTAACGAGAAGACAAACTGTTAACCAATAGTATCCAAGTTAGTTCACATCTTTTAAATCTTTTGCAATCTATACTATGCAATAAATGCATATCTACCACTAGTTCAGTATACTATCTCTGTGTGACAGAGAGTTTGATCCTTTCAAATATCCTCATCTTGATCATATCAGGTAATGTGCACTTTATTATAGAATTTCCTCAATGTCTACTACCTATTGTTAACTATGCAACCCTTAATATTTCCTCTAGCATCAGCTATCAACAAATTATACTTTGTTCCACTGAGAATGCTCAATTCTAGTGAGAGGAGTCACAGATAATAAGTGACTTCATTGTCTTGTCAGGTGCATTTTCTATAGCTATATGAGAGCTTTCTAGTTCCTTTGCCTTCACAAATGATTCCTTCAATTCATTTGGCTATTCTTTTGCTTCATTTCTTCTATCATTCCTTCTGTAATTCTAATTCTTGTTTAAATCTCTTCTATCCATTCTGCAAAACCTTGCTGTGTGTCCAAAGTTGTTACACAACTGACATATAGGTACATCTCTTTTATATTCATTCAATTTTTCATCAAGTGTTCTACAATGTGTCCATGATTATTGCATCTATAGAAAGTAATCTATCTTCTTTCTCCACTTTCATTACTGTGACATCTTCTTATAGTTCTTGCATGGTTAGTATTCCTATGCATCCTACAATTTGCATTATCATTATCAAATTTAGGTTTCTTACAATTTACTACATAATGACCATATCCATGACAATTATGATAATAAAATTTAGAAATAGATTCAAAAGGCTTACCTTCACTATTAACTTTAGTGTCCCCAAGTTCATCACACTAGGCAAAAGATTCCTTTCTTTTGTTATTCATATCTTGATTAGATTCTTTGACTATCTCAAAGTGAACATCATTCACTTTGTCTTTAGATGTATCATCTGTCTTGCTTAGGTTAATAAGTTCTTTTATTTCAACATATTTCTTAGTGGATTGACCAAGAAAGAATCCAAGTCCAATTTTTTCATAACTGGGTCTTTGTGCACATAATTGTTCTTCAATTTTATCATTGCTGGTATATCATTTCTAAAGTTGTTGCTTGGTTTGTACCAACTCTCCTTTTACAATGGTGTTGTATTTCTCTAATTCTACATGTTCTAACTTAATAGATTCTAGTTTTGATGTTACCTTGCTTAACTAGGATCTCAGATCTGCATTTTTAGCTTTTATTTCAGAGTCTTTTCTTAAGACTCAACTTAAGTTCAACTATCTTTAATTCATGTTTTAGGATCTCATTTTCTTTCTTCAAATCTTCAATATCATTGTGACTGGGCTGATTAGTGGATCCTTTATGCTTTAGGTCATCTATCTTGTCCTTTAATTCACCAATGTAGGCTTTAGCATCCTTGTATCTATCTTTGAGGCCATCTCTTTCATCAGTAAGAAGATCAATTAGTTCAAGTGCTTCTTCAAGATTTTTCTTTAGTTTTTCCATATCCATAGGGATCTTATTCAAGCTGTTAAGCCTCTTTTGAATAACTAGGCTCTAATACCAATTGTTAGAAATAGATAATACTAGGGGGAGTGAATTAGTATTTTCAATCCTTTTATCCACAACTAAATATTATTAGTTACTTTAACATATGCATAAGAAAGTAAACCAATAATGTTGAGCAATGTAAACAACCATAAACAAAGATTGATCATAACACCATATTTTGTTAACTAGGGAAATCTTGGCCAAGGGAAAACCCTAGTGGGGATAGAACCCACTAGATGATTCACTATATAAAGAATCTAGTTAAGGATATTGACCCTATTAGGAGTCTATGAAGCATGTATAGTGTCTTGAGTCCCTGTTAGGAGACTAGGTGTTGTTAGAAGCCTCAACCCTATTAGGAGTTGGTGAACCATATACAAATGTGTGCAAGAAGAGACCACTACCCTAACATGCAACTTTATAATAAGTTCTTCAAGAAATAAGTATACATACAATATTGACTTGTTTTTTGTACTTTGCAAATCTTCTGATTGATGATTCTTCACACAAGAGTGATTGCACACATATCAAACTGCATCATATCTTTTCATAACAATGCTTCACATCATATATCACAATGTTGCATTTAATTGTTACTCTCATTTCACAAGATCATATCAACTTCACAATCATTGATTACTCATCATTATCATCATATTCCTTACCCTCTTAACTTCACAAATGAAGTTCTTACTTATACAAAACATTTTAGTAAATTCTTCCTTAGTCAGCTCATATGACATCATCAGAGTCATCTAAACAAGAAATTATAACTCAAAACAATAAATCAAATTGTTAAACACATTCTACTGATATACTTTGTTCTGCACTATATCATTACTACATTACTAATTCCTTCATAACTTGAACTCAATTGACTGTACAGATATGCACACTAGTATACATCATCATTATGACATCATGCATCTCTAGTCAACTGCATAAGAGAATATTCCAACATAATATTCTATTATCATCAAAACTATCCTACTACTATAAGAATGTCTGATACTTAGACAAATTTCTTCTGCAACTGAATGGCTAATCTGCAAAACAAATATGTTTCCATAAATGAGAACCATAATTTACCTTATTTGATTGATTGGTCATATTGCCAACATTAATCTTTTTCATAGATAACCCAGAATGAAGAACTTGAGAGACATACTCATATAGTTCTTCAGTTCACTCTCCAGTCCAATTAGATGATCATAACTAGCCATTCTTACTACCATTAACATATATTCACACAAAAAAAGAGGACATACTGAACAATTTTGTAAAAAATGACCATTGAGAAATGAAGAGCTTCGTTTAGTAGAAATATGATCATATAGACTCAAGAATTTGATCGTTGGCACCACACAAATGGAACAAATAATCTTTCACAACATATTGTTCAAATTTGCATTTAATCCGGTAGGTTAATGGTTCAAATTGACATCACACCTCCTCAATCATAGCTTCTAAAAATGAGTATACAAGATTTACTTAAATTTCCTAGAGTAGCAAGATCATTTCTTTCCAGACCCCCATTATACTTAAGCTTTAGGAAAAGAACCACTTCATTCTGGAATCCAAGCTTATAAAGTATCCACTTTAATTCATTAAGTCTTAGGGACTATCCTTTACTTTTCTATCTTGTTAGCTTTGGCTCTTAATAGATTTCTCTTTGTCGGGGTTGCAATGTACATATTTCTCCTTTAGAGCCTCGGAGACTTCTTTACTTATTTTCCCAAAAAAGGCTGTTATCTTCTTTTTATTAATGAACTTAGAGAATCCATGACCTAAGTTCTCCACCTTAATAATACGAATAATTTTTTTTCTTTGTATTGGGCTTGAATTTAGCACACTTCTCCATCAATCAACATAAAAGAAGCATTTCTATAGAATATTCCTTCACCCAAGGAAAGTCAACTTCAAAATATTCCATTTTATCTTTACAATAGAAAGTAAGGCTGTTATCTTTACAATAGAAAGTAAGCTCTATGGGTTACCCTTAGTCAAAAAAAGAAACATGGGAAGAGTAGATTTCCAAAACATGCAACACTTAGTTAAAATTTCCTTAATTTTACTTATTATCCCTTTAGGCTCTAAGATGAAGCATTGACCATTGATTTTACTTCCTATAATCATGAGATATACAACTTAGATTAACCATAATATTATACAAGGCATATGCCTTACCTTTTCCCTTTACAATTAGATCAATGGTTCTTGTGATCTCATGAAAATTAAGCATCAATCACTTTAACATAACAAAGCTATGAGAGCCATATGATTAGCCCAAGATTTAATTCCTCTTTGAAATGTTTAGTCCATACACCTCCATGTGGCACTTCCTTATTGCTTCACATCTTCAATCTAGTCCCACACTTTCTTTATCTAGATTAAAATACCATCATTGATTTCTTCTGATTAGATGGTCATGAAAAGTGGGACCAAGTACTCTAACTTAATATTTATTGAATGATATCAATGAATCCCACTAGCTTATGGTGTTTAAATAGACCTCATCTTTATTCACAAGATTATGTGATCCATATGATTAAATTTGACATTATTGTGTGCACTTTACCCTTTGTAGGTGATCCTTGGCCCATCTGACATATGACACTATCATATTTTCTCTAAGTACTTCTAACTACATCTAGGTTGTATTTTCATCATTGTATATTAGATCTATATCAATGACCAAAAATTAATGGGACCACTTTCCTTTGATTTATAAGATCTATGGTTCTCATTCTCCTATGATCTATATCTGGTGCACACAATTTATTAGCAGGAAAGTGGGGACCATTAGATCAAATTGATCTTTACTTTCTTCCTTAGTGCTTCATAGGACAACAAGACACATAGTGTCTTCTAACTAGAGGTTGAATTTTCCTTACTTCACCACACTACTATGGGGATTTAATGACCACCATCTCATTGCATCAATGATTATGATTTAATTTGATCAATTGAGCCATGCTCTTCTTAATAAAATGAGATCAACAACTCCCATTTCATTGTGATCATTATGAGTTGAGCATTTAACTTTTGTGGGAAAGTGGGTGTCATCAGATCTAATCTAACTTTAACCTCTTCATCCTTATGAGCTGAAAATAATTTTAAAGGTTTTCACTTCCAATGGGAAGACTAGGTGCATAGAAGAAGCTCTGTTTCAACCATAGACTAAATATTTCTTTTTGCCTCTACAGTTTGCGAGTTCCATTACTTTGAATTCATGCTCTACTAATATTTCCACCTTGGTTTCACCTAAAAAAATACTTGCAAATGCCCTCTTTTCTCTAATATTTAGGATACTCTTTGACACAATTCGCCTGCGAAAAGAGAGAAAAAAAATGGAAGGACTCTAAGTGAAAGACATGATTGGAGATAAAATGATGCTTCAAAACTATTTTTATGGAAATTTTTCTCATCAGGAAGATGCTCAAATAGAAACCTACCTATTTCTAAGTCACCTAAGACCATGATGCACATGATTTGCAAAAATCTTTCATAGAGGCTTAGGGAAGTAACATAGTAGTATTGATGTAGAGCATCAGACAAAACCAAACAATAAATTGGATAGATTATGATCCCTTGAAAATCCATTAAGTAAATTCCATTATTAGACATATCAAGAGGCAAAACAAAACACTTCCAACACAAGTCTACCAACACTTCACCATTTGCATAGTTTGATTTCTATTTCGTAGAATATCATTCATAACTTTCTTTTTTAATATTTTATTGAAAAAATATTTGGAGGAATTATTTAAAATTATTCCTTATAAAGTATATCCAAATTTGAGACCAATATAGCAACCCAGTTACAAGTTAAGATCTCTTTATCAAGACCCAATTTTGTTGTCAAAAACCAAAAGTAAAACCCAAAACACTTCTTGGGGCATCTGATATCTTTCTCAAAATAAATCAAAATAATCCCAAACCAATTGAAAATTATCCATATATGAGGCTAGTTTCCAAATACAAAAGTAATTAATTTTTCCACTACATAAATCATTGTATATGCACAAATCTTTGCCTACAACACCATTGAAGGCATTTAAAAACTAGTTTTCACTCAAATCTTCATAACTTTCACAAATTTGCATAAAAATGTCTCAAAAAAAAAAAAGGAAATGGAATTTAATTCACATATATTTTCAATGAATATATTTAGAGTTCCTAAATCTCCAAAATGTGTCTATACTACACACTGCAACATGACTATATTCAGGGAATCTCAAATCTAAAAACACCCACTTTCACCAAAATGCTCATAACTTATTCATTTATTTATAAAATTGAACAAAATCAAAAGTAAGAGAAGTAAGATTAATCATTATATCTATCAATTACTATATTACATGGTTTCTCATCTATATAGGGTCGTACAAGGCCTGGATACAACACTACAACTAAAAAACCAATCAAAACAACAATAGTAGAATGCCCCAAAATGTATCAAAATATTTCCTCCTCTCAAATCTTGATTTGTTTCAACCATAGAATGGTGTTTATATCCATTTTATAGTTAAAAACCTTCCTAACTACTCCCAAGACCAACCATCTACCTTTTTACATCATTTTTGTAATGTTAGCAACTTTCTCAATGTTGCATTTTACAACTTTCTATACAACTTTTACATTTTTGACAAAATGACTTCAAAACTTTGTCAAACCTCTCTATACATATATAAATGGAATTTTTAAGACCTTTTATAATTATTTTACCTTTTTATGGGTCTTTTACACAAATTTGACCATGTAGACCTAAACATGACATATTTGACAACTTGAGCAATATTGTGCACATGCTTACATTTCTTGTCAACACCTTTACAAATGAATTCAAAATGAATCAATACATCATATAATTGATTTTAGATGACTCAAAAACCTTATATATCTCATAGTGACCTATAAGATTAGGTGCTCCTACACTATACTATCAGCCTTGGAAATTTTCCAAGTCTCTTGGAAAGGTGTGTCCTAACTTGCAAAAAATTATAACAAAAATCTTCATCTTTACCTTCATTTTCCTTTTCCTCTTCATGCCTTTATCACCATCATATTTTCAAATACTCTTATTAGTGGATCATTAATGGCTACAAATTCCATGGTGCCTTATCAGTTAGACATCCACCTTTTCCTTGCTGCTTCAAACTCACCACAACAACTCACCCTTATGCCTCACCTAGGAGTCCTCCTCTTTACCTCTCTCCCTAGTCTCTTGACAATCAAATGGACCACTTCTTGGCTTTGGACCTTCTCTTGGCCCTTTATAGACTTTTAGTGTTTGTACACACAACCCAACTAGAAATATGGATGAGCACCTGCAACCAAAACTCATCAACAAAATAAATACCAAATCTCCAAGGTCCTAGTGTGGATTTCCTCCCTTGGTGCTCTACCCACACACTCAAGATCTTCAAGCTCTAATACCAATTTGATTCAGAGAATCATACAAAACCATACAATAAATAGGATACATTCTGATACCTTGAACAACCATTAAGTAAATACCATTTTTAGGCATCTCAAGAGGCAAAAAAAACACTTCCAACACAAGTCTACCGATACTTCACCATTTGCATAGTCTGATTTCTATTCCATAGAATATCATTCATAACTTTCTTTTTTGATATTTTCTTTCCAATAAATTTGGATTAATTATTTAACATTAGTAATTATAAAATATATCCAAATCTAAGCCCAATACAACAAAAATTACAAGTTATGATCTCTTTATCGAGACCCAATTTTGATGTCAAAAACCAGAAGTAAAACCCAAAACCTTGCTTGGGACATCTGATATATTTCTCAAAAAAAAATCCAAATAACCCAAAAAAAATTCAAAATTATCCATTTGTGAGGCTAGTTTCCAAATATATAAGACATTAATTTTTCTAATACATAAATCATTGTGCAAGTACAAATCTTTGCCTGTAACACCATTGAAGGCATTTAAAAACCATTTTTCACTCAAATCTTCATAACTTTAAAAAATATTCATAAAAATGTCTCCAAAAAAAATTAAATGGAAGTTAATTCATGTACCTTTCCAATGAATACATTTAGAGTTCCTGAATCTCCAAAATGTGTTTGTACTACATGCTACAACATGATTGTATTCAGATAATCTCAAATCTAGAAATACCCACTTTCACCAAAATGCTCATAACTTATTCATTTCTTTATAAAATTGAACAAAAACAAAAGAATGCGAACTAGGATTCATCATTCTATCTATTCATTACTATATTACATTTTTTACAAGTCATAAAAGGGTCGTACAATGCCTAGATACAATACTAAAACTAAAAAACCAATCAAAACAACAATAATAGAATGCACCAAAATGTATCAAAATATTTCCTCTCTCAAATCTTGATTTTTTTGACCATAGAATGGTATTTATATCCATTTTATAGTTATAAACCTTCCTAACTACCCCCAAGACCAACAATCTACCTTTTTACATCATTTTTGTAATGTTAGCAACTTTCTCAATGTTACATTTTACAACTTTTTATGCAACTTTTACATTTTTGACAAGATGACTTCAAAAATTTGTCAAACCTATCTATACATATGAAAATAAAATATTTAAGACCTTTTATAATTATGTTACCCTTCTATGGATCTTTTACACAAATTTGACCATGTAGACCTAAACTTGACATATTGGACAACTTGAGCAATATTGTGCACATGCTTACATTTCTTGTCAACACCTTTACAAATGGATTCAAAATGAATCAATACATCATATAATTGAGTTTATATGACTCAAAAACCTTATATATCTCATAGTGACCTATAGGATTAGGTGCTCCTACACCAAGTATATTCCTAGATATCTGCATAAGGAAAGCCTTAGGGTGTTTGATGAGAAGAGAGCCACCTAGGGGCTGCCTAGACATGGACATAGACCAATTTTTTATTGAATATAGACCAAGCTAGGAGCTTAAAAGGGGTAGACTAAAATTTTGGCAATATACTCGTAAACTATTTTCTCTTGAATATTTTTCATAAAATCAGCTTTGCATACATAAGCTTTTACTAACTTACACCTATCTAATTCTTTTATATTTAACACCATATGTACCTAACTTGTACTTTCCAAGAGAAATTTCTATCTTACCAATTTTATGTGTGCTATCTAGATGTAGGCATCTATGAAACTATTTCAAACCACCACATTGAGGGAAAAAGATTTTCAAATGCATGCTCTTATAATAAATGCACCCATCATCTCATTTACATAATACACTTGCAAAAAATTCTCTCAGTGACTTAGGAGGTACTTGTAGACCACATTCCTCCAATATGTCATTAGTATGAAAATCAAAACATATATAATGATCAAGAAAACTCAACATGAACCCTACAAAAATATGTAGTGTGTGTATGATTTATCTTAACATAGAATGGTTTGGTTATCTCAAAAAACCTTTGGCTAGTTTTAATTTTGAGAAATCTTTGAAGAAACATTTCATAAAATTATTTTTGAGTCATATCCAAATAATGTTTTGCATGTGGTTCACAGTTTGTTTTTCCAATTTGTCTTTTGATGACATCTATTTTTTTTGGTTAAGCCCTTATGTTTCCACACCAAAAAATTTCAATTAATGTTCCTAGTGTTGATCCCTAAGTCTTCTTGTCTATTTGTGGAAAACATTAAGTCATATACTTGGTAGAGTTGGTTAGTTATCACTATGACTGAGCCATCCTCTATATGTTGAGAATTATAATTAGACTTGCATATATTTCATGTATAAACCGAGTAGCAGTGGCTACTAAGAAAGTCTATAGTCACTGAGTACTCCAATACATGCCAAGTATATACATTATGAGTCACACAGTATAAGGGTAGCAAGTCGAGGCTAAGTGGCATCATGTAGATTAGTTATGATTGAGTGATAGAATATTCAAGTGCTGAGTAAACCAATTTTTTTATAATTGTTTGGAATCACACAAACAACAAGGCAAACCAATTTGTCTAATATGAAGATGTATGCTTTTGTGTAAGGAGTCAATTACAAAAGTGATCACACATTTTGTTACAAATCATTAAATAAAAAAACTAGGATGAAGTGGAAAAAGAGAGAGATCTAGATTGTTGATCTTGATCTAGAACCTTCATCAAATGGTTATAAAAGGTGAATCCAAACCCTATTTCATTAGAGTGTGTGAGAGAAGCAAAGTTTGGATGCCAGAAGAAAATTTTGGAAGCCATAAGTGAAGTGTGAGGGTACACTAGATATAGAAACATGTAGAGTAGTGAAGGGCATAATATAGACATATCAGATACAAGATTAAATATGAGATTGTAAAGAGGAGATCTATAATTAGCATATTAAGTGCAAGCTAAAGGATCAATTATTCATAGATTTTAGCAAGTGAATTAAGGTAAATCTCTTAATTAAGTGGTCTTAATGAGCCTTTATAAATATCCTAAGTGAGTGCTTACTTAGCTATAAGTTTTAAATTTTTTAATCAAGGTAGAGTGAATAAGTCTTGCAAGTTGTTAACATGGAAAATCCCTTACAAGGTAGATCACCAAAAGTGATCTAATTGTAGCCCTAACATGCAAATTTTATTTTTGTAGTAGTGAAGATTTGTGGGTGTCATCCCCACGTTAGTTTTACCTTCACCTTGGAGGGTTTCTATATAACCATAACCTTTATGTTTTGTGTTGATCATTTACTTCATATTTCCTTGATGTGATTAGTAGTTAAATCTAATACATCACTACAGTAAATGTTTGTGTTTGATGATATTGGTAAGATAAGGTTCTATGGTGAAGTTATTAGATTGAATAATTATTTTAAAGAGTAAAATTCTTATAGATCCTAATTCAAAACCCCCTGGTAGTATCTAACTTTTCCAATAGACTTCCAACAATTAGTATTAGAACTTTGTTCTCTTAGGAGAAGTCTAACCACTTAAGAGTCAAGATCTTGGAGATGGAGGCCTTTAGGTGGGAAAACATCACTGAGAATTAGAAGCTATAAGGAAAATCAGGTATGGAAACAAATTCCTACACTAATTCCTTAAGGAAAGTATTGTGCAAATTCCTATTAAATCCTTACAATTTTAGGTTCAATATTATGTAAACAATAATATTGCAGTCAACCATGGATATAGAAAAAAGATAGAGAAAGAAAACATATAAATAAAAAGATATGTCAATGGGGAAAAACCTTTTGGTAAAACAACCTCTCCCCTCCAAAACCTACACAATGTATTATCTTCAACATAGAAGGTTACAACACACTTGCAATGCAAGTTCTTTCAAGAGAATAATGACATAGGAGACAAATCTAGTAGCATAATACCATACAAACAATATTTTTTCTATCTCTCCAATATGAAACCCTAAAATATTCTTATATCATGCACTTTCACTTTTAGGGAAACTTCCAAAGAACAACTATATTAGGGTTTTACTATTCTCTAGAAAAATAGGAACCCAAACTTTTTTTGGGGCAATGCCTCAAACCCAACATGTGAGTTGCAGACTCAAGTGTATAATACTCAATGATAAATTGCCACATGTATTCACATCTTTACCCATCATTGAATCTTTCAGAGATAACTCTTATGCATCATAGGACTCTATCATAATTGTTTTAGCTATGATCTCCTTAAACACAATTCATGATGAGGACACAACCTAAGACAAAAAGAAAAGGGGAATATTATTATTAGAAGTGATATGCTATTACATTTGGTACACTAAAAATAGACTCAATGATGTGCTCTAGGGGCTTACAATGTTATGAATTTAAAGAAAACCCTCCTCACAGTACCTTCTTGCAAACTCCACCAAAAACTACATTTACAATGCCAAAAATGACCTTAAGTAACTTGAATTAGGTTTAGGGTTAGGAATAAATTTTATAATATTCCATTTGGCATCCAATGCTAAAAAAAAGTTTCTAGAAAATACATTAGAAGTTGGTGTAAAATTAGAAGAATCAAAAAATGGTAGTCCAACTTTTGGGAGGCATAACTTTTGATCTAGTACTCTAATTGAAAAACCATTTATATATCTAGAAAGCTCTCCAGGCACTCTATAGCCCTATGGACTAGATATGATCATACTCCATTTTTTGGGCCCGTACAAGGCCATTTATTGCCTCAAATTTGACTTTGAAGTGCTCTTAGGGGTCTCCAGGCAACTTAAAATTGTAATAACTTTCAAACCATAAAGCCTTTTGACCTGATTCTTCTTTGGGAGTGCTTTAAATTAAAATTATATTCATCCCTCCAGCTTACACCCTCTAACTCATCATTATTGTGGCTCAATTAGAAAAGAACCTATTTTTTGCATTGGCACATATCCTAAGGTACTCAAAAGCTCTAACCTAAAAAACCAATAGTGGAACTATGAGAGTTGGAATCTTTATTTGACCCAAATGGGTATCTAGAATAGATACATTAAATAGAAACTAACACTAAGAATATTTTTGGGTGATATAGGATTTCCCTTACACCACTAGATGCTCCTGCATTAGACACCCAAGGTAGATTGAGAAGTGACCCTTTTACTTTATAGTGAGTAGAGGAACACCCAAATTGGCCACCTTTGTTGTGGATAACCAAGTTGAATCTTCCACTCGTCATCCTTTCCACTTCATCAAGTATTCTTCATACTTCCTATTTTTTGTACTATGGCCCACATGATTATCCAAAATTTCTTCAATCTCTTCCTTCTCAAAAGTAGGAATTGGTCATGGCTCTAGCATCAGTTCCTCTCCTGCACCATCATCATGATATTTTGTTAAGTCTAACTCCACCTCATATGCATTTCTCAAATTATGTTGCTTCAAAATTTTGTAGGAATGAAATTTCTTCATCTTCAGCTTGTTGTAGGTAGCCACTAGAAATCATTCGTTCCTCAAGTATACCATAACTAGATCCCCAACTTGGAACTCCTTAGGTCTCCTCTTTTGATCTACTCTACCCTTATACTATAGGCTCATCTTGATAATATGTGCATGTATCTCCTCATGTAGGTTCTTGACATGTTCAACAAAGTCTTCTACATTAGTTCTTGTCCTCTCTCCTTGCTCCATCTTCCTCAACTTTGGTGCATTCCTTAAACTACTTCCATACATAATTTGGAATGGATATCTACTAGTACTCCTACTCATAAATTTTTTGAAAGAAAATTCTTCTTGTGATAGAATCAAATCCCATCCTTTGGGCTTATCTCCTACTAAACACCTTAGTAAATTACCTAGGCTTCTATTCACTACTTTTGCTTGTCCATCAGTCTATAGATGATGTGCAGAACTAAACTTCAATTCTATCTTCAACTTTTTCCCAAAGGTTCTCCAAAAATACCCAACAAATTTAGTATCTCTATTAGAAACAATACTTTTTGAGACCATGTAGCCTCACCACTTCTCTATAAAAAAAAAATCTGTAATATGCACTACATCATGAGTCTTGTGGCATGGAATGAAGTGTGCCATCTTGAAGAACCTATCAACCACCACAAATATGGAGTCATTATCTATCTATGTCCTCAACAATCCAAGAAAAAAAAAAATACTTATTTCCTCCCAAGGCTTCGATGAAATAGGCAATGGTTGATAAATTCTAGTGTTTTGGCTAAATCCTATGGCTATTTTACATACTCAGCAACTCTGCACAAACTTCTTCATATCCCACAATAGTTGAGGCCAAAAGTAATGTTCACTAATAATGAAAATGGTCTTATCTCAACTAAAGTATCCTACCATCCCTCTACTGTGTTTCTCCTTGATCAAGTTCTCCCTCATGGAACTCCTTGGAATATACAATTGACTTCTTTTAAACAACATACCATCCTGAATCATGTAATCTAGCCACATGGCTCTATCTAGAGTAACAAGTTCTTTACAAGCCTTCCAAGCCTCTACAAAATTAGGATCTTTAGGGTATAGATTCTTAAGTTCATCAAAGCCAACCACTTCAACTTGCATTTTTTTTAGCAACAACTGTCTCTTACTTAATGTATTTGCAACCTTGTTAGACCTTCTGCTTCTATGTTTTAACACAAATGTATATCTTTGCATAAACTCTACCCATTTCAAATGTCTCTAATTCAATTTACCTTGTCTATTTAGGTACTATAATTCTTGATGATCAGTATACAAGATAAATTATTTTGGCAACAAATAATGCCTCCATTTCTTTAAGGCCTAAACTATTGCATAGAACTCTTGATCATAAACAAAATAATTCTTCTTTGAATCATTCAACTTTTCACTAAAATAGGAAATAGGATTACCTTCTTGGCTCAACAAATCCCCAACAACACTGCAACTAGCATCACAATCCACCTGGAACACTTTGTTGAAATTAGGAAGTGCCAACATAGGTTTCTTTGCCACCTTCTTCTTTAGCAATTCAAAACTCCTTTAAGCTCCTATGGTCCATTGAACTCTTTTCTATCCCCTCATTATTTTAGTTAGGGGTGTACATATACTACTAAAATTCCTAATCAAATTCTTGTAAAAACTAGCTAGACCATGGAATGATCTTACCTTAGTGAAAAACCTTGGAGTAGGCCATTCCAAGATGACCTTCACCTTCTCTAGGTTCATTTTGAGACCTTTACATGATACAACAAACCCAAAATAGACTAACTCCCTTTTGAAAAAGCTACACTTCTTCAAATTAATAAATGATTTCTCTTCCCTCAACCTTTCAAGGACACTATGAATGTGCAATAAATGTTCATCCAAAGACTTACTAAAAATTAAAATATCATCCAGATAGACAATAACAAATTTTCCCAAAAAAAAATTTTAGTACCTCATTCATAAGCTGCACGAAGGTTCTTGGTGCATTAGTCATTCCAAAGGGCATGACTAGCCACTCATATAGACCTTCATTGGTCTTGAATGTAGTCTTCTACTCATCTCCCTCTCGTATATGTATCTAGTGATAGCCACTCTTGAGATCTTTCTTTGTGAAGTACTAAACTCCACTCAAGTAGTCCATAAGATCATCCATCCTTGGCAAAGAAAACTAGTACTTGATGGCTATTTTATTTATAGCCCAATAGTTTGTACACATTCTCCACTCTCCATCCTTCTTTGGTGCTAGCACTATAGGTACTGCACATGGAATCAGGCTCTCTCAAATTAAAACTTTCCTCAATAGCTCCTAAACTTTTATATTTAGCTCCTTAGTCTCAGTAGGAGTCATCCTATGAGAAACCTTGTTAGGAAAACTAGCTCCATGGACTAAATCTATTTGATGATTGATTTTCCTTATTGATGACAACCCTTCTGGAACATTATCAAAGATGACTTTTCCATACTCACTTAATAGACCCAAAAATTCAAGTGGAACTTCACTACTACCTTTATTATCCTTTCTAGGAATTAAAGCATAACACATACACTAATGTTTCATGCCATCCACAAATTTTATTCCATCAATAAGATATACCCTAGCACTACAACATACCTTTTCACCCTCCTTTATTAGGTGCTTCAATTTATGGAAAAATCCATCCTTTGTCAGAGAGTATGTATTTTCATGACCATCGTGTATAGCATGCCTATGACCTTCCCAAGAATAAATGGTAGACATCCATTTGAATGATGTCATAGAGAGCCTCATCATGGTAACTCCCAATCTTAAACTTTACCAAACATTTCTCACTAACCAGGACCTTATGATCATCCTACACCCAATAAATTTGATAGGGATGGGGTTGTTTCTCCCTCTTGATCTTTAGCTTTGAAACCATCTCATATGACACCAAGCTGTCACTGCTCCCACCATCAAAAATCACATCATAACATTTACCCTCACACTAGCACCTAGTATGAAACAAAATCCTAATTTTTCTAGGTTCAGTCTCACTTCTCATCAAAGCCCTTTCATTTATTAGAACCTCTCCTCTTTCTACATCCTTGAAATGTGATGACTATGCATCATCATCCACATGAGAAACCCTTGTTTGAAAATTAGCTCTCCTATCTATCCTTCCTTGGCATTGAGGGAATTCATAGGCATGATGACCTTCTTCATTGTAATGAAAATAGGTACCATAGAAGCCTCCTCTTCCTAAACCTTATCCATTTCCTGTACCTCTTCCTCTCTAATCTCCAAATTTTTGATCATGGTAGTAGTTGAAATCCTCATTCCTCTAGTTTTGACTAGTACCTACATTTTTATTTTGCTTCTAGTTCTCATTTTAGCCTCCAAATGACTTGCCAACACCCCTTCCTCCTTGACTGCACCCTCTTTGCCTTCCATCAAACTTTTTTTTAAACTTCTACTCAACTTGCAAGCCATTCTAATATGCCTCTTTAATGCTGGTCATTCTAACCAGACTTAACTCCTCCTGAATGCTAGGACTTAACCCATTAAGGTAACGAGCAACCTTCTCCTTGTTTTCTTCCACATGCTCCACACTAAAACGGACTCAGTAAAAGTCCTATTTTTATTCCTAGATAGATTTTCCTACTTGCTTTAACCCTTGCATCTTCTTGAACAAATCAAGCTTGTAATCAACAAGAATGAACTGCTTCTTTAGTTTGTCCACCATGCGATCCCATCTTGTGATTTTCTCCTTTCCTCTTCTATTCCTTTCCAATTGAATCTCTTGCCACTAGATCTTGGCATAGCTTTTCATTTTGGCCTTCACAAAATTAACCCTATCAAGGTCCCCAATATCCTCATACTCAAGATATTCCTCTAGCTAATTGATCTAATCAATAAAGTCATTTGGGTTTATATTTCCCAAAAACATGCCAATGTCAATTTTAGGTCTTTTCCCTAGTTTGGCAATGGCTCTAAAAAGCTTCTCCTCTACCTGGTTAGGAATTCTCCATCTCCTTCCTCTTCCTACATAGTATTTCCTTCTTCTTCATTTTCCTCACTTTCATTGCCTATGACAATATTCATCCCTCTACAAATCTCCTCTTTCAATGCCTGAACTTGTCTTTGGAGAGCTCTAACCTTAGGAGGAACAACTCTGACCCTTCCACCATACTCTTTTCATGGAGGCATCTTCTCTCTATATCAAAAGCCACAACCTAAAATTCCTGGTGCAAACTACCTCATAGTCGGTGCTTTGTCTACACACTTAGGAAAACCTGCTCTGATACTACTTGATGAGGGCACAACCCTAGAAAAAATGAACACAATAGGAAAAGGGAAATATTATTATCAAAAGTGATATGTTATTACATTTAGTAAAATGAAAATAGACTCAATGATATTCCCTAGTGGCTTACCATGTTGTCTAATTTTAGAGAAAACCCTCCTCATAGTACCTTCTCCTAAACTCCACCAAAAACTACATTTACAATGCCATAAATGACCTTAAGTAACCCAAATTAGGTTTAGAGTTAGGGATACATTTTAGAATATGTCATTTGGCATCCATTACCAACCATAGGGTTTTGGAAAACACATTAGAAGTTAGTGTAAAATTAGAAGAATCCATAGATGGTAGTCCAACTTCTAGGAGGTATAACTTTTGATTTAGGACTCTGATTGATGAATTGTTTACATTTCTAGAAAGATCCCCAAGCATTCTATAGGCCAACTGACCAGGTCTTCTTGTCCCCCATTTTTTGGGTCCATACAAGCCATTTAGTGCCTCAAATATGACTTTGAAGCACACTTAGGAGGCCTTTAGACAACTTAAAACTATAATAAATTTCAAACCGTAAAGGCTTTTGACCTTATTCTTCTTCTAGAGTGCTTTAAAAAGAGAATACAAATCAAATTCAAAACCTAAATGGACACCCAAAAAGAAAGAAAATGCACCTAATCAAGGTAACTCATACAATTGGGATTACAATACATGATAAAAGTGTAATTTATGTGGTGAATATGGTCATATAATAGAAAATATTATTAAGACACATTTAAGAGATAAATCCAAGAGTTGGATGAATGACAATATAGTTTCTTATAGTTATCACAAGATTAGATATTTGAGCAGAAAATGTGGAACCTAAGCATCAACACCTAGTAATAAATAGACCAAAGGAAAATTAACTGGTGATGTATAATAGACAAGAAATTAGATGAATGAAACATGGAGAAAGAAGGATGAAGGAAACAACAGTGGAGCTATTGATGTTGAGATCACCCAATCCAATCGATCACGTGATCACACTACCTCAAAGTAAAAAAAGAAGGTATGTGAGAAATTGTATTTCAAATGATATATTATATATTAGTTCCTAACATATGATCTAGTGAACTCCATATCTGCATAAGGTGAGATGTATTGTGATAGACTTGAAGTGCAAATTGAGCAATGAGCATGTATACCAAGTTGGATCATAGTTGATGTCGAGCATCAACACCAATGTTAGTTGTTACCAAGTTACAGTATGGACTAAGATCCCATATTGACTGAGTTGATGTGTTGACCAAGCCAGTTAATGGAAGTATAAAGACCAAGTTGTTGTATGTAAGCTGAGATAGTTGCCATGCATTTTGCATTAACCTACTAAAACTACAAAGCATGAAATGAAAGATAATTTTGATTATTTTAAGGTATTTAGTAAATTTTTGAGTTTATTTCTCATTCAACCAGTGGTCAATAACTCTCAGAGAAATATTAAGACAATTATATAGTAATTTGTGTGAATTTTAGAAAGATTCAAGTGCATGCCTTCGGCCAAAGAGTGTAAGTGTACAAAGTTTCTTTGATTGAGTTAATTAATTTGTGAAATTATTTGAAGTTCAAACCCTAGTTTACAAATGGACTCATCTATGTCCTCAAGTGAGAAGATAGAGGCATTGAAGGGTAGTAATGCTCAGATTGTGCATAATGATGTATTCCCTCCTTCAAAATTTAATGCATATTCAGATATTACAATAAATAGAGACTCGTCTCGAGTGTTGTCATCTATTCCATCTCATGTTATCATGGTGCATGATGTAAGGTCATGATACATGTGCAAGATTGGTGAAATTGGTGATTTTGAGTTGATAAATACATATGATGAGCTATATAAGAATGGGGTATTAAAGGAGGAAAACATAGTCATTTCTAAGAAAGGGTGAACCCTTTCCTTAGCAATCTCCAAAGTATTCAAGGTTGAATGGATTAATTTTTTTTGAGCAAGTTGTATGATGTGAAGTTATGGCTAGAGGAAGGATGATTTAAAATCACAAAATCCTCTATACATCATGTAACTAGTTAACCTTCTCCTTATCAAGTGAAGAGTCTTCACTTCTAGGAAAAAAATGCAATTAAAGACCCCAGAAATGTCAAGTGGAATGACTAAGGGATGTTTATTGATTTAATTGAAGATCTGGTCATTGACTTTGTAGTTCAAGTGATTCCACATAAATTCTCTCATTTGAGATGACTGAACAATGTGCCTTGTGTAGTAGTTGACATGGGATAGAAAATAGTCAAGAAGGATCATAGCTATGAATTGGCTAAACTACAATTAATATAGCATATAGAAAACCTTGGAGCCATCAAGAAAGCCAAGAACACCTCATGTAAGTTTTTCTCACTTATATTATGTATACTATTTTATGTTTATAACTCTTTTCCCATGATTGAAGATGTAGTATGGGATAATGATAGACCCATGACTAAGCAGATAAATGAATATATTAAGCAACTAGGTGAAAATTTTGAAACAATTTTGGATGAATATTTTGAAGATTTCAAAAGGACAATGAAGAATAGGTCAAGGATACATAGGTTAGTGGTTTTTTAGTATTATGGTCACATATGTTTTATGGTTGATGCTAACTATATATATGTACAAGAAATAATACTAAGAGTGGCATGGCTAAGGCCTATGCAATATGAAGTTAACATTAATGAAGTTTCTATTACAATTACAACACTCCTGGTAGAAGAGATTGAAAAGAGTGCTGAGCCATTTGGTACACATGAGACTACAAAGATCAAAATGATGATGTAGACAAAAGTCCCAAAGATGGACAAGAAGAAGAAGAAAATGATCCAAGATTTAGAAGGCAATTTTGGAGAATCACCACTGCAAATCACTAGAGGAAAAGGAGAAGATCATAGTAGTGAAGATGATGATGATGAAGAAGATTAAGCTAAAGGAAAAGAGAATTTTGTTACCAAGCCTTAGGACCAAAAAAGAAAAAAATATTATAATTGTTGATCCTAAGGTGAAAAAGATCCCAAAGCAAGTGGCTACACCAGGCACCTATACATCAAGGGGAGTCACTAGGAAAGGATCCAAGGTAGCAAGCCTTGTAGTTATTGACCAAAGAAAGGAATAGTAAAGATAACTAGGCTAGCTAAGGGAAAGACTCCAAAGAAGAATATTTTTGAAGCCAAGGAGACTGAGAAAGTTCAAAATAAGAAGAGGATGAGGAGAAAACTTGATGATGAGGAGTGATGAAGCTAAGAGGACTAAATTTGATGACTTGAGAAAATTTTAGATAGTACCAAGGAGAGATCCTCAGGATATTGAAAAGATATGTGAGAACATAAGAAGTTTATGATGCAGGAGGATCCTGGGTTGCCTTGTTATCCTACTCATTTTTGTTCATTCTGCAAGTTGGTGCCTAGAAAATCCTTCATGTGCCTAGTAATTCCTTCATGTGCCTAGCGATTCTTTCATGTGCCTAGTAGTTCCTTCATGTGCCTAGCAATTCCTTCATGTTCTGAGTTACTGTAGCAATTCCTTCATGTGCCTAGAAAATCCTTCATGTGCCTAGCAATTCCTTCATGTGTCGAGTTACTATAGCAATTCCTTCATGTGTCGAGTTATTGTAATAATTCCTTCATTTGCCAAGTTACTGTAACAATTCCTTCATGTGCCGAGTTACCTAGTGTATGTCAAGTGACTCTTCAAGTGCCGAGTTACCTAGTGTATGCTGAGTGTTAGCATTTGGACGTGATTTATTTGAGCTAACTTGCAGATATATTTTGATCGTGACATTTATGTTAAGATCTTTTCTTTAGATGTGTCCAGACCATTGTTGGGTTAGCCTTCCTCTTATGTAATGTTCTAGAATAATTCGTAAGATGTTTTGGAAAGTATATAGAGAGTGTTTAGGCTTAGAGTTAGGCTAGTTTTTGGGTAAGAGGAATTCTAGAGAGTAGAACTAAAAGTGTGAATTTACTATTGGATCTTTGAATGTGAATGTATTTGTATTTGGTTGTAACCTAGAAGGCCTTATAGCTGGGCATGTATGAAGATGTCTTGATGAATCTATAAAAATATTAATTCTCTCTTCTTCATCCTTTGGTTGTTGTTCCTTGTGTTTGCTTCCATTTTGTTAACTCTTGTAGGGTGGTTTGGATAGTTGGGTGAGTCTTTGGCCCTAGTTATCTTCATTCTTTGCTTGCATTAGTTTAGTAGGCTTAACATGTTTTAAACATGTAAAGTATGATACTCTAGATAAAGGTGATAAAGAGAAAGTAGAACATGCTATTTTGGACATGATGGTATACACACCAATAGAGTTAGGTAAGGAATTGCACGAAAAAATATATAATAAGATTTACATAAAGTGGAAATGGGCTCTTAACACTGAATCCAAATAAGGGAAACTTCATTGGCCCAAACTATGCCTGATTTAGGCAAAACTCATATGTCTATAGTCTTGAGACACTACACAAAGAAATTTAGACCAAAGACTATGGCATATAAAATTTTGAGGAATAGAGTTGAGGATGTTGCGCAAGAGAGAAAATTAATAAATTTTTGGATTAGTGGCTACTAAAACAACAAAAGAAGAAAATCAAGCATACAAAGTTGAGTTGGATAGCACATATTACATCTATTCTAATGCCAAGAAACTTGTAGAGATTGTGCAACAAATGGATCAAGAATTTGTGAAGCTCACTAAAATAGTCCTTATCAAAGACAAGTCATCTAATGATACAATGCCCAATGTGACATATTTTGAAGAAGAACTAGAGAAGATAAGGAAAACCAAGCAAGAAAAGGAACATGCTTCCAAATCTATAAAAGCAATTTTGAACAAGTCTAATCCATTAATTGTGTAGATAAAAGAACTATTGGTATCTCTAAGTTTTTTTGTCTATTAATGTTAAACACTTAGTCATATATAATGAAGAGTTAGTCAGTCATCATTGTGATCAAGCTACTCTATATAGGCCACATCATGAAAATGAGTGTATATAATCTTGTGTATGCCAAATTCTATAGGAGCCAAACAAGTCTTTGGTCACATAGTATTTTTAGTATAAGAAAAGTATAGTGAATGCTAAGAGGATAGAGCACATTGATGCCAAGTTATATAGAAGGAGCCAAGTATAGTTAAGGTTGAGAAATAGAATGGAGAATAGTTATGGCCAAGCATCAGAAATAATGAGTGTCCAGTAACACATAGAGAACATAAAAGTTGGAAAAGATAGAAACTTTGAGGTAAACCATTTCAAAGCTGACATGGACATGCCATTTAATAATTGTAGACTTTGTTATGGAGGTTGTTACATGTTTATGATATGGATCACTGATCCCTATGAAGAATGGACAACTAAGTAGATGAAGAGGCAAAAAGGGAAGCCTCTAGAAGACTCTTTAGATGTCTCTAAATAGGCAAATCCAAAACCTATTTTCATATAGTGGAGTAAGTTATAATAGAAGAGATTGCAAAGTATACAAATGAAGTGATGTATTGTGTAAGGGAGTCAAGTTTTTGATGTTGCATGTGAGAGAGAGTTTTCAAGAATAAAGTTAGTAACCTTATGAAGTAGTGCAGGAAAGAGTAAAGACATATCAGATTGGAGATCAAATTAGAGATTGAAGAGAGGAGGTTTATAATCAGTAATCATAGTGTAGACTGAAGGATCAGGTACTGAATCAATTTTTGATAGATTGAATCAGTGAAAATCTCTTAACGAATTGGTTTTAGTAGACCTATTTAAATCTCCTAGTAGAGTCCTTACTTTATTGTAAGTGTAAAATCTTTTAATCAAGGTAAAACCTAACAATCTTAAAATATTTTAGTAGGGAAGACCCCTCACATGGTAGATCATCAAAAGTGATAAAAAATGTAAACCTAATAGGTTGACTTTTTTACTGTAGTAGTGAAGTTTTGTGGGTTTCATCCCCACCCTAGTTTTACCTTCACCTTGGATATGAGATGGTTGATATGGGTGATGCATAAGTAGATTTATTTCAGCATTTTATTTTTTAAGGTATACATTAGCTAGATATGAGATGGTTAATATGGTTAATGTAGTAAAGATGTTTTGAAGGATAAAAGTTTTATAGATCCTTATTCACACCCCTTTTAGTAACTTAGTTTCCCAATGAAACTTTAACAAGAATATCCTACCAATGAAGACAAGGGAAAAACTCAATAGGTAACAATCACTATCAAAGAAGTACCTACAATTACTATTTACTAGAATGCACTATTATAAGAAAAGACACTTGTGATGGATGGTGAGAAGTAGAGTGTGCCAACTACTAAAGAAGTAAGAGAAAAAGATCATGTTAAGGTAAATCAAGTCGAACAAGGTACACATGAAGAATATAAAGAGAAATAATAGAGCCATACAATTCAAGTAGTGAAATCTAATTTAGGTAAATCTAGACCACTAGTCTTAGGACCTCTTAGTGAGGGAATAAATGAGACATCACAAATAAAAGAAAGAGAAAATGATATAGGAAGATCAAGTTCAATAGGTGAACTCCAAATTACCATGACAAAAAAAACACTACAAAAAAGAGTAGAACATATAGGGGGAGAAGTGAAGTAGAGTGATGTGATTCAAGGATCACAGAAATTGAATCTAGTAGATCAAACTAAAGTTTTACAATTGATGTTACTGAGCTCCAACACCCTAGATTCATAAGGTAAAATATTGAAGAAGGTAAGGAAATTAACATAGACAATCAAAGGTAAGAAAATTACCTTAGATGAAGATATTATTATACCAGACTATGATAAGTCAAATTTGATATAGGAGCAAATGCCAGTTTTGAGTGAATTATGTAAGGAAGGCCAAGAAAGTCAAGCTAATAAGAGAACACCAAAAGAAACAAGTTTTGTTTGAGATAAGAAATATTCTTATAGATACTATTGTTATTGATGACTTAGATGAAAACACACCTATTCTTGATCAATTAGTACATATTGTAAACAAAATAAATGAGCTAGATGTTGATGTTCAATACAAAATGATGAAAAGAGCAGAGATGTGATATGATAATAAGGTCATGGAAAAGGTACCTGTCAAGATTACAATAAATATGGTGGATCTATCTACAAAAGCTACTAATACCAAGAAAATTGTCACTAACATCAATTATTTATTAAGAAAGCTATGTTATGTTCCAAAATTTATGAAAGAGGCTAGAGAAAAAATACATAAGTTAGATGTTGAAATGCAAAAAAGTGCACAAATATTGACCTCTGATGCTAGTTCTACCTCTATTAATTTTTCAAAGTTACAAGTTTTGTAGACCAAGTAGTCTAAACTTTTACATGAAGAAGGAAAAATAGGAGCCGAGTTGCTCACAATTCAAGCTTTGCTAACTCAACATTTTGAAGTCATCTAAAAAAAATTAAGATTTCTAAAGATTTAAACTAGAGCAATGAACAACTATCTATTGGTGACAATATGATTCATCTAGCTATCACCTTAGAAATTTAGAGGCACATCCTTGATGAATTGAAGATAAAATGGGAGAAAACAATAGATATAATTCTCAACTCCCATAAATAGTTTTTGGAGAAATATAGAGTGATTCTTGGAACCTAGCTACATGTAAGGACAACCATGACAAAAAAAAGGGGGAGTTAGTTGTATTGCATGATCAATGGTAAGATGGTATAATAGATTGTATATTTATCTAATCATTTATGTGACTTTTGAAATTTTACTATGTATATAGGTTTTGGATTCATAAGGAGTTATAGTTATGAATTATAGTCCAAGGGGAGTACTTTTTATGATGATACAAAATGTTTGATTATGGAAAAGTGTTATTACCACTAATGTCAAATGGGGAGATTTTTGATCCCTAAGTCTTGTTGTCTATTAGTGTCAAATACTTAGTCATATACTTAGAAAAGTTGGTTGGTCATAACTACAACCAAACCGTCCTATATGGGACAAGCATGGTGATTAGACATGTATACATTTTGTGTATGAACTAAGAAGTAGTGACTACCAAGCAAGAATATGGTTGCCAAGTACTCCAATACATGTTGAGGCATCCATAATATAGTTCATGGAAAGTGTATACATGATAAGTCACATAGTATATAAGCAAAGAAAGTGGAGGTAGAGTGATAACATGTAGATCAGTTATGATAGAGTGATAGAATGTTCAAGTGCCGAGTAAACTACTTTTAATATAATTGTTTGGAATGACACAAACATCAAGGTAAACCATTTTTTCCAATCTATAAATGTATGCTTTTTTTTTCAAGGAGTCAATTGCATAAGTGATCACACATTTTATTTTGAATCATAAATCCATATGCAAGGTGATCAACCTTTTGGCTTCCAATCTAATGGAGATTTTAACTACCAAGTAGCTAAAACAAAATTGCATCTAAGGGAAGCTATCTCCTATTATGGACACAAAATTTTTTAAAATTGAGCCAACTATAAGGCTGAACTCCTTCTTCACTTTAGGATTTGCAAAACCTAGGTGGGTAGACCTCAAATTCATCTATATGATACTAGTTCCAAAAACATAAATCTAAATTTGTATGAAGTGCATGAAAACCCCAAACTCTTCTATGCTTATACAATGGAAAAGGCATGAAATAACTAATAAAATGACCTATAGGATTCAAAAGATAATTGTGAGTATCCTTTTCAGCTCTATAACATGAAAGAGAAAATGATTTTGATTAATTTATCAATTATCAACATAACCCACATATGAAACAACAAGGTACATGCAGATTCTATGTTTGATCAATGCCTTATCCATTAGGTATTCCACAAATTCCCACATACATAAGGACATTGGTGATGTATTATTTTACTTTGTAAATTGGACATCTATGTTCAAATTGAACCTCATACTCATCAAATCCTTCCATGAAATTTGTAACCTTGTCAAGACATATCGAGCATTTACATGACTCTTTTAGCCAAAAGAAAACCATGTCAAGGCATAAAACCCAAAATGAATGGTAACTGAGATGTATAACCTTTGATCACAAATAAAAATAGTCACAAATATAAGAGATAAAAGACACAAATTAGAATGAAACTAGGTTCATTTGCTACTTTTGTATTCATTTCTTTGAAACAAGTACATTCAAGATGTATGGAAATAACTCATAAAACATATAGTAGATTAGAACTATACCCTATAATATCATTTCTTACTATTCATACAAGAGAGAATACCAAGGGAAAATGGTGGAATCATAGCTAGAGCCTTTCTTAATATTCTAGAACCAACAACATCCAACCTTGTAGAATGAGTGAAAAGAGAAAGATATAGGAGAATGAAAAGATGCTCAGATCTAATCTAAAAATGTTAAATGTCTTCATTCTTCATTTGATGTTGTTACAAATCCTCTCTCGTCTCTCTATAACTGAAATCTTGCTCAAATCTCATAATTTTGCATAACAAACATGCAAATATATCTTTCAGAAGGATGAGAAACCCCTTTCTGATAAAATATCAAAGTTATTACCAAAAAATTGCCAAAACCTTCACTCAACTAAATTGGGGGAAAAAATAACATTACTAGCATGGCCCTTTCCATATTTAGCACATACCAATTTCATTTTTTTGTCACAAATTGATTCTGAACTACCCATACTAGAATATAGTTGAAAATGGAGCACATCAAAAAAATTGGGTATAACTATTACCCACTGATACATATATAAAAACTGATAAGAGATATGGAAAGTAGACTCCGAGAGCTTTCTAATGGTATATAATACTCCTATATTGACTCAAAAACCAATTCCATGACATCCATTTCAAACTTGAGGTCTAGAACTGATGAACAAGCATTAAAATCACAAAAAAATGACCTTTATAAAGTTTACACTTTATAATAAAACCCTAGTTTTATTTAAAATGTTTTAAACATTCAATATCAGGTAAATAATAAAAAATATTTTTTTAGAACTTTGAATTTTCTCTCTTTTTTGAATCTGGGTCATGGTTGTTCTTCCCAGTCACATGTCTTCTCAACATATCATGAAGCACCTTGCCACATCACCACCACGTGGTGCCATCTAATTTTCCCTCAGATTTGCCACCTCACCATTGGACCTGCTACCACATGTCTATTAGCAATATGGCTAGGTAAGATGAGTTAGGGTTGTCATTTATGGAAACATATATTTCAGGATGTAAGGACAATATATACTGCTGAAGATTCTACAGTCAGAGATAGAAAATTGTCTAATTGTTAGACAACTTTACTAGCAACATATAGATTGTTTTTGGTATAGCGAAGGCTACAAGGATATTTGGCACATGTGAAGCTAAGGGAAGGTACATCAGAGTGTCATGATGATTTACCTAAGTGTGCAGGTCATTATGGATAATACATACAAAGTTACAGGCTAAACACTAGTAAAGGCAGTGTGCACAGTAGAACAAAGCACAAAAGGAAAAGAGGTATAAAGTGTTAAGGAATTATTTTGGTCACAAAATAATTACTTGTGTTTGTAGGGATGAAATCCTATATGTTTACCCTAAGTCAATGTAATGTGTGTTTATATCAAGATGACTCCACAAGAGTTTTTTGAAAAGAAATGGTATAAGTAAAGAGTTTGTTTATGCAATGTATGTGACACATGCAATCTATGTCATATATGAAAATGTGAAGTATATGATGAATATAAAAAATATATTCATAACATGCAAACTTGTATGAGAAATTTTTGGTGTGATATCTGATGTCAAATTAGGCTATAAAAAGTATGAAAATCAATGATAAAGAGGTTTTTGTGTCTATCTCTTTTGTATAAAGGACCTATATTGAATAATTGCATGTTAGGGTAGTGGGATCTTCTTGCATAAAATTTTAATTATTATACCAAATCCTAATAGGGTTGAGGCTTTTAACATGATCTAGTCCTCTAACAAGGACCAAGACACTATATGTGATTTACAGACTCCTAACAGGGTTGATATCCTCAACAAGATAAGGCAATATCATATTAACAACAATGTACTCTATGTTCTTAGTGAATTTTATTGACCCATACATCCAAGAGCATAGATAATCATGAAAAGGAAATATCACTTATGGAAAAAAGGATCCTCAAAGAAATATAGATCTTATCAACAAAACTCCCATTGTAGAGACATGATTTAGATAAAATATCATCTTTCAAAGGTAAGCCAAGCAGGAACAAAGATTCAATCATCAACCCCCCTACAAATAAGAGGAAGAAGAATCTTTGATTGAGGGAAACAACTCTGATATCAAAGAAAGGGTAAGAGTTTATAAATAACCTAATTTGCAAAATAAAGAAGAGGTGATGACCTAGGACAACAACCTCTTATAGAAAAGGATTTTCATAATCAAAACATCAGTCATTATAATGAAATAATGATGCAAGATAAAAAAAATTCCACTAAGCTAAGGGAATCAAATCCATAGACAAAGAGAAAGAAGGAAGAACCTTGCCCCCCAGGGATGAAGACAGGGGATACCTTTGTAATATAAATGTTTTTAGAAGAGATATCTTGAATAGAATCTATGGATGATTACAAACATAATACAAAACCATAGAGAGATAGGATAGAAAGATTATTGATTAAAATCAAGGCACAATATATGCTAAAAGCCTAATGGATCCTAAGAGACTTGATGAAAATACACCTCTTGCCCCCTATCTTTAGACAAGAGAAGAAGAGATCTATATTATATCAGAATGAGGGGTATTTCCTATATCAAAATTATCAAGGAATTATAAAACTAAATGAGAATAAGATATAATTCCTAAAGAAGCTCTCTATCTCTCTAACATATAGCTTAAAATGTACACAATCAGCAAGGAAATGTGTATTACAATAATGAAAAGGACATTCGTATTTGTATAGAGCATTGATCAAAATAGGTCTAAAGATTTCTTTCTTGGAATTCATTAACTCAACATACACTCTTTTAGCCACCTCTTAATGAATATTAGGGTTATCTAAGGTAGGTGTAGGGAGAAGATCATGAAGAGGAGGATGACAATTAACATCAACCACCTTGGATTGAGATTGTGAACAACTAACACCATGAATATCCTATTTATGGGGTATATGAACCAGATAATTAATACTATGCTCATTAATGTCAATCCCTAAACCTCTATAACCTTTTTAATCATCATATTATATCCTATAGTGTACATATAATGTAAAGATTCTACAAGAGGTGATTGTTTATTGTGTTCACAACTAAAAGTTGTATTAGGTGGAATAATAGGTTTAGAAGAAGTTTCTTTTCTCTTCCCTTTAATATTATTTCAAATCAGATAATAAGGGTAAGGTAAATATAAGAATGCTTGCACATCTACATCATGAACCATAGTTTGAGCCTCCTCAAGAGTATGAGAAGAACTAGGGATATCAAATGATGAAGTAGGCATATTAGTAATCAAATGAAGAATAGAAATGTTAGGAACTATATGAGGAAGTATAGGATTAGGATTAGGAAGAGTAGGAGATGATGTATCATCTACCAAATACTTCACATAATCCAAAAGAGCAATAAGTCCCCCACATAAATATTTAATGAAAGATTTGAAAGTAGGAAGACTAGTATTGGTAAATCTCATAATAACATAGGCAAGTGAAAAATGAAGAGTAACCAACATAATGAAGTGGATAATACTCTCATAAACATCATAAGTATGATATGCTAAAAGGAGGATAATGAAGAAATAACCACACACCAAAGCATCTTAAAAATCTTCATAGTCAAAGAAACTGCAAGAAATAGTTTTGAATTTTGTAGAATATATGATTTTTTTGTGGTTTGAATGTTAAAATGAAAGGGCGTAAAAGGAAACAAAAGATCGAACACCAAAAATAAATAGTTGCCTATCACAGGTTTACCAAAATGTAAGGTGTAAAAATATGGTTGAATAGGATTTAAAATAATGCACATGAAAGAGACCCTAAACCCATATTCTTATACATACATTTCAACTGTAAGTGGATGGAATGTAAAGCTAGAAATGATAATATTGAAATGAAGAGATGAGAGTACTTACCTCTGAAAAAGAATTGCTAGAAATCCTATCAAATAGTCTTAGAAACTAATGATTTTCACGTGTCTAAACCAAAATTGTGAGATCTACAAAACCTAGAAATATTTTTCTTTTATGAGTAAGATCAACCTTGACCCCTTTATTTCTGACCTTGACCTACACTACAACAAAATTTTTGTTTGCAAATCCCAAAAAATTGGTGAAAAGGGCACTCAAATCTGCACTAATATTCACTATCCCATGCCTATATCTACCTAATATTCACTTTGTTTTTTGGATGAGGGGTTTGCCTTGGTCAAAACCTAGTTTGGAATCAACCTTAATAATGGAATTGAAATAGAGAATGCTAGTAAGTCCTAGAAGTAAATCTAACAAAAAAGCTATGATATTCAATAAATATGGAATTATATTTGAAATGTAAACAAGTATATTGATATGAAATCTTGGACTCAATAATGTAAATCAAAACCATAAATGTAAATCAAACCCTCCATGATTGTATGCTTGAAATCTACCTTGAGGAAGAATGAATAGATCTTGAACACGAAAAAAAGATCTTGAACACGAAAAAATAATCTTGAAGGAAGATCACACCAACATGATGGATAGATCTAGGGTTTGAATGATGAATCTTGAATGCTTGAACCAAATTCCTTCAAAGGCTTGAATGCTTGAATCCTTGATCTTCAATGGAGAACTTGAATTCTTGAATGGGTGATTACTTTCTCACTTGATTTTCTTGCTTGAATTTTCTCGGAAGAAAACTTGATTACTTGATCATGAAAGTGGATTATAGAAAAAGAGGATCATAGAAAAGATTCCTCTTCCTCCCCCAAAATGAGAGAGGAAGGCTTCCTTTTATACTAGTCTAGGGCAAAAATCTCTAGAGAGGTTTACATATGAGAATTAAATTCCAATTAAGCCTTAACCCCTATAAATAGACCTAGATTAAATGAAATTTAAGATTTTACCATTCTAAATCCAAAAGCAACTGGCTTAGAAGCAAGATTTTTTTTTTGAACCTTTCCCCATATCTAAAAAACTTTCCTATGAAAAGGGGGACCTAGGTCAAGGTCAAGGTAAAATTTGACCTAGGTCAAGGTTGAGGTCATCCTTGACCTTGATTAAGGTCAAGGTTGAGGTCATCCTTGACCTTGATTAAGGTCAAGGTTGACCTTGACCCAGGGGTTTATGACCCCTAGAAAATGAGCTAGAAGGGGAAAAAAGTGCCCAAGGAGTCCCAAATAGAGCTCTAAATAGGCACACAATATGAGAAGGGGATAGAAAATAGGGGCCAACTTGATGAATGCCCAAAACACCCCCTAGGAAGTGCTAAACATTCTTAACATGGAAGTGCTTCCATTTTAAGATGATACAATTTCTTACATAATAAAGTTGGTTATATGAAGAGAGATTGCATTGGTAAGTATTTTAAACCTATCATTAATTTATATTGTTATAATTGTCATGGTTTTCAACATAAAGCATTAGATTGTAAGAAGCCTAAGTTTGATAGTAATAATGTAAATAGTAGAATGTTTAGGAATAATAACCCTATAGGTAATGAAAGAAGGAGATCACAAAGCTGATGTAATGATGGAGAAAGACCTAATGGGGGAAGTGTTGGAAATATGAGGTAGGCAAGGTTACTAAGAGGGGAGAGGTGAATTAGGAACCAATAAAAGTCAATCTTATTCCACCAATTAATCCTTCATAAATATTTTGATCTAATTGCATGCATGAAAGAATGAAAGAAAATAAACATTCATAGAAATTTGACACAAGATATGGTGACCTAGAAACTTTCCAAATAGAAAGTAAAATTGGGTTGCGGATGAGACCCACAAGCTTTAGTACTATAGTATAAAGTTGGCCTATTAAGGCTTACGATTAATCACTTCTGATGATCTACCCTATTAGGAGAAATAAGGACTGTGAGGTCCACCTTATTAAAGGATTTACAAACATACAATGAATTATGCACTCGATAAAGAGATTTATCAAAGAATGTTAAGTCTACCCTATCAAAGAATTTGACTAATGCATATGTTAGGATGAACCAATGGTTGATCTCTAATTTGCAACTTTGATTTTGCTTGTTGAGATTCCTTGAATTGTAATGATCACCTTGTTGTGATAGATTATACTTTGTTGTCCCTTTTATTACCTGTATCCTTCTTTAATTTGTATTTGTGCTCATCATATGCCTTTTTCTTCATTATTTGGATATGGTACAATTCATTACATATATACCAATCCAATTCACAACTTACTAGAGTTAGCTACAATGTAAGTTTCACCAAAATACACAAAGTTGGCCCAATTGTTGTAACACAGGTTCTAAAGACATATTCAATGATGTTTTGATACTCGACAACCACTATCAACACTTAGCATTGAATGGCACTTGGTTGGTGAAGAGGCTCGATTCTCACATCCAAGTAGCTTGAACTTGGTCATCACTATGTGACTCAATGAATGTTGTAAAACTTGACATATATTGAATCACTTGGTTAACACTCCATGGCTCAGTCAACACTGGATTCACATCACTAATATTGTTGGCTTGGTAGACATTGGATAATATGGTTAACACTGAGAAGCTTAGGTAACACTATGGAACTTAGTTAACATTGGAGTTTCCATCACTTGCACTGAACAACTTGGTAAACACTACTACACTCTGCATAAACTATACATAGATTCTAAAGCTCGGTAGCAATTGTATATTGACTAAGTGTGAGTCACTAATAGAAAATTAACCTTAATGTCAAAAATTTCCCCCTTTGGAAATAGTGAAAAAAATACTTATCATCAAAAAACTAAATACTCAAAATTATAAGTCAAAACATTGTTTATCTCCATTTTTTGTCTACAACTCGGTAACATACTTTGTTTTTTAGATTTTTCAAAATTTCTTTTGTAAAAGATGTTTTTTGATTATCTATACAATGCAATACTATTCTCCCATATATATACTTGGAGTAATGCTCCCCCATACATGTATTATTTACATATCTTTACTTATATTTCTCCCTCTTTATACATATATTCATCTATACTTTACTTCTCCCCCTTTTTTGACATAAATTACAAAGGTGTATATCATATTTTAATACCAATATGTGATAAAAATTTAGAGTGTACCTTCAAAATTAATGCCATTGTCTTGTCCTAATTTTCTTGTAACACCTTGCTTGCATGCAATGCAATTTGAACTTTTGCTAATAATTCCATCATGCGATCAACTATGGAGAAGTTATTGTCATGGGTGAGTGTCTTAGCATGTGCAATGTGTGTTTGCAATCCATCCATGTTTGGAAGAACATGCCTTGGATTTCTGCAAGTGTGGCCCTAATCCTAGCTTCTTCCTTAGTAATTTTGCTTGCAAATTTGTCAGAAATCCAATCTTTGAATAATGAGAAAAATTATAGCTTGGGTCAAGTGATAGCTAGTGTGCACTTTCCTTCATGTCTTCATCTATCTTTGATAGTTTATTTTTAATCTTTTGTGAAGATAGATGTGTCACACAACTTAAAAAATAATGAAGTGACATTATTTACAAATTTCTCCAATGTAATAAGAGTAGTAGACAATTTTACTTAGCTTAATCCAATTTTTTGTGCCACTTGTTCTAATACCTTGTTCTCAAATTTTCTCTCTTCTCTTTATAGAAACTTATCCTATCCATTTAAGTCTTCATTGAATTTATGGACAACTTCTGCTAACTGATCCAAAATAGGTTGTGTACTATCAACCTCAATACTTAGTACACTTACAAATATGTCCTTTACACCTTCAACCACTTGGGTTTCCTTTCTCTTTTCTTCTCTAAGCTTCTATTGCTCAGCTCTCTTTTGCAATAATTCACCCATGCTATTCATTTGATTAGGATTCAGAGTAGAGATATCCCAATTCAAAATAACTATATCTTCATGTAGATCAATATCTTCTTCTTTACCCTTATCCTTATTTGAAACTCTAGTACTTGATTGAGAATTGTTCTCAACTATCATTGTACTAGCTATATGTGGAATAGAAACAATAGTAGAAATAGAGGGGCTAGCAAAAAATTTAGATATGGCACTAATAGTAGAAATACGTTGTTGCTATATGATAAACTTGATGATGAAGGTGCTTTCTACTCAGTAAATGAAGTGCTACCCACTTCAGTTATTGGAATACCAAGCTGAATAGGTCTCAAGATTGGTTGTGTGCATGGTGGTGCAGTAGTAGTCACAACCAACTCATAGAAGCTTTCTCAGAGCTAGATTGTACTAAGGTTTTTCTCGAGGAATGAGGAAATGAAGCCATTATTGATGCTGCAATATTTTTTGCATTAGTTCCCTTAATGCTTTGAATCTCTAGAAGATTTCCTCCAGTAACTTCTTATTCTTCCTCTTCATTACCCACATTTACATCATCTATTTGATCATCTTTTATTTCCACATTCTCTTCCTCATCACTATCATCATCTTTGTCACTAACATGAACAAAAAAATCACTAGGTTGATGTAACTTGTAAATATTCTTCCATGTTGATGTAACAACCTTCACAACATATTCAATGTCATTGAGAAGTATCATGCAAGTGTTCATCTTGAGAGTTAACTTTTGTTCATTCTTCTTCAAAGATTCTTTCACCTATTTCTCACTAAGACTCAGCATGAGTTGCCTCAGAGTTATTTTAAAGATGTCTTTTGTAGTCTTCTTTGCATGCTCCCATCTAGGCTTGATTTCTTGCATAAGCTCCTTTGGAATTTTTTGAGTAAGCTCATCTAGAGAATAGTTCCATTTTCCCAATTTTGTCATAATGGTGTCTTCAATTTGTCTTTTCTCATCTGCATTTCTTGATTCATATTTGAGGAATTTAAAACATGCCATGCCAGTTCCTTCTTCTAATTCCTTAAAATTTTATTGAAAAGTAGGTGGAGGCCATTTGAAAATAATTTTCTCGGCATCCTCCTCACTTGACTTTAATTTAATCTTGGATTTCGGTGACATCCTTATGAATACAGTAGTGGATGACTTAGTAGGTTTGGTTATGATAACCTTACCTTTCTTTCTTATAGGCTCTTCTTCCTTAGATTTGGATTCATTTTCTTCATCCTTTGCATTATTTTCTTTTATATTGTCACCTTTTCGTTCTATTAGTAGGAGAGTAGAACTTGCTTGTTTCTAGTTTTTCTATCGTCTTTCTTCCTTTGTCAAATTCTTGAGGAAGCTTAATTTCAAGTTCTATTCTTTCCTTAGCTTCTTCATAAGTCCCAAAATATGGTTCCTTAGTATCCATAGTCTCCTTTGGCAAAGCCTCAATTATATCTTTGGTCTCATCTATGTTAACCTCATACTCTAGATGCTTAACCCATGCTATTCTAGGTATGACCGCCTGAATATATACCTTGTCACAATCTACCATAAAATGTATATCATCCTTGTAGTCTTCTATAAGATTCATAGATATACTATATCTATTTTATATCTTCTCTTTAAATTTTTCAAAGTAGTTGTCCATGATGCCATCAAAGTTTTCACCCACCTCTGCTATATACTCATTTATTTGATATAACACAGGACATCTTTTCTCCATACTACTAATCCTTTAGAAGGGACAAAAATTTTCACAAAGAAAAATAAACAAGTCAAGAGTGAACCAAACTTAAATGGATTATTCTTGGAACCTCTAATGATTTCCATGTTCTTATTGAACTGATTCAATATCAACTCAAATAGGTCAAATGACATGTTATTCTTCACTACTTTGAAGTTAGATCCATTGCTTCACATGACACATTATTGAGATGACTAAAGTTGTAGATTTTATGAGCAATGAAATGGATGACAAATTTTAGTTCCATATCAGATACATTACTAATCTTCATTCCTTTTCCATCCCACTCGACAAGAGTTTTCTTCTTCAGTTACACCTAACCTAAGGTTTTGGTCACTTTGGCTTTGTCCAACATTGGAAGACTAGTAACTCTATCTATCATTTTCCTTATGATTAGAATGAGGTCTAACCACAACTTTCCATTGTGAACTTGGCTTAGGATAAATCTTATCCACTTTAATTGAAAGTTCCTTGGCATATGTGAAATATGTGTTAAGCCTTTAGCTCCTAGATGTTGATGCTCAAGTTTTAGAACACCATCCACAAATAACTTGTTCAATGCTTCATTCATCTCATGAGTACCTATCTCTTGGATAGAACATTTATAATATGAATAGATATCTTGTATGAGAAATACCTTGGATAGAATTTGTGATTATGCACCAGTCAGCTCTAGTGCTTCTACAATTTTTAGACTCAATGTGAAGTTTGGTGCCTTGTAATTGACTCCTCAAACCAACATTTTAGACCCTCTTTTGGTTTTGTTGCTAGAAGACACCATGCTCGATAGGGTTTTGGAAAACTCAAAGTATCTTCAACAACAAATACTCAAATTATTCTTAACCTATGAAATTACTCTAATTAACTAGCTTTAGAAATTCATGTTGAAACATTGTATTCACTTTCTTCCTTTTAACAAATTTCCTCTTTATAACCACCATTAATTCTTGGTATGTTTGTTTGATCAGTGATAGGTTTTCTTCCACTTGGTTTAGCTTTTAATGCTTGGTAGAAATTCATAGCTCAATAGAATCATTAGCATTTGGTATCCACATAAAATACTTCAATGTCTCTTAACCTTTCTCAGTAAGGTCTTATGACCCAACCTAGCTCGGTAAGGTCTATGATTTCCATGACCACTCAATGATCCTTGTCCATCTTAAATGCTGATATGGATCTCTTCTTATTGCTAGCTAGAACTGATGATAGATGTATGCTTCAAAGTCTTAGTTCCACTTATTCCCATAGGGATTCAAGTTGATATCCTTGTTTCACCCAATTCTTGTGTGACATCTACTTCATGACTCGGACTTGCATTCTTAGGAGATTTTGGTATCTATTGATGCTTCATCTACTTTCTAATATTGCCATCTTTAACTTTCTTTTCATTGTCAATCCTTCCTATTTTCATACAATTTTTGGCAAGATGACCAAGTTCTATACAAATAAAGCATCTTTTAGTGGTATCTCTTTTCCTCCTATAATGTTTTACATAGTTTTCTCTAATGTGCCCAAATTCACCATAGTAGTGGCATCTACACCATGTGTTGTCCCATCCAAAAATTACTTTCACAATTTGTTCTACTGGATTAAATATCTTGGCTTTGCATTTAGAATATTTGTGTCCTTGTTTTTTGCAATTGTGACATTTACCTTCAAACTTAGGTTTCTCCTTGCATTTACTTTCTCTATGATCATGCTTATTGTAGCTATAACATTTTCCATTAAATTTTCTTTACCATTACTCCAACATTTGTTTAATGTATGATCTATCTTACTACAATGATTGCAAGTAGGCCTTTGATTGTTATGAGCTCCTTGCTTGGATGATTCACCTTCTTCTATATATCCTATTCTAGCTTTGCCTTTGTGTCTGTGTTGACTTTTCTCATTCAACTGATTCATGGTTTCTTGAGATTTCAACATTATTTCATTGGTTTCTTTTCAATGTTTAGATCATTCTGCAGCATTTCATTTTCTAACCTTAGATTCATGAGTTCTTCATTTGAATTAGTGAGCTAATCAATGAAGTCTATTTCCTAAAGGGATAGATGTTGAATTTCATTATTCTTTTCTTCTATCTCTTCTTTGGCTTTGTCTTTTTGTTCCATAAATTCACATAATCTTACTGACCTTTCTAAATTCTTCTTGAAGATTAGAATTATTTTCTAATAGGTTTTTTATTACTTCATCAACTTCATTTGAGTTTCTTTTAGGATATATAACATCAATTCTTTCTTCAGTGTAGAGATTGTCAATCATTTGTACTGCAAGATCTTTGCTTCTTTTCAATGATTGAGAGAGTTGCTTTCTTTCTTTCTTTAGTTTCCCAATATCCAATTAAAGACCCAACTTTTCATTGTTGATAGCCTTATCTAGCTTGTATACCTCCATTACCTCTGATCTTTGCTCAAACTACTAAACTTCTTCTTTAAGAACCACAAGTCTCTAATACCAATTGTTGGAAATATGAAGTAGGAAAGGTTACTAAGAGGGGAGGGGTGAATTAGGAACCAATAAAGCTTAATCTTATTCCACCAATTAATCCTTCATAAATATTTTGATCTAATTACATGCATGAAAGAATGAAAGAAAATAAACATTCATAGAAATTTGAAACAAGATATGGTGACCTAGAAACCTTATAAATAGAATGTATAACTGGGGTGGGGATGATACCCACAAGATTTAGTAGTATAGTATAAAGTTGGCCTGTTAAGGCTTATAATTGATCACTTCTAATGATCTTCCCTGTTATGAGCAATAAGGACTATGAGGTCCACCTTGTTAAAGGATTTACAAACATAAAATGAAGTATGTACTTGGTAAAGAGATTTATTAAAGACTATTAAGTCTACCCTATTAAAGGATTTGACTAATGCACCTATTAGGATGAACTAGTGGTTGATCTCTAATTTGCAACTTTGATTTTGCTGGTTGAGATTCTTTGAATTGTAATGATCACCTTGTTTTGGTAGATAATACTTTGCTATCCCTTATATTTCTTGTAGGCTTCTTTAATTCACACTTATACTCATCATATACCTTTTTCTTCATTATTTTAATATGATACAATGCATTACATATATACCAATCCAATTCACAACTTATTGGAATCGGCTACAATACAAGTTTCACCAAAATCCAAAAAGTCAACCCAACTGCTATAACACAGGTTTTAAAGACAAAATCAATGATGTTTTGATACTCAGCAACCACTGTCAACACTTAGCACCATCTGACACTCTATTGATAAAAAGGATTGTTCATACTAATCACTTCCAAGTAGCTTGAACTCGGTTAGCACTATGTGACTTGGTGAATGCTGCAAACCTTAACATATACTAAATCCCTCGATTGACATTCCATCGCTTGATCAACATTGGATTCAAATTGCTAATAGTACTAGCTCAGTAGACACTGGAGAACATGGCTAACATTGAGAATCTTGGGTAACAGTATGGAACTTAGTTAACACTGGAGTTTCCATCACTTGCACTAAAAAACTCAGTATACACTACTACACTTGGCATAAATTGTACATAGATTTTGAAGCTTGATAGAAACTATATATTGACTAAGTGTGAGTCACTAATAGACAGATTGACCTTAATGTCAATAGGAAGGAACTAGATTGTATTTTATAAATGTAACAACCTTGGACACATTGCAAGGAATTTTAGAACACCAGATAATCATAATGGAACCAATCAAAGAAGGAATGCACCTGTATATCATTTATACAATAACTTTGGACACAATTTTTTTTTGCAAAATGGATAGAAGATATTTAAACATGAATCTTAACTACAGAAGGACCAATAAGAAATGATAATGATATCATTAACAATTAGAAGGAAGCACTCAAAGAGCATGTTGAAGAATTCAAGGAAGTATTTGTGAAAGAAAATAATCCAGAAAGTTCACATACAATTCTAGAAGGAAATTTTTTTGATGCACCTGAAAGAAGAATAAAATCAACCATAGTGTGTGATTCATCTTATTTGAATTAACCACCTTTTATCAAAGATAAACCATCAAAAATATGGAATATAAGTAAGAAGTCGGGTAAAGAGTTACGAAGTTAACAGGAAGTGAAAATGATGCAGGAGCATCTAGAGGTATAAGGGCAATCCTGTGTCACCCAAAAAAAATGTACTTAGACTTAGTTTTTGTTTCATGTCTTTACATTTTTGGATACCCATTTGGCTCAAATAAAGGTTCCAACTCTCATAGTTCAACTATCAGTGCGTTTGAAAATCCCAAAAAAATAGGAGCATGTATTTGGGCCATCATTTTGGTGACCTAGAAGGTGTGAATTGGCCAGATGAATATAATTGTGATTTAGAGCATTCCAAAAAAAGAATCAGGTCAAAAGGCCCCACGGTTTGAAAGTTATTGTAGTTTTTCGAGTTTTGGAGACCCCCTAAGAATGCTTCAAAGTCAGGTTAGGGGCATTAAATGACCTCAAAAAGGGCCAAAAAATGGGGGATGAGCAAATCTTGTCCATAGGGCTAAAGAGCGCTTCTAGATCTTTTCAAAAATGTAAACGATTCGTTAATCGGAGCTACGGTTCAAAAGTTATGCCTCTCGAAAGTTCGGTTACCGTTTTTGGATTCTTCTAGATTTGCACTGACTTCTAACGCCGCTTCTGGAACCTTCTATTTGGTCGGTGGATGCCTACTAGCACTTTCTAGAATGTACTCCTAGTCCTTAACCCTCCGGGGTCTATTTGAGGAGATTTCTGGCATTGTAAAAGGCAGTTCGGAGTGGAGTTTGAGAGGAGGTACCATAAGGAGAAATTATCTCCAAATTTATGCTATTGTAAGCCCTTAGGGCATGTTCTGAAGTTTATTTTCTTTGTACTATTTGTACTAACTTATTTTCTCAGTTAATATAATTTCCCTTTTCTATTGTGTCCATTTTGTTCCTGGGTTGTGTCCCCATTAGAAAAGGTAATAAGGAATCTCTAGTTAAGAGCACAAGTCATTTGGTGATCAAATGAATGAAGAAAAAGTAAAACAACTTTACTAGTTAAGAGAGTAATAGTTTGATGAATTTTGATAGATGCACAATTAATGTGAAGTTTGATTTGAAAGATTTAAAGGATACAAATAGGGTTTTAAGTATCATTCAATCGTGCGAAGAATTAAGGAGAAATTCAGAGCGAATTGACAATGAGTAAAGGCAAATTTGAAAGTGTTTAGTGTGTGAAATCAAAAGTGCCCTAGTTTCATAGATCTAGGTACTTTGTGAATTTTTTGAAATATTTGAATCAGTTAAAATGACGAATCCTACTATTTGTGATGTAAGTGAAAGGCCAAGATATGTATTCAAGAAGCATCCATTTATTTCCCATGTGGATGATCCCTTAGGAGCATTTTCACAAGTTTAAAAAAATGTTATTCATGTAGAGGATATTTGGTCATATATCAAATGCAAATTTGAGAGAATTAGAGACAATGATATAGATAATGACCTTGACCTAGTGTTCTAGGGTGATTTGTCATTAAAACAAGAGTTTGCACATTTTTTACTAAATATTATGAAAAATATGTTCTTTATGGAATTTGACAACCATTATTAGAGAAGAATTATTCTGAGTTGCATTCATGAAGGAATGTTTTGGGTTGGAGAGGTACCTATTATGATTGACAATGATTTGATTCATAGGTTAACTAGTTTGTGCAATGAGGGCAGAAACCCAGTTAATGAAAAGAATTTAAAGAAGATGGTCGAGACAACTCTAAAGACCAAATTAGATGGCAAAAACATGAGGATTGACCTAATTAAGCATACATATTTGAGAGTGATCAACAAGATCATAGGCTACAAAATGAATCATAGTTTGAGATTGAATTTTGTATTTGCTAGTTTCCTACATGCAATGTATATGATGATAGTTGAGAATGAGAAAGTGAAAATGTGTGACATATTAAGACACCAGTTGTTGGATAACATTGAGAAACTTAGGAAAACTAGAAGTGGAGTATTTAGGTTTGAATCATTATTGATTCACTTGTTCTTCCTAGTGATGAGACAGTTACCTAGTATGAGTAATAGGGAATGGGAAAACAAGAATCAATGCACCATGAGCTTGGTGACACACCATTTCAGAATACAGACTAAAAAAAAATTGTGGAAGATATTAGTAGAATAATGAGAGAATTTCAATCTACAATGAAGTAGAGGTATAGAATACCACATTCACTAGTAGAAAAGTACAAGGAGGACATATGTTTGATGGTTGAAGTAGATGTGACTTGCATAGAGGAAGTTGTAGAAAGAGTTCAGTTCATAGACCCCATGGGTTATGAATTGAGTGAGGAAATCATTGAAGGGTATGTGAAGATCATACTTGAGTTTGAGGAGGACAAGGACACTCCTAGATGGGGGACTTGTGTAGAAAAGATCAAAGAAGTAGAGAAAAAGCTCTAAAACAAATAGATGAAGAAGAATGTTGAGAAGAAGATAGAATCTATCCTCAAATAATCAAGAATGACAAGGTAGGAATTCAATGAGATTAAGGGTATAGTCTTGGAAATGAAGGCTAGCATACAATACAAGGTATTGGTAGCTACTCCTATTGCCATAAAAACACCTTGAGAAGGTGTGACAATGGTAGGATCTACTTTGCATACACCTATTATTTGTTAGATTAGGTGAAAAACTAATATCCCAAGAACACCTGCATGCATAACCCTGTCACATGGATGAAGCAAAGAACAGAAGCAAGAAAAAATTATGGAGGCCAAAAAACTAGATCCATCTTATGGACATGCAAAGAGCAATATCACATATAATCCAATAAGTGAATGATAAAATACAAAGAGGTGAATCCTTATAAAGGAATCACGAAACCCGAAAAGGGAAACTAAATCCTAAAAAAGCTAGGTTGCACAATATAATTAATAAAATATTAATTATATGCACCTACAATATAGCTTAAGCAAACTAGAGTAATAGGCAACTTAATTAATTAAATCAATGTGATTTAATTAATAAGTGCAAACAAATAATTACTCTAACACCCCCTCTTAAGCGAAGCTTGGGAGGAAGCTAACCTAGCACAACTATGAAAGTAGAATTGGGTCCCGGCAACAAGGCCTGATCAGGTACCCAATCACAAAAAAATCTCTATAAAGAGGAGAAATAGAGAAAACCACATGGGAAAAACCCTACTCCAAAAAGAGATAGCAAAGAATGTTCCAGAAGAAGGAACAAAGAGATCAGAAGAGAATCATTAAAGCATGAAGAACCACAAAACTCTGTCAAAATGCTGATCTGTAGAACCTCCATGGAAATAGAAGGCACAAACCATCAACCAAAGAAGCATAGAACAACAATATAAACTCCCCTTAAGGCAGGTGAGGTGATAGGTAGCTGAAAAGATGGGCCAAAAATCTCCTACAACACAGGAGCCAAACACATCGAGAGTGAGGTACAAACACCAATAAAGGCACGTGACATCGACACTGCATGAGAAAATAGAGAAAGAGGGCCTATAAGTGGCAAACAACTATCCCCCCCCCTCCCATGGCACTTTATAAAATAGTGTGAGTATAATGAATCACAATGATGAAAAGGATCCCGAAATGCAAGAGTGGCACTTTATCTCAGTATGTTGCATAAAGATGCTTACAATGAATATCAAAAATGATTAGAAAAAACATAAGGCTAAAACAACAGAAGGTAGAGCCCAAAACAAAGCAACTGAAGCAACAAAATCGATCTCCAAACCTGAAACAAACAGGATATCCATCAAAATGCTAAAACACAAAAGACTAAATAGGATGTTCCTGGAATGGAATCTAGAACAACAAAAAACATCATTGGAAAGAGCACAGAAAGAGCTTTCCAGCAATATAAAGAAGTCCAAAATTGAAGATCGAAAGCTCAAGATACGCCTCCCAGAGTGCAAAATAGAACATCCAACTTTGACTGCCAAAACAAACAACCAAACTGCATCAAAATCCAAAAAAACTTGTACTAGCATCTCCATCTCGGAACCAGCTTTTTGGCACATTTTTTAGATTGAAAAAATACGTCTATATGCTCAAGTTACGGAGAAAAAACACCAGGGCCTCTAGAATGCATGAAAAATTATTATTTTTTAATAAAAAAATAATAATAAAATAATAAACCTCCACCACCACTGCATTGCCGGCAGAGCGGTGGCCGGCTGGTGGGAGGGCAAAGGCTACCACGGGCGGGGCTACGGCGGGAACCGTCGGTGGAGCCGTTGCGGGTTGCTGGCAGACCGCCAGTGGTGACTGTAGCAGTGACTGCTAGCAGCTCCGCTGTGGTTTCTTAACCACGACAGCTTAAAATAGCTGCAAAACCAATTTTTTTGCAATTTTTTTTATTTTTTGCCTCGAACTGCAAAGGCCGTATGACCCTGTACGGCAAAAAAATTTTGCGTCCTAGACCAACGTTGTCTAAAATGGATAAGTTTTATATGGATTTTGACTATCTCGGGCCTTCCAGACACAACCGTGAGATCCGTTTGAGCCCAAGGCGAGCAGAAACAAACCCTTTCTCAAAAAACCACATAAAAATTTTGAAACCCTTGAAAAATGCCTACTTCTGAAACACTTCAATAAAACACGAACAAGGAACAACAAGACTATTCTGATACCATGTTAGATTAGGTGAAAAACTAATCTCCCAAGAACACCTACATCCATAACCCTGTCACATGGATGAAGCAAAGAACAGAAGCAAGAAAAAAATATGGAGGCCAAAAAGCCAGATCCATCTTATGGACATGCAAAGAGCAATATCACATATAATCCAATAAGTGAATGATAAAATACAAAAAGGTGAATCCTTATAAAGGAATCACGAAACTCAAAAAGGGAAATTAAATCCTAAAAATTCTAGGTTGCACAATATAATTAATAAAATATTAATTATATGCACCTACAAGATAGCTTAAGAAAACTAGAGTAATAGGCAACTTAATTAATTAAATCAAAGTGATTTAATTAATAAGTGCAAACAAATAATTACTCTAAAATTGTTCCCTATGTTGTAGTTGTTCAAGTGCACCCTACTATTGTACAACCCTTGAAGAAAAATAATGAAGAGGAGGTACAAATTATTGAAAAAAAATCATCTGATCCTCTAGCTTAGAGAAAGCCAGAGGGATTAACCAAGGTGAGACAAGAAGCTAAGTCACCAAGTAAGAAAAGGACCAAGAAACTATCTAGATGCCCTAGGAAGAGGAGAAAGACACTTCAAATGGTTAAATTTGATGAATTTGATGGAGAAGATAGACCTACTAAACATTTAGTTGACAAAGTGAGGATATCCACAAGAAAGAAGCCCTAGAAGCCAAAGGTAGAGAATTTGAACATGAAAATCATAAATGATAATAATTTCATTTAGTTGAATAAGTTTTATAGCATGTACACAATACTATGGATAGAATCCAGTTAGAAAATGCAAGAGTAAGGAATATGATTCTAAAGAATAAAAGGTTAGATGATGTTCAAAGACACATTCCAAAGGATTTGTACAATAGGGTGATTAATAAGAGATAAAAAGTCATTGGATAAGATAAGGAAATAAGAGAAAACATGGTAAAGAAACTTTGTGAAGTTAATAATGATGATGAATTGCAAGATATATTGAAGGGAATTGAGCCCTTGCTAAGGAAAAAAAGAAGACACAATCTTATGATGGGAGGAAATTATGGAGAAGTAAATAGTGAGACTAAAAAAAACATAATTAGATATATGACTTATGTACCAAAGGGATTAAGTGTGAAGTCAGAGGGAGAAAGCCATATATCTGTTGAACAAAGTTCTCCACCAGCAACAACAATGAAAGATAAGGACACACAGATGGAAGATCTATCTTCATAGATCTCCATTGGAGTAGATACGATTCAAACTGGTACTACAAGTGTAATAGTAAACATTGCAAAAGATGCTTTCAAAGATCTTGGGCCAAATATTGTCAGCAATATCATTGACTACACCAGTTCTAATAAGGAGTAAGACAAGATGAAGACTATGGACAAAGAGAAAAAGGAGGAAAGTAGATGAAAAGAAAGAAGAAAAAAGAAAGAAGAGACAGAAAGTAGAAGAGAAAGAGAAGAAATAAGAGGAAAAGAAATGAAAGAACAAGAAGAGAAAAAAAGGAAGGAAGAAGAAGATGCAAAAAGAAAGAAGGAAAAACAAGAGAAGAAGAACAAGGAAGAAGAAGATGTGATGAGGAAGAAGGAAGAAGAAGAGAGGAAGAGAAAATAAGAAGAAGAGAAGAAGATGAAGGATGAAGAAAAAGAAAAGAAAAAGAAGGAAGAAGAAGTAGAGAAAAGGGAAAAGGATGAAGAAATCAGAAGGAAGGAAGATGAGAAGAAGAAAGAGGATGAGAAATAGAGGAAGAAGGAAGAAGAAAAGGAAGAGAAGCCTAGTGTACCTAGCACATCTCTCACCCTTGCTTTTGTTATAGCTTTAGATGATGATGATCAATTAGAATTGATATCACACCTTAGTAAAATAATTAGTAAGAAAAAATAGGTAAAGAATTTACACAAGAATCTAATGGAAGCACTAACAAGTTATAGGGAGTTATGACAGTAAAATCTCTTGATCCTAACCTTGAGGATAGAGAAAAACTTATGATTCAAGAATTTAATGCTGAATTCACAAGTTTTTTAGAGGTTGCAGCAGCATAAGCATATACAAATCATGATGCACAAATGTTTGACATCATTTGTCAAAATATAAGAAATGACTTATTGAATCTCAATGCTTGCATCAATTCATTAAGGAAGTGTGAGCTTGAAGGAAAAGCTTTATATACGAGGTGTGCAATATATTTTAGCTTCATAAAAGATATTGACAGTGAGCTTAATGCCAAATGTGCAAAAGTCAAAGCATTGGCAAGTCATCTTATTCAACCTGGTGTGTAGATCAAAGCAATTGAAGTACATGTTAGAAAGGCCCATGATGAGATAAGTCTCATTGAAGACATGAAATCAAAGGTAACTAAGAGATTTTAACTTCTGAGAGAATATTTATCTATCAATTTGAGTACAATAGAGCATTAGTTGGAAGAATTTATGTAAGTTAAGACATCTTTTGACAATTTTGTGTACTTAGATCTAAATGCAGTAGAGATAGCATCTTATGTGTAAGGCCCCTTCCCTAGTATCTTATTATAAACCCTAAATGTTATGGATATGGTTAAGATTTAGAAAGAGTAAGGACATTAGATGATATGTTTTAGTTTCTTGTAAAGATGATGTGAATTACATATATATATATATCCTTACATCGTATGATAAAATGAGGGTAAGAAGGTTTTAGAATTTATGTATGTCATGAGTGCTAATTTACTTATCAATAATGAACTACAAGATGTTGCTTGAGATGGATATAGATTTTAGTTATTTTTAGGTTAAATAACCTATGTAGTTGCATTAGGTTGATGAGTTAAGACCATATGGAATAAAGGTTCGAAATGTCATAACCTAGAAACTAGGTCAATGGATTCATGGTATTTTATGATCTATTAGGATAATGAATTATTTAAGAAAGATGAATAAACACCAACCTTGTAATAATTACCAATAGTGTAGATGGAAATTATTATCAAAATTGGATAAGGGTCTACATGGTAGAACTTAGTATGATGTAAACATAATAAGCTAATTGTTGTGAAAGTAGTATTAGGTGGATATGTTGATATTCACGAGGACAAATTTTATGCTCCAATAAAATGTACTAGGTTTATTCTATGATTGATTTTGAAAACTATTTGACTATGCACACATCTTGATTACTTGACATAATTGATACACCTTATAATGTAATATCTCATAATGATAACAAGATACTATTAGTAATCAAACTATATATAACTGAATCAAAGGATGCTAGTTTTGATGTTTACATTTAGGAAATTTTGATCTAAGACATGTATTTGGAACTAATTTTCATGTTGGCTGATTTAACATTGTAGATTCAACATTTCATCAATGTGACTAGAAATGGGTTATGATGTGGTTCAGAATGTTAGCTAGATCATTTGATTAGATAGTAATATTGATATGTAGATTTTGATACTTTAATGTTTTAGATGCTTTATATGAAAATGATTAGAAAATAAAAGTTTATTAGAAAATAAAGTTGGTTTAAAGGACAATTGAGTATGTTAATGTTAATTATTCAAATAGGAAATTTTCCATGCACCTATATATATGCCCTTAAATGATTTTTCATTGGGCTACTGACATTCAAGTCTAGTGTGCAAGAAATTGAACCATGGAATTTTATCAGGGAAACAAGGTCCAAACTCATGTAAACACGGTTTAGCTAAGGTGACTCTTTGGGAGATTCAACAGCTTTGTGGTGATGTATTTTATTTCGTAAATGTAAGCTTGCATGTGTGTGAAAATTTTAATTTGAAAGATGCATTAGGGACATGTCATGGTGATGTGTAATGTGCTTTAATATGTCACTTGACACTTGTAGATTGTTGTGTGTTAATGACATGTCACCTAGGGTTTTGGTCATGGTATCATTTAAACCTTAAACTAATTACCTTTTTAAAGATTAAGTAAACCCACTTGACAAAGGATGGGATGATTCAATATCAAAGGGAATTTCGAATTCAAAATTGAAAAAGATTTTAGAGGGTCAATAGGTGGTCCCAAAGTATTTTTTTTGTGAAAATAAGATACCCATATGTTAGCATAACATGTTAGGGGCCTAAATTTGACCATTTTAGTGCTTAGCTAGCCTATGGGGTCCCTTAACCAATGCATTCTTCCACCAATTCGAAAATTTAGTTGTCCCATCAATTCATCCCCATTTTTTCTGTTAGTCAAAAGTAACAAATTTGGTAGGGACAAAGTTGTAAGAGATAGTGGCTGGATGTTTTTGCTAAAAAAGAGATAGTGGGAGAGTATTTTTAGTTAACTTTGACAAACTAGTGGGGTGTTCACCCACTCTTTAAGTTTAGAGACAACTAGGGTTTTGGAAGGAGAAAGACTAAGGAGAAGGGAGCTCTTCATCAACTATCATTTCCCTAGCTTGGACCAAGGTTGGTGCCAATGTCATGACCTTCTTTTGCACTTGCATAATGGTGTTGTAATCTTGATAAATTGTTGTTGGTGAAATCAGATTTTGTATTGTGTTGAAGTGATTGTAGATTGTGTTGCATTTTCTTTCTTTGGATTTCTTTCTTTGTTCTTGTTTTTGAAGTGTTAATTGTTAACGGGTGTAAAGGCTTCACTCACCCTTGGGAGGGAAGATATGCCTTGGGTGAAGGGGTTAGTTGGTCTCACCATTGAAGTTGAGATATTTTCCTCTTGGAGAGAGTTTTGTTGTTCATGGAGTATGGGCTCCATTGAAGCCATATGCCTTGTTTTTTATGGGAGGTATAAGTGTATTTTGATAACCTTGAAGAGGCATTTGTATTATGGGAGGCATAAGTGTATTGATGTGATGAGGAGTATGTATTTGATAGCCTTGAAGAGGCATTATATAATTGTAGATATATATGTGTATATGGATATGACATTCTCCTCTTTGGAGAGCCCACCTTCACCCATTGTTTCATGATTCCAAAGGTGAATCATTGTGTTAAACCTTGGAGGGTTGTAAAAGTCTTATGATATTGTGTTTCCATGTATTGTGAAATGTTTGAGTGCAACCTCGTTTGAGCCTTGTTTCCCCTGCTCGGTGGGTGGCTTCTTAGAAGCCTAAGATAGGAAGTGAGCCTCCATGGTTCTTGTGTAAATATTTTTGCACTTTTTGTGCTCTTTCAATCCATGAAGTTCCTCCATGCCTTGAGCACTGTATTTGCAAAGTCAAAATCCCCATTGTTGTTTTTCATATTGTATTGTGCAAGAAATTCATCATGTCACATACACTATTGTGTAGTATGGAGTTATGAAAAGAATAAGAAAATGTGGTCATTTTCAGAGGTATTTTTAAAAAAAGATTTAATGTCATGCATTTAGTGCATTGAATTGGAAGAATGGTTTTAGTACCATAATAGTCATAAATTGAAGATGAAAGAGATTTATTTCTAGTAACCATTTACATTAACTTTTGAGTGATGTATAGGTTTCACTTGCATTTTATTCATTCAACTCAATAATTATTACAAGGAAATGTTCCCAATATTGATTGTGTGAAGAGACTCCACTATGCATACATTCAATAAGAAATACCATGTATATTCTATTATTGAAAAAACAAAAGTGAATCCAATAGTTACCAAAATTATGCCCCATTGTATTTTTCAAGTAAATGATGTTTTCAAATGATTTTAATATCTTCACAAATTTGACATTTATTTTGAAATATTCACTAACTTCATGTCACTACCACACTAAGACCCACCATACCATAGTTGAGTAGAAGAAAAGGAACTAATAGATAACTTGGCATAAAAATCTTTGATGTAGATGCATTTTCAACTCTCTGTTTTTTGTATGGGATAAGGGAAATACAACTCTCAGCTAATACAGTCGAATAAAATAATAAGAAATATTCCTTGACATGATGTTTCCCAACATAAAATAAATATTACCAACACTCCTACCCAAAGGAAACCCAACATAATGTTATTAAAATCAACATCCATTCCATTGGAAATATTATATTGAACTGGAACAAATATCTAAATGACATGGGGACCGCGTGACTTGATGGAACACTGGTCACCCTCAATGCACAAGAAATATTGTTTTCTATTAAATTATAAAAAGGTACTGATGCAAGGCATCTTGAAATCCATCTGTCATTCTTTATGAGCTATCGAAAGAGCTTCAAAAAAAAGCCATTTAAAATTCTCTTTCTTCATTTTGCTAAACTTTTCAATCCACAAACATGAAAAAATGGGGTTCTTAAAGTATTTATCCCATTTATAGAATCTAATCTTCGAACTCTTCTTCTCACTTAGAAAAAAAAAAAATCAGAACTTTTGATGATCAAAGCCTCTGTCAAAATCTGAACTTTCCATCCAACCGTTACCATACATAGCACACATTTTAATCTGAAAATTTTGTAGGATATAACTGAAAAGAAGAATCGGTTTCATACTCATGGAAATAGAGCAGACTTAGCATGTAAAATCAGCTTCCATTTCAGATTTTCCAAATCAGAAATTTATCAAATAAAACATTAAACACAAAGCTCAAATCTATTTTCAAGTACAAGCTAGTGCTATGCCTTGAATTGGCAACTCAACTCACTATAAAAAACAATTCTGAAATTTCAGATTCAAATCTTCTCTAAATGTTTAAACTCAAATTGATGCCATCATTTTCCAAAGCCATATCATGGTAAAACCCAAATCTGCATTAATGACGGAATGAAAATGAAGAATCAAATCAGATTATTTTTTTCAAATATGATCTCATCTTTAAGCTGAATTTTTGTTTTATGAATAACCGTTAGTTCTTTCAATGCATGAATCAGCTTCTCAGAATAATCCATCATTAAATCAAATCCATTTATAATTTAAAATATAAACATTCATGCCCTCATGAATAACTGAATCCCACTAATAAAATCATATTGTTTTAATCACAGAAACAAGAATCGGTTGCCAAACTGATTCATTTGGAAAACCCTTGCCAAGTATTCCAATTGATATCTTAAAAGAAAATCAGAAATCAGTGGAATTTGGAAAACTCTTGCCAAGTATTCGCGGGGTGATCTGTATCCCCCAGCCCTTTTTTGTGAATTGTTTTTTTTTTTTTTTTTTTTTGTGAATTTAGTAAATTTTATTAATTGAAAAGGACTATTCATCAAAAAAAACCAACACCACCGAATGGGAATCCACAGAAAACTATTCAATTTCAAAATACAAAGAAAAGATTTAGAAAGTGGGAAGATTAGTTGCATTAGATTTTCTAATTTTTTTTTTTACGAAATAAAGTAAAAAGCTTGGAAAAATGTTTGACTTAGAGATAGGAATTTTTTTGTTTATTAAAATATCATTAGCTAGTCTATAATGGTGTTAGTATAAGGTGGTAATCATGATGTTTAAGTAGTATGTATTATTAGTAAAATTTAGTTGGGGGTGTAGTTAAAGCTTGAGAATGTTAGCTAGAAAGTGAATTATAGTAGTGACTAAAATGATTGGTAATAGATTGTTTATTTGGAAGGAAGGTTAGTAAGAAGGTTGGAATTTTTTTTAGCTAGCATAATACTTATTCAAGGATATATCACTCTAATAGTTTTAGAGGTAGTAATGAATATTAAAGGTTGTTATAAATAAGGAGTAATGTCTAATATTTGAAAGATTATGAATGGAGGGATAGGATATGTATATTTTAAGTCATATTTTGCATAATATAAAATGCTAATATATGGTTATAATATTTCTTGAAACTGATCCATTCAATAAACTATAATTATAGCTTAGCGTATAATAAGTATTGTTACTTTTGTATAAATATTAAGTAATAAATGTCATTTAATATATAACATAATTTATAATTCATCCAACAATTTATGATTATTACACTTAATAAACAATATGTAATGTAAATTATGACATACATATATGCCCTGGAGAACTATGACAATCTAGATGTGTTTATCATATAAGATGATTTGTGACGTGGTTGTGTATTAATTTACCAAGCTCAACATTGTTAAAATGCACATATATTTGGAGATAAGTCTACTTAGGATCCAATCCTTTAGGCATCACTTTGAAATTTAATATTGATAATTGAGGAAATGAGTCAGGTCCAAAATGTGAAGAATAGTTGCATCTTGTTTACTTATTTATCCAAAAACCCTAATTGCTACTTGGCTATGAGTGAGAAACATAGTTGCAACATGTATATGCCAACATGCAACATTCTAAGTTTATCCCTTTTTTAAAAAAATAAAAAAATTGTGGTTGTGTTTTTCCCTATAAATTTTGGGCATGACATTATGGTTTGTGCACTTTGCTCAGTATTTTAGAATGAGTCAAGGACTCATGGGAAACAAATATGAAGAGTCTTGCAGTCACTTTTGGTGATTGCATTTCTTTCTTGTTAGCCCAAGAAGAGGTATGGGACATAATTTTGACATGTAAATAAGTTTTGACACCTTTAACATCATTGATGTCAAAGGGGGAGAAGGATGGAAGAAAATTGTATACATATGTAAGGGGGAGCTTAGCTATGTATATAGGAAATCATTGTAAAAGAAGAGATAAGAAATGATGGAAATTTGATATGTAATGATCCAAATATGAAATGATCCATCATACATGAATAAATTTTGTACTTTTGAAGGCCAGTTTTTGAGAAGTTTATTTTTGTTTTGTATGACATTTTGGGACTTAGCCAATTTTTCCATATGTTTCCATCAATGCCGAAGGGGGAGATTGTTGAAAATATGGATAGGTAAGAGGAGTTAGGGTTTTCATTTATGGAAACATATATTTCATGATGTAAGGACAATATATACTATTGAAGATTCTATAGTCAGAGATAGAAAACTATCCAAGTGTTAGTTTTACTAGCAACACAAAGATTCTTTTTGGTACAATGAAGGCTACAGAGATATTTGGCACATTCAAAGCTAAGGAAAGGTATATAAGAGTGTCATGATGACATACGTAAGTGTGCAGGTCACTATAGATAGTACGAACAAAGTTATAGGTTAAACATTGGTAAAGATAGTGTGCACAAAAAAATAGAGTACAACAGATGTACACGGTGTGAATGCATATTCATGAAACTTTAATGTAGAATGCAGATAGACTAACAACAAACTAGACTAAACCCAAGAAATTGTCATCAAAATGTAAATTCTATGAGCATCTCATGTTTCCCTAACTACAACTGCTAATAAAGCTCTCAGACCAGCATCTCAGTGATAGTTCTAGAATGGGAGTATGCTTAGAATGCATGCAAGATCTATGACTATAATGTAGATTATATGAACATAACAACTCTTAAAATGCTATAACAATGGCCATACAATGATCTAACATGTAATAAATGATGCTAAATGACATAAAAATAATGCTAAAATTCTATGAATTCACTAGAATGATTATGATAAAATGATAACTTAGAATGTGCCTATAATGCAGATGCTTAAAACTTGGGTCCTTTACCTCTTGGATTTCCCTCCTATTTATAGGATTTCGGAAGGGGTTGGGGTAAGAATTGGGATTTTTACCTTTGACTAGTGGATGAAAGTGAAACTGAAATATCTCATAAGAGACCAAGAGGAACAATCCAACAAACTTGGTTTTGAGGATAAATGATGATATTTCTAATTCTTTTAAATGAAAAAGGGAGATTTTCTCTTTTGTGAGGATAAACGATTTAAAAAAAAACAAATGTCTTGTTTATTCTCAACACTTTGTCTTTTTCCTCCTCTTTTTTGAATTTCATTTTATGAATTTGAATTATTTTTTTGCTTTTTTAAAGTTGATTTAGGTCTTGTCAATTTGATAGATAATTAATGACCTAATGTGATTTTTGATTTGAAAGTCTATTGTGATTCTTCTAATTTTCTCTTTAATTTGCATTGATTGATCAAAATTGCGTGATTTAGGTCTTTACCAATTTTTGGGTGTCTACAAATGCCCCTCTTTGAGCTAATATGCAAAGCATATTATTTCAAAGATTGTCTTATTTTCTAATTTTAGGTCAACTTCTGATGATTGGATGTTTTTCAATGATATTTTGACATTTCATAGTTGTCGTGATGGCTTGATGTCTAATTGTTGATGATTTGATGTTTTGGTTGTTGTTGATTTGATGACTAGTGTTGCGATTTTTTTTTTTTTTGCTTGGATACCCTAGTTTCGGTTAATGTGATGTTTGAAATTTTGGTTGGGGTAGGAGGTTTTGATTTTTCAAAAAAATTTAATGCCCCAATTTGAATGCCTTGGTTTGATGCGGATATATTGCCCCCTCAAAAATGAAATTGCAAAAAAAAAAATGGAAGTGCAAAAATTAAGGAGGGTCCAATTTTATTTCTAAAAGTTGGATAGTTGATGGATAAAGATGATCAGGCTAGTTTGATACAATGCTCATTCATGAAAGTGAGAAAAATAATTCCAAGGATGAGTAAAAGGGGTGAAAAGTGATATAAATGCCCCTTAGGAGGGTTAAATAGGTCAAAAGACCTTTTACCCTTGTCATTTTCACACTCTCCTTTTGCATTTGGTGATTTGGAGCTCTGAGTCAGCGAGGATGATGGTCCCTTTAAGAGAGCACATATTCAAGAGGGGTGGTCAATATGAGCATCTAGCAGACTATGGTGCCCCAGTAAGTCATCGAGATCTACCATTTTGGAGATTTTGCATTTGTACCAGTGCTTTTGGATTATTTTGCATGATTTTTCATGAGAAATGTGGTAGTTTTAGCCTTTTAGCACATGTACCTTTTTTTAAGCACTTTTGAAATAATTTAGGACATTTGAATGGTTAGTTAGCACATTTGTAGGATGGAATAGCACTTTCAAAAACCTAGTTTTGAGGTGAATTAGTGCATATGGTAAAACAATAGTGCATACGAGCAATCTTATAGTGCATACATTTGGTGTTTGAACACTTTTGAAGAAAATAATGCTTACACACTATTTTATAGTGCATATGATCATTTTAATAGCCATACACATGTTATAGCACATATAATGTGGAAAAGGGAGCTTTTGAATGTTAAAGTAGTGCATCTACCTATTCTAACACATTTAATTGATGTGGCAGCACATATGTTCAAGGAAATAGCACAAATGATTATGGAAGTGAAAAAAATTGAGTGTAGGGCCTTAGTTGAGCATAAGATAACACCAAAGGCTAGATTCTAGGTTTGTTAGATAGGGATTGTCATAACGACTAAACAATAGTGGTTAGGTATTTATAAAGTGATGTTGTAGGATTAATCTGATGATAGATAGGTGATGCCCCAACTCAGGATACAGAGTAGGGAAAATAAGTAAGTCTGACTCAAGATAGAGAGAGAAGAGTAATAGTTCCAGGATAGAACCAGTAGCTAGGTAGCTAGATGTAAATATGAGACTGATGTCTAATCATCAATTTGTGACAAAAAATGACATTTTTTGTGTGTCTGATGAAAAATAGGTGCGCGGGAAAAAGCTCATGGTGCAAGGACTATATTTTTGGCCTTTAGAGGTAGTGGGTCGATTTTCAAGCATAGATCATTAGGTGATAGACAGATGTGGGTTCACATATTTGTTACAAATGCCCTAGTTCTGAGTGAACCAGGGCCTATTGATAGCTATTGTTGAGTGATGGCACTTGGACCACAACACCTTTCATTTGCTGATGGGGGAGATGATAGTGACTCCCGAGGATATATACAAGATATTTTAGATACCAATAGTAGGGGATTTGGTGTATTATGATTAGACTACTGATGGGACCTCTTTCAGAGATGTACTCAAAGATGGAAACATTGGGGATGACAGTGTATCTTGGTTCCAGATGCTACAGTATGATCTATTGTTGACAGTTTTGGTGGGATTGACAGGAGATTTTTTGTTCCCAGATCGACAGGGGTAGGGGTGTCTAGTTGGATGGGGTCGATTGATATAGGATATGATTGATCAGCCATGGAGATTTGCATGGTGAAGTTGCATTTTGACCCACTTATATCATGATTTACATCAGGTTGTGTATTCTGATGCATTTTTCGTTATCAACAAGGGTGATTCTATTATAGCTATGGACATGGGAGCATTTATCTATTACTCATCCAATGTTTGTGTGACAGTGGCCTCAGGGTATGCCATACATGTATACTTATTTTGGTGTGATCATGTAGCCCCATTTGGGTAAGATAGAGTATTGGCAATGGATTTTAGATGACATTGATGAGGTTGTGTGGAGACCTTACTAGTTCACAGAGCCATGGACGGATGATGATGATCAGATGGTATACTTCTTCGGTCTGAGGTATTTTGTTGGCCGAATACTTGTAGTGATAGAGAAGTTTTGTTTTAGGTGGGTCGTGAGATAGTTCAGTCAGTGGTAGGGCATGCTACAGGGGTCAACTCATTATGCTCGAGTACATTCAAAGAGAGCGGTGTGGGGACAAACTTTGGAGTATGAGGTTTTTCTAGAGGCCTTTTTGTAGATGATAGACACACCATAGCCATAGGCCTTGTGAGATGGGGTGGTAGATGTAGGGATGGAGGGGGATTATGCATGGTGGTTTCAGGAGCATCCCTTCCCTAGATACATAGATCTAGTTGAGCTTATTCTGGAAATCAATGAGCCATTGAGTGGGGGAGAGGATGATGATGATGAGGGTGACCCAAGGAGAGGTAGAGGGAGATGGTAGGCTAGAGCCAAGGTGAGAAGTGTGGTCAGAGCATGGGGGAGGCAAGGCTAAGTAGTCATGGTACTACTACAAAGGGGAGTGGCATGAGGCCTAGTGCAAGGACCAGTGGGTGCAAAGAGGGTTGGAGGGATCCAAGGACATGGTGGAGTGAGGGTGAGAGGAGGTTTGGTTGGTGGTGTATGTGTTGGTCAATAGGATAGAGGGGCAAAGTGGGCTAGAGTAGAGTAGGTGAGGGCTAGGTTGCTAGAGGATGTGTAGTTTATCTAGCGCTAGAGGCCATGGGTGTAGGCTCTGATTAGAAATCCACTTAGTGCATAGCCACAAGGATAAAAATAGGTGTTACCAGAGGCATAGCCATAGGTATAGCAGCTGGTACCACTAGATGCAAAACTATCACCAGAGAGGTTAGGGGAATCAATTGATTTGGAGGCTAGGACAAGTGCCATGGAGGCTCAGATGGGTGAGGTGTTGAGTACCCTAGAGACATTTATAGTTGTGATGAAACCAAGGCCACCACCACCACTACCATCGAGGATAGATGGGGCATCAAAAAGTTAGGCTGTTGTGATCAGGCAGGTTGCACCTATGATAGATGTGGCAAAGTAGGTTCCCTGAGAGGGGACGAGTGCCCCCAATGAGCAAGGACCGTTAGATTAGACACCTACACATGGATGAGTGTACATTTGATGTTTATTTGATACTCATTATGTATGATTATTCTTTTGATGTTCATTTGATACTCATGTTGATGGACTTGGTTGATCCTTTGATGTCGTGATTTATTGATGTACATGTTATGTGATCTTTTGATGTTCTCATTGATGTAGTTTATTTGATATTCATGTGGATTTTGGTGTGTGGATGTATTGTCTGATTGTTCTTTTTGTTGTATGAGATATCTGAGCTTGTTGATACTCAGATGTGTGCACTTGTTACATCATGGACTCATGTATGCATGTGATGGTTTGATTTGATGGATATGGTCATAGTAGATACAGATATGTATATATATGTGAATGATTAATGTAGCATGAAAAAATGGATAATGATTAAAATAAATGACATGGCAATAATGATGTAATGAAAAGGTGATGCGATAATATGAGTGTAATGACATGAAATGAAATATGGTACAATGAAATTGGATTTGATGAAATGAGATGTAATGGAATGTAATAAAATGGAATATAATGAAACCTAATGGAATGTAATGAAATGGAATATAATGAAATGTAATGTTATGACATGAAAATATGGAAATTAGATGTGATGAGGTGAGACGTAATGAAATGTAATAAAATGGAATGTAATGAAATGACATTTGGTGTAATGCAACATGATGTAATGAGATGTAATGTGATGTAATAAAGTGATTTGTAATGTAATGTAATGGAATGAGTTATGAAAAAAATGAATTATAATGGGATGAATGTGGTGGTAATGTAATGAAATGTGATAAAATGTGGAACGAAATGATATGTGATGAAATAATATGTGAGGTAATGAAATGAAATGATATGTGAAGAAATGATAGGTAATGAAATTATCAGAGCTAATGTAATGAAATGAAAAGAAATTGGTAAGCGAATAAAAAATGTGATGAAATGGCAAGGAATTTGAAGTAATACGATGTAATCTGAGGAAATATGATATGAGATATGATAAAATAGGATTGTATGTAATGGAAATAAAAACAAATATAATGCAATGCAATTTAATGATATGAAAATGAAATGAATGTTTAAATGAAAATAAAAATGTGAATGAATGAATGTGTGGCAAAGTGTCACAGAATGGAACATGATAAAATGAGAAGAAAAAAGAAAATGTGAAGATGGGATGAAATGATACAAAGTGATAAATAAAAATGTGATAGAATGTAATGTGAAAAATGGAATGTGAATGAAGGTGAAAAATGGAAGGCAATGAAATTGTCTAAGATTCAAAAGTTATGAGATGGAATGTCAACTTTTGAGATTACAAAGCCACGAAATGAAATAGATGAAATGTAGGAATGAAAGGTAATGTGATGAAGAACACAAAATGCAAGTCACAAATGTAGAAAAATAGGGAGAGTGAAATATAATAAAATGAAATGAGCTGTGATATATAAGGAAATGAAATGGGGGGGGGGATGATGTGTGATGTAGTGAATTATGATGAATGAAAAGGAAATGAAATGAGATGTGATGAAATGAAATTGTTTGAGATTCAAAAGCCATGTAATGTAGTATATGATGGGGTGTGATGAGGAATTATAATTTGATACAAGGCAATAGTGACCAAAATTTTTTGAGATTCAAAAGACACGTAATGCAATAGGTGGGATGAAAATATAAGATGATGATGTGAAACAATGTAGTGTGATGCATGGTGGCAATATTGTGAGGAGACAAAGTCCATGATAGTTGAGTGCTAAAAGCTCATCTGGATGTTGATGTTCTTGACTGTTGTTGGATAACCAGTTGTGATTTTGTTGAAGGAATGTCTGAAGGCCTTCTTGTGTAATCTTGATTTGTGTGCCAACCATTTGTTTTTTAAGAACCCAAGATGAAAATGCAAACTAATTGAATGTAACTAACTGTCACTTTGTAAAGAGATACAAAATTAACTGTCATCATAGAGAATTTAATAAAAAGTGACTGAGTACAATCATCACTAGCTCAGCTATGGTGATATGAATAATGTTGGTGTTTTATTTTGATGTTTAACAATGCTAAAACTACTAGGCGAAAAAAGGCTTAGTACCTAGATATCAGTACATACACAACCTAAAGAATAGCCAATTCTCATTATCACTTGCATATGCAAAATACTAGGGCCCAACTCCAACAAAACCTTAGACAGTTTTCTACTCTTTTGGCTCTGTAAAACTAGGGCGGGTGCACCCGGGGATGGTTCAAAGATGGAATAATTGTATGAGAATTATCCTTAGTTTCATTTTGATTCTCATCTCTAAATCCTCAAACATATATGTAAATAACTGATAAACACATCCCTTGAACAGATATGGCCAAGAAATCTTCTATAGCTCTGCAGATGTTTCCAACAACAATGGCTAAATGAAGCTAAAACAATCCATGCAGGCAAGTGCTGGCCAACTTTGAAGATCTTACAGGAAAGATAAGTGAAAATTGATTTTATGATGTATTTTGAAAAAGCTAGTTATAATATACTTCTCTTTTGGCTGAAATACTTTCGATCAGTGCCTAATCCATTGGGAATTCAGAGTCAAGTAAATTCTTAGATCTAATTTGTTGCCTTGCAACGAATTTTCATCAGCAATTCTTACCAGAATTTATCATTCAAAAATCCTTATTAACACCCAAGCAACCTCATCACATTCATTAGAGCCTTTATTTAATCCATTGAATTAACAACAATAACAAATGGATGTACAGTCTTACTAAATTGCAATCAATTGCATAAGCTTTTACTCACACAACATCAAGGTAGCTCAGTATTAAAAAGGAGACAAAATTCAGAGAAGAACAGATATGGGGACAGTTCATAATTTGTATTCATTTCCTTTGAAAATGGTATATCCTTTACAAAAGACCCAGAAAAACCTTCAGAGAAGAAGCACAGTTCTTTCTACATTCATCCATATCTCAGAAATTTTGACAGAAAAAGTATACTATAAACTTCTTTCCCAAAATGTTTGGACCAAAAAAAGAACTAAGCATAATACTTAGTGAAAACCAAATTCGGACCCATCTTTAGCCTTGGGATCTCACTTAAATAATGTGAGATGCAACAAGCTTCAGGCTACAGTAGATGACAGGTGTCCTTCTTTTAAAAAACAAAAACAAGAATAACAGAAAGGTTGATTACAACAGCACTTCTTGGCAGGTCCCTTTCTGTTATGCTTCTTGGTTGTTATGATCTACTCTCACAATCATTCCTCATCTTCAGAGTACATACCCATAAGGTCTGTAAGTGATGTATCATCTTCTGTTACATGCAAACTCACTTTAACCTGGGGATTTTCTATGTCATCATTGCTGACTACAAAAGTAACTATTACTCTTACATCTTCCTCGTCATTGTCTCCTGACATCTGTTCACTAAATTGATCTTTCCATCTGTTAAAAGTATCATCATCTGGCCAATCAAAACTTAGGGTTTCTCTTTGTATCTTTATTAAAGAATTGGCATTTTCTTCTAAATCATCGGATTCTTTTCTTATATCAGCATAATATAATTGTATCTTTACCAGCTCTTCATTTGTCTTTCCCCAAAACCAATGGCCAGTCTCACTGATGATGTTTGTTATTCTGTTATCGAATAATTAATCCATTTCCTTTTTCCATTTGTCTTTTTCCTTTACTGTATCAACAGATTCTAAGGCATAAGGAAATAGGGTGAATTTTTTAGCAAGATATTTTGAAAAACAGAGTATCAATTTTCTCTGTAAAGAATCTCTTTTATTTTCAAAATTATCTAATTGATTCAATAAATCAAAAATCCTTTCAACCTGATGATAAGGCATTTGAACTGTAGATATACAAATAATTGTAACATTATTATTTCTCTGTCTTCACTTCTGTGCAAGAGAATCTAGTCCATTCTTTTCTTTATTTAATTCATCCATGAGGGTTACAATCCTTGTCAACTGATCATAAAAATTTGACCATTGTATTTTATCCCTCAAGTATGTCACACCCTGCCTCCATTTCTCTTCCTGCTGATTTCTAAATTCTATTTGCCACTCATGTAATTTGGTTTTTTCTGCTTCAAATTCCTCTGCAGTATAGAATTGGGGTCTTTCAGGGGTGTCAGGTATCTCAATAATAGGGGTTAATCCCACAGATGACTGTGGGGGATATGCAATTCTTAGTGTACTGGATTCTCCCACTTTTCTCTTTCCAAGTACCTTTTCTAATTGAGATACCCTGTTTTCTAACTCAATTCTCCTTTTTACCTCTTGGTTATAGGCTTCCACCACTATTTCATATTTATTATGCATATCAATCATTTCCCTCTCTTCTCTTTCCGCAGTAGCCAGGGAAAATTTAGAATAATCCACATTTATGTGGGCTGCCTGTACATTTGAAGTGTCAGCAACTCTTCTTACAATGATACTCCCTGTTAATCCTGAATCATCAGGCTGTGATGAAGTAATTCTGGATCCTCTTCTCAGGGACCACATAACAAGGGCAGCTTGATCATTGCTGAATGCTGTACCCAAGAATTCCTCTTTATTTGGATCCTGGAGTCCTAAATTATTTAAAACAGAATTAAAAATTAATGCGTCAGCAATGTCCCAATTGGGCAATAATAAAACATTAGCATTTTTTACCATCTGTCTTCCCTCATCAGGGGTTATATTTTGGAACTCTTGCACCATTTGTTCCTTTATTAGATTTTTAATGGAGGTCTCATCCATTTCTGGATGTTCTGCTCTCATATTATTGCACCTTTGCTCAAAAATGTGCATGTTTACTCTCCATGCAAACTGATGGAAAGCCCTAGATCTTACAAAATTGTTATCAAACAAAAAATGTTGACTGGCTTGTTCCAAAATAGGGTCCAATTCCCTTCCTCTGAAATCTGCTGTAGTTAATTCAAAACTCGGTACAGGGGGTTCCTGAGGGTTCCCTTCATCAATCTCTGCTTGTGTAACAAAAATTTCTCCTTGTGACCCCATTTGTTCGAATTGCTCATTGGTGAGCTCTTCTTCCTCAATTCTTATTGGGGTTTGAGAAGGTGAGCCACTTTCATCAGGGGATTCTTCCTCCCTTATTATTCTCCTTCTTTTGGGGGAAGGTTCAGGGGGTCTTTCTTCTAGGACAGTGCTGGTGGATCCAACTATCTGTTTTTCTTTATGCACAACGGGCACCTGCTGTCGGACAATAGTATATCCTGTTTTCTTCCGTACCACCAGTGGACCTATTCCAATGTTGGGGGTGAAACCCAATTTTCTCATAATTTCTCTGGCTTTATCTGGAAAAGAATTAATAAAATGCTATTTTTTCTCATTCATTACTTCCATTATCTCCGAGAAAGTACTCATGAGCTTATGTATTTTATCTGCATTGTTTGCAGCATTACTAAGAGGACTGAAATCTTTATCAAAACAATTAATGAATTCAAAAACTTTTGAATAGACTCTCCATTTTTCTTTCTTTATTTCTTGCTCATGGAGAGAGTATTCATTTCTTATTATATCTTCAGGAAAATAGAATTCATGTTGAACTGGACGAAGCTTGATTCTCAATCTAAGGGCAGAGTTAAAGAAACCTTCTGTATCACAAAAACGAGAGTGAGACATTGCCATTTTATATTGATCCAAAATTTTATGGAGAAAGACCCACCCTTCTTTAGTTATCACAAACTGGTGACCTATAGTACAAGTAGGAAAAATTGATCCTGTCCCCCTTTTGTGCAAAAAGGCCTCCTCCACTCCTCCCATCTGCCACAAAAATTCAGCTATCCCTACCTTTAAAGGTACCTGATAGGGTAACACATGGGGTGTTCCTTTGAATCCATAGACCCTGATGACCGTTGAGACTGAATATGGGATAATATCTCCCCAATTATGTGAAACTTTTAGATTATGGGTTTTGTCCATAGGCCTGACAAGGTGCATTAATGCCTTAGGGATTCTGGGATTGTCACTCAATATCAGGCACCTTAGTTTGGAGGCAAATTTCCTATCAAATCTAACGAAGCTAGCATTTTCTGCTTCCCAGGTCATGTCTGCACTCCATAATTGGACTGGCAGTGCTTCCCCTTCTTGTTATCTATTTGAAACCATTTCTTTACCAAAATAAGTGGCCCCTTTAAAAAGAAACATATGCATCAGTAAGGAATACTGACCCCAAACCTTTTCCACCTTGCCCTGTGCAATCCCCACCAATCCATGATTAATCTCATTCGCCAAGTAAGATGCAAAATCAAAAATTATTTCCACACCAAAAGAAGAGATTTGGGTGATCATATACATGAAGCTCACAGGAATAAAATCTTCTTCGCCCTCTCCGAAGACTCTGCACAGGGTCCTATATATCTCCACTGCCCTGGCTTTAAAACATGATTTCTTGAAGGGTTCTTTAGAAGATGATGTTATGGTTGGGAGGCCTCCAATCCGGCCTATGTGGGCTTTCAGTGCACCTTGTCTAACTACATCCCTCTTGGATATATATTCTTTTTCTAAATCTATCAGATTAATGGGAACATGATACATGGTGAGGGGTCCCAGACTGAAAACCTTCCTAATCTCCTCGGGACTGATGGTAACTAAAGCCTCACCATCTATTCTTCTCACTACCTTAGTGGCTTGGTCATAGTTTTTTGCTATAGCTTCAAGCAGGTCAAAATCCATAAACACGTTGGGGACAACAAGCTTCCCAAGATCAAAATTCCATATATTGGCATGAGGGGCATATAACTTCCTTTCTGCAAACCATTTTTTGAATAAACTCAAACCAGTTTGAGAAGTTTGAGCATCCCAGACCCAATTACCCTTATCATACAATCCATCAGCTACCCTAAGCCTAGGGTTGAGTGAGGTTAACCTCTTAACTTGCACCGTTTCTACAGTAGATTCAGGAAGTAACTCAAGCAAATCATCATGCACATTTCTATCCAGGTAGTTTACTGCACCTGTAAATCCCTTCTTAGGAGGCATCTTGGGCCATCCCTTTTAAAACTTAAAAGCTTACAAAGATGATGGCAGTTTTACTTACTTGAATTCTGTCTCAATTCTCCTTTGTATTCCTACAAAATTTCAACGAACAGATAACTTGACAATTTTTTATCAACCTTGGCACGCTTTTCTTTCAGTAATGGCTTCTGCACAAGAATGGCTTCAAATCTTTTCTCGCGTGAAATGAAACTGATGCAATCTCTCTATATTATACTCTGTTTTTCCTCACGGACGAAGCTTTCTTGTCTAATTAATACAGAGAGTGGCACTACATTTTTTATTTAAAACTGCGCCGTTGATCTTCAAAGATCCTACAATCATGTGGTACAAAGAGAACAACTAGGAGTTATATTTGCCATGTCAGTTATTTTACCCAATGAGAGCTTGCCACGTACATAATTCTTTCTTTTGATGGTGCTTACATTTAGACCCACTGACGACAGAGAACATGTGTCAGCATGTCGCTACTTCGTTATGCATAAAGAACAAGCACCTTGCCATGACGAGGTGGCGACAACCGTTGATCGGATCAAGAAATGATCGAAAGATACGCTACAGGACTTCTTAAGAAAGAAGGTGGCGGGCCCATCTCGCTATGTCACTGTAATTATCTTCCTTGCAACTCTTCATAGCGAGGTAGCGAGCTCCGTTGATCCACTTCAAGCTGACGTTCCAGATTTCTTGTACATTTAGTCAGATAGGTATTAATGAGAATCGGATCTCTGCATAGCTGGCACATGTCAAAATTTATCACAGTCATCTGTCATTACGCGTCATCAAAGATCTTGCCAATCTTTTGCCATTTTACGGGGCCTCGCTAACTCGCTAACGGTGAAGCACCTCAAATTTCCGATAGTGAGGTAGCGAGCTTCGGTACTTAAAAGGATTCCGTGCCGAAAAATGCAAGGGTTACCTAGTAATTACTTCTGTTAATTAAAACTGATTCTGACAATGGTATTTATGACTGGTCATGCCACCTGGTGTAATTATGATACAAGCAAGATGCAATGTCATCATTTTTAGATTTTCACGTGGCCTCGCTACTTCACTAACGGTAAAGTGCCTGAATTTTCCCATAGCGAGGTGGTGGAACTTCCGGAAAAATCAACATTTCGGCTCTGATGTCAGATATTCTAGTGGGTCCCTTTCCCCCCTCTTTTTTTTGGATGGCGAATTGCAAAGTGTACCTGCACAATAAAACATTTAATAAGCAAATCTCCGATCGCCGCATCTTCACTTCATGGTCCCACCGCTTAAAAAAAACTCAACACTCGCTATCTCACTATACTTAATGAGCATGCAACTCTCAATAGCGAGGTAATGCCAGTGGTAGATCTAATCAGATCCGATGGTTGGGACAAATAGAAAGAAAGGTAACCTGGGAGAAAGGAAAAGGAATATGAAAGCATATTCGCCTCTTTTGAAAATTGAAAATTTCGCGCCCAACCATTTATGAATAGGGATGAATACAGGGCTTATATGGTGATTATTTCTTATAGATGGTTTATCCAAAACCCTATGCCTCACTTAGACATAGAACATCTGACTTTTCTATGGTTTAACTGAAAAATTTTTTACTGCAGAAAAAGTCAGATCAACAGTGGCTCTTTCTGGGGATGATAGACTACTTGAGTCTATGCAAGGATTCAGAATCTATGGGAGAGCAGACCACACATCCGGGAAGTGACAACTTCTTCAAAGAGCACAGAGCAACACACAAAAACAAAAACTCAGACTGTACAGGGATTTACAGAAAACAGGATGCCAGGAAAACCTAAAACTATTGTTCATGGAAGAAAATAAGTATTTTTTCAAGAAAAATACCTCTTCAAGAACTGTCCATGAACTAGCAATTCAAGAATATTATCAAACATATCTTTGATTATGTAAGAATCTTCACCCCAAGCATTCTCAATGAGATATGGGCCTGACCAAATGGGATCAAATTTGCCATGTTTTCCTTTATCTTCAATTCTGGCGTTCCACATTAAGACTAGGTCTCCATTTTCAAATTTCTTGTTTACAGTTCTTTTATCATAGAGTTTTTTGACTTGTAACTGCAATTTTTGATTTCTCAGAGATGCTTCTCTTCTGGCTTCGGTCAATCCTACCAATTCATTCATTCATTCTTTCATTTCATCAGTAGTATCTTCATCATATGACTGGATGTAATTGTATAATCCCATCAAATTGTTCTGGGGCATTCTAGCTTGAATTCCATACACTAAATCAAATGGAGCCACCCCAATTGCCTTCTTTACAGTTACTCTGTCAGCCCATATTGCCAACTGTAACTTGGAATCCCATGCCCTTTTATTATCGTCCAAGGTTCTCTTAATGATTTTCAACAAGCTTTTATTTGTGGACTCAGCTTGCCCATTCCCTTGTGGATGATATGGGGCAGATGTTGTTCTTTTCATTCCATATTTATCACAAAACTTGATGAATTCCTCAGACCTAAAACACATAGCATTATCTGTGACAACTTTCTGTGGACATCCAAATCTGGAAATGATATTATTCAATAAGAAATTATTTACCACTTTACTCGTTGCATTTCTGGTAGGGATAGCCTCTACCCATTTTGTAAAGTAGTCAGTAGCAACCAGAATCCAAGAATAGCCATTACTGGACTTGGGAAAAATTTCTCCTATGAAGTCCAGACCCCATTGTTGAAAAGGTGCTTTAGTTTCAACTGGCTTCAGTGGAGTATTTCCTGAGAATTTCAGCTTCCCAGCAAATCTCTGACAAGGATCACATTTCTTAACCATAACTTGAGCATCTTTGAACAAAGTAGGCCACCAGAAACCAGCTCTCATTATCTTATGCGCAGTAGTCTTGGCCATGTAATGTCCTCCACATACTCCAGCATGCATTTCTTTCAAAATATCTTTTTCCCTTTCTTTGTCAACACATTTCAACAGAACTCCTTCAAAGTTTCTCCACCATAATTTATTTTGAACAATTACATACCTGATGGCTTGCAATTTAATATTCCTTTTTTCATTATCAGGCAGATGGGGAGGAACTTCCATATGTTGCAAGTAATGTATAACATTAACGTACCAGTCACACTGGTCCATGTCGCATAAATCAATTCTGAAATCATCATTTACTAGGTTTATCTGATTAGCTTCCAGGTTAGTTTTGGCCATAATTTTGACCAAACCTTGACCTCTTACTAACTTAGTTATCTGCATATCAATGTTAAATTCTTGGATTCTATTTATCCATCTACATCTCCTTCCTGACACTTCCTGCTGAGAGAAAATATCTTTAACTGCAGCACTAGGTACAAAGGTAATAATAGTAGCACCTACCAAATAACTTCTGAATGCTTTTACAGCCTTTACCAAAGCATATGCTTGTTTTTCATTTATTTCATACTTCAGTTCAGCATGCTGCAGGGATTTGCTAAAAAAGGCAATAGGCTGTTCATACCCTTCTTGGTTTTTCTGTAATAAAACTGCAGCTACAGTATGGAATGATGCAAAAGAAAAAATATGCATGGGTTTTGTATAATCTGGGGTCCTCAACACTGGAGCATTTTTTATCGCAGTTTTTATATCCTGGAATGCCTGTGAAGGTTCACCATTCCAATCTATAACAGTTCCTTTCTTGAGCATTTTTGAAATGGGTCTACTGATTTCAGCGAAATTGGTAACAAACCTCCTCAGAAAATTAACCTGGCCAAAAAAGGACTGTATACCTTTCATTTTTTTAGGTTTAGGGACTTTATCAATAGCTATTACCCTTTCTGGGTCTATTTTTACCCCATCCTTGGACACTATGTGTCCTAATAACTTTCCTTCTGTGACCCCAAACGAGCATTTCTTTGGGTTTAGGGATACCCCATATTCCAAGGCTTTTATAAAATTTTTTTCCAAATGTTTGCAGTGATCTTCAGCCTTGTTAGAATACGCTGTAAGATCATCCTGGTACACAACCATAAATTTGTCAATATATTCATGAAATGCTACATCCATGGCTCTTTGGAAAGTAGCTCCTGCATTAATCAAGCCAAAAGGCATCCTCACATACACATACGTTCCCCAAGGGGTTATGAAGGCTATTTTGAACTGTTCACTTTCTTTTACCAGAACTTGATTATATCCAGAAAAGCCATCCATCATTGACATCAATTCAGAGCCGGTCACTTGTTGCAACATGGCTTCCATATTAGGTAAGCCATAATTATCTTTTAGAGATGCAATGTTTAGATTTCTAAAATCCACACAAAGCCTAATATCTCCATTCTTTTTTCTTACAGGAACAAGGTTTGAAACCCAAGTGGAATGCCTAATTGGTTTGATTATTCCACCATCTCTCAATTTTGTCAGTTCTTCCTGCATTTTTGGGGCAAGGGTAGGATTGATTGGCCTCTGTTTTTGCCTAAAAGGTTTTACATTTTCTTTCAACGGTATGACATGCTGGAAAAGGTCCTCCCTATAAGCTTTAAGGTCATCATATGACCAAGCAAAAACATGCCTATACTTTCTAAGTAGGTCAATCAATGCTTTTCTGATTTGAACTGGCAGATCTTGGCCGATGTAAACCCTTTTAGGGAATTCATCCGTTCCCAAATTCATTTCTTCTAACTCCTGCGGTTTGGGGTCCTTTATCCCCGATTTTACTCTGTCTTGGTTATCAAAAATATTCTCCAAGACTACCAACCCCTTAGGCATCTTATTTGTTTTTAATTGCATGATTTCTTGACCAAAAATGGTTTCCTTCCCATTTATGGTTTCAATCAGTCCATTGCAGTCCATCTCCTGCCCATGGTATTTGTCTTCATTTAGCAAAAAATTTGTGATATCTTTGTCATCTTCAAACACCTGCCAATTTTCAATGTTGTCAGGTATAGGAGGTCTGTTTTGGGCCTCAATCTGGGAGATTCTTGCAAATGATATTTCTTTTGGTTTGATAGCTACATTGGCCAGAAGATCAGCCATTTTATTCTGGGTCCTATCTCTCCATGAGATCCCAAATGCATCAAAGAATTCTATTTGATCCCAGACTGCGTTTCTATATTGTTTTAATCTCCTATTTTTTGAGGAGTAGGTTCCTTTAATCTGAGAGATGATCAATTCAGAATCCCCTATGACACACAATTTCTTAATTTTGTGGTGTGTGGCCACTTTGAGACCTAGCAGTAATGCTTCATATTCAGCAATGTTATTAGTGCAAGAAAACTTCAAGGTGAATGAATACCTGAAGGTGTTATTTTCAGGGGACACAAAGACTACACCTGCCCCTGCACCCTCTTTAGAACTAGCCCCATCAAAGAACATTGTCCACAATTTTGGTGAATTCATGCAACATTCAACCTCATTTTCAATGATATCAGGTAAGTTTTCCACTTCCTGAATAATTAATTCAGCCCTGAAAGCATTAATCCCAGTGTCTAGGAAACAGGTGGTATCTTTGTCAATTTCTTCACCTAAGATGTGGTTAACCCTTGGTTCCCTATTTACCCTGACAGCTTTGTCCCCTATATGGAAGGTGGCATAAGTAAGGTCACATTGTAGGCTTCCCCCCATGGCGGCACTCCATTTTCTGGAAAGTAGCATCCCGTAGTGTGGGGGTATATCCACTACAAGGACAGACATGGTTAATTCTACCTCAAGAAATGTAGCCAGTTTGAATGGTAAGGCATTTATAGTACCTATTACTGGAACCTCTCTAGCATCCATCCCTCGGCATCTACCTTGCTTAGTATCCACCTTCAATCCTAGGGCTTCCATTACTTTAAAAGGCATTATAGTGTTGGAAGCTCCAGAATCTATCATACAATTTTTCAAGGTTTTCCCTTTTATGATTAGACTAAGGAAAAAAGGATCAATATCTTGCATGAACGCAACTGATGAATCATCTAAGAACATCTGAGGAATCTGGGATATAATACCATTGTCCTCTATTATTAATGGGGTCTGTTGGGCTACAGCTTGATCATCAATACTATTGTTGTTTGCTATTCCACCCAACCATGACAAAGCTTTATTTTTATGCTCTTCAATTCTAAAAAGCTCAGACAAGGGTACTTTCACAGTAATTTGAGATAACATGGCAATCATATCAACAGGTTCAACCACAGTAAGTTTTACAATAGTACCTGGAATCAGAGTCTTTTGAGTAGTGGGCACCACTTTTTGCTTGACAACATCCGGTTCTAATTTCTCTGGTTGCACTATGGTCTTTGTTGCTTCACCTTTTTGAAATTGAACCTTCTTTTTTGGTTCCCATTTCTGACCCTTGTTCTCCTTGATCTTAGACACATCTATACTGGCTTTCTTGTGTTGATCATCTGTCTTATGAGTGGTGTCTTTGATGAACATACTAGATGGCCTTCCTGCCTCATTATTTATTGCTCTATTTCTCAAATTGTAATTACTATGGACTTGTGAAATCATCTCGGCTGTAATTCTATCAATTTCCTCCTTGGAGGGGATTCTTAGGTTTGTGAAACCTACTTCAGAAAATGTATTGCATGCCTTATCTGTATCATTCTTTTCATCATCTGAAAATATTTGCTGATGATGTAACTGGTAAGCAATTCTTTGGTTGGTAACATCATTCTCAGGTTCTTCTGAATCAGAATCTATCAAATCATCAGATGTGTTTGCCATATTGCAGCTTATATCATCATGGTTTTTTTCTTCTATTTCTTCTTCTGCTTGCACTCCTTGAGCTTGGGCGAACGACTGGGCAACAACACAATAATCAACAGAATGAGGTGATTGGCATATAATGCACCACGGTACATCATCATTCATATTTACAGTGTTCCTTTGCAGGGGGTCTGGGGTACCCTTATCTTTCATATTTTGGATATGGTTGGGAACTGGTTTACCATCTTTCCATTAGGTGGTGTAAGGGCAATTCTGCATCCTAGGCTGTCTATTGAAATCGTTGTTATTCACAGGGGTTCTCTCAGTAACATTTGTCTTATTGAAAATAGTAGGATTCATCTTCTTGAGCATTTCTAAAACATGGCCTATAGTAGGTTCTTCAGGCCTTTTTCCTATGGGAGTTTTGTCACCTTCCCTTTTATTATTATTCTTAGGGTTGAAAAGCTTAGGATCATCCCTCCTCCTTAATTTTCCAGAGGCCTTTCTATTATTTTCTATATTCACCGCAACTCTATAGGCATCTCTTAAAGTTTTAGGATCCTTATCTCTCAGTTGGTAGGCCATTTTGCTATCAAAGGCATTGAAATAGGTTGTAAGACAGACGTCTTCATTTAACCGCATAAACTGAAATAGTTTGTACATCCCTTTCTGAAATCTCACATTGAAATCAAATGTGGATTCATTTGGATTCTTCTTGATATTGTTGAACTCATTCAACATGAATCCTGCATTAGTATTGTCCCCATATTGTTCTTTGAACAATTTCTCCAAATCACTCCATGAAGTAATACTATCATCAGGCAACCTCCTGAACCAATCCCTTGCATCCTCTGTGAGTGAATGCACAAATAATTTCATCACCATGTCCTCATGTTCAACTTCATAATCATTGAGCATGTCAATGAAAATTCTCAAATTTTCTTCACCAGTAACAGCATTATTCCAGAAAACTTAACCACTTTATCCCTTAAATCAAAAGATATGGGATAGGGGGCACCAGGAATACCGGCAAATGATATTTGTCTATATTTTTCGAAGTATATAGGTTTCTTCTGGAAACTAGGAGCGTTAGAGGTACTAGCTGCATTAGCTTGAGTTAGGAGAGTAGCTTGGGATAGCTGTGGTGGGACAAATGGGACTTGAGTGCCAATATTGGAAGATGAGGTAGGAGCAGATTGGGGTGCTTTCTGAGTCAGGATTATGGGAGCATTAACTGGTGTAGGATTTGTAGGTGTGATAGACAAACTAGGCCATGAATTCAATGCAGAATTAGACTTTATGAATTAGATTTTCCTTCTGGTTTCTACGGCCTGAGCTTCATTTTCAACCTTCTCAAGTTCTTTTGCAAGGTCTTCCCTCTCTTTTCGAGCCTTCTCTAGTTCTAGATCTAATTTTGATATGGAGGGTTGTATAGGTTTTCTCGGTATGGCTTGAGGCTCATTTATTTGGATTCCTATAGCCTTGCCTTTCCCTTTATCTGGAACTGTTCCAGTGGGCTCTATTGGATTAACTTGAATGGGTTTATAAGCTTGAACTTGAGCAATAATTGGTTCTTGCCTTTGATTTAGGAGTTTTTCCTATTGTTGAACTTTAGCTCTTAGATTATCAACATTTCCAAAGACATCCTGATGGAGCGTGGGGGTATTCTCTTCTAATTTTTTATTTTGCTCTTTCAAAGCAACCATCCTTCTTAGTAGAGTATCTCTTTCTATTATTGCATCCAAAGTGGCTCGCTCCCTTTCCTTTTCAAGACGGATGCGCTTAGCTTCTTCCTCAGCAATCCATTTCTTCAAAAATCCTATTTCAGATTGCACTTCTTTAGAATCAGCAGAGGTTGCCTCGGAATCAGCAGGATCATCTAGATCTATAAGGTTTGGTTCCATATATGGGGCTACTCTGGGATTAAAAAGGGTATCAGATGAACTCCTAAATCCTAGCCTACAATTTATATCTGCTACAGGCCCTAGTCTTGGTGAAGCAATTCCCATAGTAGATACGTCTTTATCTTGAAAAACTCTCTGATCTGGTAATGGAGTACTGAAAATACCTCCTAAAAGTCTTGTATTTTCGGATTCAGAACTAAGCGAAGATGATTCTCTTGCTATTATCGGTTGATAATGGGAATTTACAGAGGCATTACCTCTAGGCTTCCAAGTAGGATTTGGATCTATTCTTTTCTTATTTTGGTTCTTCCTACCACCTTGGGGTAAATCAGTATACATTGATACATCGAGATTGGCTCTCATGTAAGCCCTTGTGTTTTTTCTCTTGTCAGCCATATTCTCTTTTTGTTACAATAAGCACTAGCTTCAAAACCTTGACTGAGTCGCCACCCTTTTTTGGGAAAATATAATAACACTTCTTACTGACAGAAAGAAAATAATACACAAGTGGGAATAAAAATATGGCACAAAGAGATCAATCACTGATGTTGTAAGACTGCAACTCTTGCTTGTTAGATAAGACACTCGGATAAGCTGGATGCGTCAGTGTGTAGCAATGGTACTTGGGTTTATATCTTCTTTAAATTCTCAAGTTTTGACACTAAAGATTCCCCTATAGCTACGGGCAAAATAAAGATCACACGACACATACTTACTTAGTAAGACTAAAGACAATTGCAGTACTTTTTACAGATGTGTTAGACATTCCCCAGCATAGTCGCCATTTTGTTGGTGTTTTATTTTGATGTTTAACAATGCTAAAACTACTAGGCGAGAAAAGGCTTAGTACCTAGATATCAGTACATACACAACCTAAAGAATAGCCAATTCTTATTATCACTTGCATATGCAAAATACTAGGGCCCAACTCCAACAAAATCTTAGACGGTTTTCTACTCTTTTGGCTCTGTAAAACCAGGGCGGGTGCACCCGGGGATGGTTCAAAGATGGAATAATTGTATGAGAATTATCCTTAGTTTCATTTTGATTCTCATCTCTAAATCCTCAAACATATATGTAAATAACTGATAAACACATCCCTTGAACAGATATGGCCAAGAAATCTTCTATAGCTCTGCAGATGTTTCCAACAACAATGGCTAAATGAAGCTAAAACAATCCATGCAGGCAAGTGCTGGCCAAATTTGAAGATCTTACAGGAAAGATAAGTGAAAATTGATTTTATGATGTATTTTGAAAAAGCTAGTTATAATATACTTCTCTTTTGGATGAAATACTTTCGATCAGTGCCTAATCCATTGGGAATTCAGAGTCAAGTAAATTATTAGATCTAATTTGTTGCCTTGCAACGAATTTTCATCAGCAATTCTTACCAGAATTTATCATTCAAAAATCCTTATTAACACCCAAGCAACCTCATCACATTCATCAGAGCCTTTATTTAATCCATTGAATTAATAGCAATAACAAATGGATGTACAGTCTTACTAAATTGCAATCAATTGCATAAGCTTTTACTCACACAACATCAAGGTAGCTCAGTATTAAAAAGGAGACAAAATTCAGAGAAGAACAGATATGGGGACAGTTCATAATTTGTATTCATTTCCTTTGAAAATGGTATATCCTTTACAAAAGACCCAGAAAAACCTTCAGAGAAGAAGCACAGTTCTTTCTACATTCATCCATATCTCAGAAATTTTGACAAAAAAAGTATACTATAAACTTCTTTCCCAAAATGTTTGGACCAAAAACAGAACTAAGCATAATACTTAGTGAAAACCAAATTTGGACCCATCTTTAGCCTTGGGATCTCACTTAAATAATGTGAGATGCAACAAGCTTCAGGCTACAGTAGATGACAGGTGTCCTTCTTTTAAAAAACAAAAAAAGGAATAACAGAAAGGTTGATTACAACATCACTTCTTGGCGGGTCCCTTTCTGTTATGCTTCTTGGTTGTTATGATCTGCTCTCACAATCATTCCTCATCTTCAGAGTACATACCCATAAGGTCTGTAAGTGATGTATCATCTTCTGTTACATGCAAACTCACTTTAACCTGGGGATTTTCTATGTCATCATTGCTGACTACAAAAGTAACTATTACTCTTACATCTTCCTCGTCATCGTCTCCTGACATCTGTTCACTAAATTGATCTTTCCATCTGTTAAAAGTATCATCATCTGGCCAATCAAAACTTAGGGTTTCTCTTTGTATCTTTATTAAAGAATTGGCATTTTCTTCTAAATCATCGAATTCTTTTCTTATATCAGCATAATATAATTGTATCTTTACCAGCTCTTCATTTGTCTTTCCCCAAAACCAATGGCCAGTCTCACTGATGATGTTTGTTATTCTGTTATCGAATAATTCATCCATTTCCTTTTTCCATTTGTCTTTTTCCTTTACTGTATCAACAAATTCTAAGGCACAAGGAAATAGGGTGAATTTTTTAGCAAGATATTTTGAAAAATAGAGTATCAATTTTCTCTGTAAAGAATCTCTTTTATTTTCAAAATTATCTAATTGATTCAATAAATCAAAAATCCTTTCAACCTGATGATAAGGCATTTGAACTGTAGATATACAAATAATTGTAACATCATTATTTCTCTGTCTCCACTTCTGTGAAAGAGAATCTGGTCCATTCTTTTCTTTATTTAATTCATCCATGAGGGTTACAATCCTTGTCAACTGATCATAAAAATTTGACCATTGTATTTTATCCCTCAAGTATGTCACACCCTGCCTCCATTTCTCTTCTTGCTGATTTCTAAATTCTATCTACCACTCATGTAATTTGGTTTTTTCTGCTTCAAATTCCTCTGCAGTATAGAATTGGGGTCTTTCAGGGGTGTCAGGTATCTCAATAATAGGGGTTAATCCCACAGATGACTGTGGGGGATATGAAATTCTTAGTGTACTGGATTCTCGCACTTTTCTCTTTCCAAGTACCTTTTCTAATTGAGATACCCTGTTTTCTAACTCAATTCTCCTTTTTACCTCTTGGTTATAGGCTTCCACCATTATTTCATATTTATTATGCATATCAATCATTTCCCTCTCTTCTCTTTCCGCAGTAGCCAGGGAAAATTTAGAATAATCCACATTCATGTGGGCTGCCTATACATTTGAAGTGTCAGCAACTCTTCTTACAATGATACTCCCTATTAATCCTGAATCATCAGGCTGTGATGAAGTAATTCTGGATCCTCTTCTCAGGGACCACATAACAAGGGCAGCTTGATCATTGCTGAATGCTGTACCCAAGAATTCCTCTTTATTTGGATCCTGGAGTCCTAAATTATTTGAAACAGAATTAAAAATTAATGCGTCAGCAATGTCCCAATTGAGAAATAATAAAACATTAGCATTTTTTACCATCTGTCTTCCCTCATCAGGGGTTATATTTTGGAACTCTTGCACCATTTTTTCCTTTATTAGATTTTGAATGGAGGTCTCATCCATTTCTGGATGTTCTGCTCTCATATTATTGCACCTTTGCTCAAAAATGTGCATGTTTACTCTCCACGCAAACTGATGGAAAGCCCTAGATCTTACAAAATTGTTATCAGACAAAAAATGCTGACTGGCTTGTTCCAAAATAGGGTCCAATTCCCTTCCTCTGAAATCTGCTGTAGTTAATTCAAAACTCAGTACAGGGGGTTCCTGAGGGTTCCCTTCATCAATCTCTGCTTGTGTAACAAAAATTTCTCCTTGTGACCCCATTTGTTCGAATTGCTCATTGGTGAGTTGTTCTTCCTCAATTCTTATTGGGGTTTGAGAAGGTGAGACACTTTCATTAAGGGATTCTTCCTCCCTTATTATTCTCCTTCTTTTGGGGGAAGGTTCAGGGGGTCTTTCTTCTAGGACAGTGCTGGTGGATCCAACTATCTGTTTTTCTTTATGCACAACGGGCACCTGCTGTCGGACAATAGTATATCCTATTTTCTTCCGTACCACCAGTGGACCTATTCCAATGTTGGGGGTGAAACCCAATTTTTTCATAATTTCTTTGGCTTTATCTGGAAAAGAATTAATAAAATGCTATTTTTTCTCATTCATTACTTCCATTATCTCCGAGAAAGTACTCATGAGCTTATGTATTTTATCTGCATTGTTTGCAGCATTACTAAGAGGACTGAAATCTTTATCAAAACAATTAATTAATTCCAAAACTTTTGAATAGACTCTCCATTTTTCTTTCTTTATTTCTTGCTCATGGAGAGAGTATTCATTTCTTATTATATCTTCAGGAAAATAGAATTCATGCTGAACTGGACGAAGCTTGATTCTCAATCTAAGGGCAGAGTTAAAGAAACCTTCTGTATCACAAAAATGAGAGTGAGACACTGCCATTTTATATTGATCCAAAATTTTATGGAGAAAGACCCACCCTTCTTTAGTTATCACAAACTGGTGGGCTATAGTACAAGTAGGCAAAATTGATCCTGTCCCCCTTTTGTGCAAAAAGGCCTCCTCCACTCCTCCCAACTGCCACAAAAATTCAGCTATCCCTACCTTTAAAGGTACCTGATAGGGTAACACATGGGGTGTTCCTTTGAATCCATAGACCCTGATGACCGTTGAGACTGAATATGGGATAATATCTCCCCAATTATGTGAAACTTTTAGATTATGGGTTTTGTCCATAGGCCTGACAAGGTGCATTAATGCCTTAGGGATTCTGGGATTGTCACTCAATATGAGGCACCTTAGTTTGGAGGCAAAGTGCCTATCAAATCTAACGAAGCTAGCATTTTCTACTTCCCAGGTCATGTCTGCACTCCATAATTGGACTGGCAGTGCTTCCCCTTCTTGTTCTCTATTTAAAACCATTTCTTTACCAAAATAAGTGGCCCCTTTAAAAAGAAACATATGCATCAGTAAGGAATACTGACCCCAAACCTTTTCCACCTTGCCCTGTGCAATCCCCACCAATCCATGATGAATCTCATTCGCCAAGTAAGATGCAAAATCAAAAATTATTTCCACACCAAAAGAAGAGATTTGGGTGATCATATACATGAAGCTCACCGGAATAAAATCTTCTTCGCCCTCTCCGAAGAATCTGCACAGGGTCCTATATATCTCCACTGCCCTGGCATTAAAACATGATTTCTTGAAGGGTTCTTTAGAAGATGATGTTATGGTTGGGAGGCCTCCAATCTGGCCTATGTGGGCTTTCAGTGCACCCTGTCTAACTACATCCCTCTTGGATATATATTCTTTTTCTAAATCTATCAGATTAATGGGCACATGATACATGGTGAGGGGTCCCAGACTGAAAACCTTCCTAATCTCCTCGAGACTGATGGTAACTAAAGCCTCACCATCTATTCTTCTCACTACCTTAGTGGCTTGGTCATAGTTTTTTGCTATAGCTTCAAGCAGGTCAAAATCCATAAACACGCTGGGGACAACAAGCTTCCCAAGATCAAAATTCCATATATTGGCATGAGGGGCATATAACTTCCTTTCTGCAAACCATTTTTTGAATAAACTCAAACCAGTTTGAGAAGTTTGAGCATCCCGGACCCAATTACCCTTATCATACAATCCATCAGCTACCCTAAGCCTAGGGTTGAGTGAGGTTAACCTCTTAACTTGCACCGTTTCTACAGTAGATTCAGGAAGTAACTCAAGCAAATCATCATGCACATTTCTATCCAGGTAGTTTACTGCACCTGTAAATCCCTTCTTAGGAGGCATCTTGGGCTATCCCTTTTAAAACTTAAAAGCTTACAAAGATGATGGTAGTTTTACTTGAATTCTGTCTCAATTCTCCTTTGTATTCCTGCAAAATTTCAGCGAACAGATAACTTGACAATTTTTTATCAACCTTGGCACTCTTTTCTTTCAGTAATGGCTTCTGCACAAGAATGGCTTCAAATCTTTTCTCGCGTGAAATGAAACTAATGCAATCTCTCTGTATTATACTCTATTTTTCCTCACGGACGAAGCTTTCTTGTCTAATTAATACAGAGAGTGGCACTGCATTTTTTATTTAAAACTGCGCCGTTGATCTTCAAAGATCCTATGATCATGCGGTACAAAGAGAACAACTAGGATTTATATTTGCCATGTCAGTTATTTTACCCAATGAGAGCTTGCCACGTATAGAATTCTTTCTTTTGATGGCGCTTACATTTAGACCCATTGACGACGGAGAACACGTGTCAGCATGTCGCTACTTCATTATGCATAAAGAACAAGCACCTTGCCATGATGAGGCGGCGGCAACCGTTGATCGGATCAAGAAATGATCGAAAGATACGCTACAGGACTTCTTAAGAAAGAAGGCGGCGGGCCCATCTCGCTATGTCGCTGTAATTATCTTCCTTGCAACTCTTCATAGCGAGGTAGCGAGCTCTGTTGATCCACTTCAAGCTGACGTTCCAGATTTCTTGTACATTTAGTCAGATAGGTATTAATGAGAATCGGATCTCTGCATAGCTAGCACATGTCAAAATTTATCACAGTCATCTGTCATTACGCGTCATCAAAGATCTTGCCGATCTTTTGCCATTTTACGGGGCCTCGCTAACTCGCTAACGATGAAGCACCTCAAATTTTCGATAGCGAGGTAGCGAGCTTCGGCACTTAAAAGGATTCCGTGCCGAAAAATGCAAGGGTTACCCAGTAATTACTTCTGTTAATTAAAACTGATTCTGACAACGGTATTTATGACTGGTCATGCCACCTAGTGTAATTATGATACAAGCAAGATGCAATGTCATCATTTTTAGATTTTCACGTGGCCTCGCTACTTCACTAACGGTGAAGTGCCTGAATTTTCCGATAGCGAGGTGGCAGAACTTTCGGAAAAATCAACATTTCGGCTTTGATGTCAGATATTCTAGTGGGTCCCTTTCCCCCCTCTTTTTTTTGGATGGCGAATTGCAAAGTGTACCTGCACAATAAAACATTTAATAAGAAAATCTCCGATCGCCGCATCTTCACTTCATGGTCCCACCGCTTAAAAAAAACTCAACACTCGCTATCTCGCTATACTTAATGAGCATGCAACTCTCAATAGCGAGGTAACGCCAGCGGTAGATCTAATCGGATCCGACGATTGGGACAAATAGGAAGAAAGGTAACCCGGGAGAAAGGAAAAGGAATATGAAAGCATATTCGCCTCTTTTGAAAATTGAAAATTTTGGACCCGACCATTTATGAATAGGGATGAATACAGGGCTTATATGGCGATTATTTCTTATAGATGGTTTATCCAAAACCCTATGCCTCACTTAGACATAGAACATCTGACTTTTCTATGGTTTAACTGAAAAATTTTTTACTGCAGAAAAAGTCAGACCAACAAATACTATGTCATACTGAGGAGTACTAGTAGCACATGAACAATGTACATGAAAAATATGATAATTATTAGCAAACAAAGTTATATCCACAGAAGAACAACAACATGCACACAAATAGTTAGATGTCAGCTGGAAAACTAATGAAATATCATGACTTCATCTCAACACCTCTAGTAAAACACATCATTGAGGCACTAGAAGTACATAATAGTGAAAAAGAAACATCATTTGTGGACCAGATGTGCTGTTAGTTATGTGTAATAGTGTCAATTATTTTTAGTTCTATCTAGGAGCAACTGTTTGTACTAGTTGGATGAGAAAGCATGGGATGTTTCAGTGGTAATTGAGAAATAGATTCTATCTGGTGATATACGTTGGCAAGAATTAGGGTGTCTAAGTGTCAGATCCAAGGGTCAAGTGTACCTAGTACCATAATGATGGGATGTAGAGAGTGGATACATGGTAAGACTAGTGGAAAATAAGTCTCAAGTGAGTGATGACTATAAGTAAGTGGTTATCATGGGAATGGAGCAAGGCGAGGTGGAAAGTAGAACGTGGCTAGTAGATATATTGAGAAGTTGTAGGAAATGTGCAAGTGTAAGTATGTTAGGCTCACCAGATCAGTCACATTAGGAGGGTGATGTTAGCCAGGAGAGGTGGACAAGGCAAGGGTGTAGAGCGAAGTGTGTTTGATGATCCTCTAAGGAATCGGTGTATTGGTCAGAATTACAAGTGGTAATTCTAGAGCCTAGTGAAGTGAGTAATGTAGGACAAGGGCCAGTACAACTTGAAGAGGTGGGGAGTAGGGCAGAAGAAATGCCCTTGTTAGTGTTAATGATGTTGTTGGGGGCTGCAGTGCAACAAGCATTGTAGGTGGTATTGGATGATGAGGCCAATGACACAAGTGGAAAATAGTCTGCCTGGGATGAAAAAGAGTATGTGAGGACTGGAGGAAGAGACAGGGGAGACAAAATATCCTAAAAATTCCATGGGAGAAGCACAAAAGGATGCGAGAGGCATTAGTGGGGTGAGGAGTGGATCACATCATTTGCTGAGCCTTAGAAGTTTGGGACAAGGGTTACCAAAAGGGGAAGCAAGAGGGGTAGATGTGGAGGAGCCCAGGCTAGAAGTAGGGGGTGGAGATCAAGCATCAAGTGATGTGGGGGAATTATGAAGAATGTTGGCCACAGAGAAAGTTTGAGCAAAGAATGCAGAACAAGAAGTCATGATTTTTCTAGGATTGATGGAGAAGGCACGAGAAGATGGAGCGCATGCAAAGGCAAGATGACTACAAGTAGTGGTGGATGTTGACCGAGTGTGGGTGCAATCGCTAGAAGTGGAACTACATGTGGAGAAATTATGGGTGGACAGAAATGACACAGGAATGCAGGCAGAGTGGTTGCAAGCTTAGAGGTTGTAGGAATCACTGAAGATGCAACAAGTAGGCTTAGAAAGTGCTCAGAATGAGCTAGTGTTATTGTAGTCATAGTCTGAGTCATTTAGGGAGGTTATTGCAAAAGCAAACTCCCTATCATTGAAGCTACATGAGCGGTTAGCATTGAGTGAGGGGAAGGTTAGATAGTTGGGTCAAAGCACAAACCTGTGTCACCCTTTTGTGAAGGAAAAGGCTAACAAAAGTACGACTGTTCAACTTCAATGATATAAAACTAGTATTATTATTTAGAATTTTAAAATGAAGTAAACTAATGAAATGTGTAGAAATTGATCAAGTTTAGGATTATAATTCTTAACAATTATTTGGATTAGGAATTGATATATTTTTATAATTTTTATAGATAATTTTTTAGTTGCTGAAAAATGATAAAATTTGGGGTCTAGTTCCCACCACAAAACTATATGGAAATAAACTTATTTCCCTTTGATCTCATACTATGTTATAGATAGCATATATATCTAGAACATTCATAAATAAAAAAAATTCGTTAGACTTATATTTTCACTTTTATAATCATTCAAAGTTCAACTCACCCGAAATTGATAGTTTTTTAATCTCCCACCACATTTTTCAAAACAAATCTATTCTAACCAGAATAAAAATTATACATTCTAGAAGAGGACACTTTCTTCTAGAAAGTCATATAGGTTTTAGATTTTTATGATATGATTTACTATTTTTTTCTTTCCCAAAATTGACATATTTTCGAGTGTTAAAATACATGCTTGTAGAATTTTTTAATTATAATATACTATATCTAATTAAGACACTATAAACTCTATATGAGAATATTGTTGACTTTGGGCTCTATAAAATGGTATTTCTAAGTTATTAAAAATATATCATAAAAAATTGTAAGAGTTATTGAAATGTCAATTTTTTGAAATAATTATATTTCTTTAGTAATTGGATTAAAACTCTTATAAAACATTAATTTAATAGACATTTCCAATTGGAAAAGTGTGATACCATATATAACTTAGCTAGAATGAATTTATCTAGATCATATCTTTGAACAAATTTGATTTTTAGATAGAAATACTCAAATTTAGTCATTTTGATTAGTTGGCCTAAAAGGTGACACAACTTTGTACTTTTACCTAGTTGTAGTAGTGTTTGGGTGAGGCAAAAGAAGACTTGGAACACTAGCAAATGGTGACTGATTAGATATAGCAGGAGTGGGATGTGGCCCAACGAGCAATCATTGCACCAGGAGTAAACAAGCTAGTGGAGAATGTGTTTGTAGAAATGCACTAAATGAAAAAAGTACACAAGGAAGCCACTTATTATATGGGAAATTTTCATCAAGCATTCCTGAATGTTGACTGATGAGAAATGCAATTCGTAGATAGGGAATTCACCCAACTATTAAATACATAATTAGGTGGTGGGAGGTTTCCAATTCCCATGGATGCGGTGTGGGTACATAGAGGACTGATGCTAGGAGCTTCCTCTTCTGGAGCTGGGATGGAAGAAACACCATTGGTTGGACAACTTGTCTTGCCACCTCCTCCAAGGAGGCTAGAATAAATGATCTACCAAACATTTATCAAATGCAAAGTTTCCATTAGCATTGTAGTAGAATAAAAGTTTGTGCTTGTTGTTGTGGCAAACAAAGGGACACCTGATGTTGATTGTAATATATCGTCATGTTTTTTTTTTGTTTTTTTGAAATATATTTAGATGTCTTTAGCGTTTTGAGGAATATGTGAATTTTTTTGAGATTTTTTTTGAAAAATGTTAGAAAAGTTTTAATCTCTGTAAAAGTGGGAACAATATGATTCGTAGAGGGAGGAAAACCTTTACTTATTTGTGGGGAATTAAATGACTGTGTGGGCTCATGATGAAAGATGAGTAGAGATTGGCATAACATTTGGAGAGTTGTGATATGTAAGGCATAATTCTACGTATGTTAATAGCCATTATAGATGATTATAAAGCCAACATTGGGACATTTCTCTAGGTGTGTGTCAAGACATAAACTCTCAAGGCCTATGGGATAGAGTTTGGGGGCCTAAAAAAGGTGTTAAAGGGGCCTTGAAAAAGGTGTTTGGGCCTAAAAAAGGTGCTTGAGGGGCCTGAAAGAGGTGTTTGGGCCTAGAAAGGTGTTGGAGGGGCCTTGAAAAAGGAACTTGGGCCTTAAAAGGCATTTTGGCCTAAAAGGGCATTTGAGGGGCCTGAGTAAGGTGCTTGGGCCTAAAAGGACATTGGAGGGGCCTTGAAAAAGGTGCTAGAGGGGTCTTGAAAAAGATGCTCGGGCCTTGAAAAAGGTTCTTAGGCCTAAAAAGGTGCTAGAGGGGCCTTGAAAAAGGTAGTTGAGGGGCTTGAAAAAGGTTCCTAGGCCTAGAAAGGTGCTGGAGGGGCCTTGAAAAAGGTACTTGGGCATAAAAAGGCATTTTGGCCTAAAAGGGCATATGAGGGGCCTAAAAAAGGTGCTTGGGCCTAAAAAGACACTAGAGGGGCCTTGAAAAAGGTGCTTGGGCCTAAAAAGGTGCTAGAGGGGCCTTGAAAAAGATGCTTGGGCCTTGAAAAAAGCACTTGAGGGGCCTATAAAAGGTGCTTGGGCCTAAAAAGGTGCTAGAGGGGCCTTGAAAAAGGTGGTTGAGGGGCCTAAAAAGGTGCTTGGGCCTAAAAAGATGCTAGAGGGGCCTTGAAAAAGGTGCTTGGGACTTAAAAAGGTGCTTGAGGGGGAGTCAAGCTCTCACACTTATGCTTACTTATTTTGTGCCACCGGTTGAGTGAGGATGAAAGAGTTTGATGGATATTTGGGCTTTCGAGATAGCATTGATATATTTGTTGAAGGGGGTTAGACTAATCATGGAGCCACTACAACATAAATAAGACTAATGATCTATTGAGAATTGTTTTTCATGACAAGAGAAAGGAAAAGGGGGCACCTCTTGCGCTATCCATGTTGTTCCAAATTTTCCAAAGCCTAGGGAGATGTTTTTAAGGCATGTTGGATTCAAATATTTTATGTCCTATTGTATAGCCTAATTAAGCTAAAGTGATCCATGTTTGATAGGAATTTTGAGGTATTGTTAATTTTTTGAGCTGTCGCAGTTATGTTTGGTAATTATGACCCCCTTTTGAATGGTTTTGGCAATCGTTGTCAATTTTTGAATTTGTTGATAATTTTGGACAATTTTTGAATTCTTTGATAATTTTTGGTAAATTTTGATTTTTTAAAATAATTTTAGATGATTTTTGAACTTTTTTGATAATTTTTGAATTTTTTTGATAATTTTGGATGATTTTTGAATATTTTTTTTGATAATTCTTAGCAATTTTTAAATTTTGGATGATTTTTGATTTTTTAAAAATAATTCTTGGCAATTTTTGATTTTTTTTTTTGATAATTTTGGATGATTTTTAGGTTTGTGGGGGTGGAACGGAGGATGTGAGTGAGATTTGCTGGAATATAGGGGTAACTAGGACCATGTGAGGTACCTAAAGAGCTAATGAAAAGAGGTTGGGACATGAAATGGGTCGACTGAGGGCTAAAATAAACATTGGAGATCATTAGTCAAGGTGGATGGTTGAGATGTGCATTGATGTTCCTGCAGTTCATGTCTATGGTATCTCAATACATAATCAGAGTCCCTGTTTCTCCCAATTTTTGGTTCTTCCATTTGTTGCTATCATACTACCTGTCTCTACTACTACAAGTTGTGTTGGATGCTAAGGGACCATTGAACTATAACTCATAAGTGTTTCTCAATGGGGTATGTGTAAAATTAACTCGACTATGGTAGATAAGCCTCAAACAAGAAAAAATTGTCACAGAGACAGTTGGTCAAGTACTATCTTGATTTTTTTTTTAGCATTGAAGGACTTGTGTTGTTTAGGGAAGTCCAAAGGTGCTATCTCTTGTTCCTTTTCAAACCTCTTTTTTTTTTGGTATTTTTGGTGTTTTTGATTTTTTTTTTTTGGTATTTTTGATGTATTTCTCAAGGCTCTAGACATAAAATCTCTTGAGATGGATGCTATTGATGGGTTCTACTAGGTCTGTGCCATCACAATCTGAAAGTTTGTAAGTACCAGTCTTGAAGGACTCTGTTATAATGTAAAGACCAATCTAATTGGCTTCCCACTTTCCTTTCTTTTCTCTAGCTACTTGGTTCTTGGGGTTTTCTCAGAGCACTAGGTCACCAATCTGAAAAATATAAGGTTTGACCTTTTTGTTTTAATGTCTTTACAACCTATTTTGGTACACTTTGAGATGTTCATGTGCTACATGTTGATGTTCTTCTAAAAATTCTAGCTATTCTAGATGGACCACTTTGTAATCCTCATCTGATAGGATGTCTCGAAGAGTAACTCTCAAGGATGGAATCTCCACTTCTAAAGGAAGAATAGCTTTACAACCATAAACCAAGGAGAAGGGTGTTGAGCCTATAGGTGTCCTAACACTCATCCTATAGGCCCAGAGGGTAGGGTTCAATTGTAAATGCTAATCTCTACCAATACCATTGATGGTTCTTTTGAGGATGTTTATAATGGTTTTGTTGGTGGCCTCTACTTGGCCATTGCCTTTGGGCTAATAAATTGACGAGGAGTGGTGTATAATGTGAAAATTTTCACATAATTCATCAATTATTTGATTTTTAAAGTACAAGACATTTTCTGTGAGAATGGAATGAGGTATGCCAAAATGAAAAATGATATGGCTTAGAATGAAGGAAGAGATTTGTTTTCCCATAGAGTTAGCAAGTGATGCCGCTTCATACCACTTGATAAAGTATTCTATGGTGGTGATAATCCATCTATGTCTAGTGGATGAAGGTGGATGGATGGCTCCAATCAAATCAAAACCCCACTGATAAAAAGGCCATGGTGTGGCCAAAGGGTTGAGTTCTTAGGTTTGTGTTTGAACAAGGTTACCATGGATTTGACCTTTTTTTGCAAGTTTTAACATAGTCGATAGAATCCTTTTTTTGGTTGGCTAGAAATAGCCCATCCTAAGAATCTTCTTTGCTAGTGTAAACCAACTGGAGTGTGACCCACAAATCCCTACATGGACTTGTTGCAAAGTGATTCTAGGCTCATCCTTTTCAAGACATCTAAATAAAGTACTGTCAAGACCCTTCCTATACAACATATCAACCACCAAAGTGTAACGTGAGGTTTTTAATATGAAATTTCAGTTTTGGTTACATGAGAGGTCAGACAAAATGGTGTTATCATGGAGGTAAGTGATGATGGAGTGATACCGAAGGGAATCAGGAGTGTCTAAGTGGAAAATGATAAGGGAATTAGGTTGAATAAATGTGAGTTGAACCATCTCTTCTACTAAGAACTCATACCACTCATGCTGCTCTAGGAGTTGGAGTAAGGAGGCTAGGGTGGTCATAGAATTTGCTGCTCTATTTTTATCTCTAGGAATTTGTTCAAAAGTAATATGAACAAAACATGCCTTGAGGGTCTCAACCATATGTTTGTAAGGAAATAACTTTTCATCTTTGGTTTGATAAGTGTTAGTGACTTGATTGATGATTAACTAGGCATCCCCATAAACCTCTATTGCTATTAGTTTCCATTCTAAAGCTAGTTTGAGACCCAAGACTAAAGCTTCATATTATATCATATTGTTGGTGCAAGGGAAAAGTACTCTGTAAGACTTAGGGATGGTAACACCTAGTGGTGTGATGAACAAAATACTAGTGCTTGATCCATGATGTGTGTAGAAACCATCAAAATAGAATTTCCACGTTACTGGTTTTGTCTGAAGAATGTGCATGTTTGGAGAATTAGCTAGGATAGGATTTGAACTCTCTATAGGAACTTCTACCCATTGATCAGCAATGGCCTATCCTTTTATTTTTTCCTATCAATGTACTCAATGTCAAATTTACCTAGGATCATCACCCATTTGGCCAACTTGCCTATTAATGTTGTTTTGCTGAGAATATATTTGAGGGGGTTGATTTTGGAGATGAGCTTGACTTTATGTGTTAGAAGATAATGATGTAGCTTTTGGGAAGCAAAAACTATGGCTAGAAATGCCTTTTCAATAAAAGAGTAATTGAGCTCATAATTGACCAAGGTATGACTGATGTAATAGATGGCCCATTCCTTTCCTTGGTCATTTTCTTATGCTAGGAGGGCTCCAATTGATTTATCTTTTAGAGAGATGTACAATAACAAAGGTTTGTGTGATACTAGAGGTACCAACACAGGTGGATTTATCAAGTAGGTTTTGAGTAAGTCAAAATCTTTTTGACATTGATCATCCCACTAAAAAATTATATCTTTGTGTAGTAAGTAAGTGAAAGGTACGCACTTTTATGCCAACTAAGAAATGAATCTAAGAACTAATTGAAGTCTACCTTGAAGAGAACATAACCAAAGAACTAATTAAAGTATTCCTTGAAGAGAACATAACTAACTTAGGTTTTTCACAGGCTGCATGTTGATTATGGCTTGGACCTTTTTAGGGTCAACTTCTATTCCTTTGGCTAAGACAATGTATCCTAGAAGCTTTCTTGATTTAACACCAAAAGCACATTTCTTGGGATTACTCCTAACTTTGAATGCTTTTAGTCGGGTGAATATCTTGGCTAGTATGGGGGATGTTCTTCTTGACTATGGGATTTAACAAGGATGTCATGCACATAATCTTCCATAAAGACATTCATCATATCATGAAAGATAGTAGTCATGGTGCATTGATAGGTGGCCCCAGTGTTCTTTAGCCTAAAGGGCATCACATTCCAAGAGAATGTGCCCCATGCACAACTAAAGACTATTTTCTCTTGATCTTTTGGTACTATCCTGTTCTAATTATACCCTAAAAATTCATCCATGAGTGAAAACATGGAATGGCCCACTGTCAAGTCTATAATGGTGTCAATGCTGGGAAGAGGGAAGTCATCTTTGGGACATGCTTTGTTCAAATCCTAGAAATCAATGCAGATGCATATGCTACCATTCTTGTTTGATATGGGAACAATGCTGGACATCCATGATGTGTACGCTAAGGGCCAGATGAAATTGGTGATAATTAACTTCTCCAACTCTGCTTTGACTAGTAGAGCTATATGGGGATGCATATTTTGATGCTTTTGTTTTACTGGCTTGACCTCTGGGGAAATGTTGAGATGGTGGAGGATTAAGGTCAGGTCTAATCTAGGCATGTCTGTGTATGACCATGCAAATTTTATTTTTCTTTCTTCAAAGAAGCAAACAAATGCATTACTTTCCTTTGTGCTTAGGGATTTTGCTAAATAAATGACCCTTGGTTCTTGTTTGGTGCCAATATTGACATATTCTATTGGTTCAATCAAAATAGAAGATCTTTCCTCAGAGTGTTCGAGTAAGGTATCAATCACCCCATCTATGAGTGCCATAGTTGGGTTTTCACTTTGGGATGCATCACTTCTATTTTTTTTCTTTTTTTTCTTGAGATCAGCTACAACTTGGTAGTGATCATTAAGGAAATGAAATGCCAGACCTATTCTAGTGTGACTAAGGTGATTGGTATCAGACCCAACTATATGCTTCTCTTTTATTCTTCATTGATGAGATGGTTCAACCACTTTAAGGTAGGAAAAAATGTGATAGGAAGTGTCAAAACTAGGAATGTGGTGCGGCTTAGTTGCATCCTAGCTAATAAGTTTGGGATGGACTAGGGAGAGTGGTTCACAATATGGAAAGGGTTCAGCAGGGTTTAAAGACATGATTTCATTGGATGGCTCATATGTTGTATAGGTTAGATCTATGACAAGAGCTTCTTCTAGAGTATCAAGAAAAGTAGAGCTTGTGAGTGGCTCATAGTAGTCATCTTCAACTTCTATTGGAAAGAAGTTAGGAAATAGGGTTTGAAATTGAAAACCTTCAACATGTTCATCATTTTCTAAGCTAGTCTATTGTACACTGACTCTCAGTGAAGTGGGTCTCGGATAGGAGGTTGTTCCTTGAGTAGCTAAAATATTAGATGGGGGTATGTGAACAACATCACATTCTTTGTCATGGAGAGAGTCCTCAAATAATAATTCAAATTCCCATTTAGTGGAAGCATCATCATCTTTGTCAAGGGTGGGATGTGAACCTAAGAGGGATAGATTTACATTTATAATGTTGTTTGTTGCCTGACTATTATCATCCCTTTGTTTAGGTACCCCCACTAAGATGAAAGAGAAAGAATCACTATGCTTAGGATGATCATTGAATGAGATTTGTATCTTGTCTTGATCACCATACCCTACCCCTATTTTGGATCTGTTGGACCTAAATTGTGCTATCAAAGGTTCGAGATTCTTGTCCCTTTCCCTAAGGAACCACCTCTCATATATCCCATTTTTTTCATGATATCAAAACCTTTTCCATGTAGGTGGGGAGACATGTCAACATTTCTTTGGCTGATTTCTTCAACTAAACTTGGAGGTGTTCCACTTGCTTTGATAAAATGTATGTGATAAGGCTTAGTGGTGGATAATGGTTCCCCATGAGATTTTAGATAAAGTAAGGGATTGAATAAGCAGATTGAGTACTCACCCACCCCTTTTCATTGAAATTTACACTTTCTATCAAATTCTTTCATCAATCTATCTATTTCTTCATAGTGTGACTTTTTATGTCTTTGGATGATGATGGTGAAGGAATGGAAGGACCTGAACAACCAACTTTCTCTTTTCCCTTAATTGATGTTGACGAGTGGTTGTCATTTTGACTAGTAGAGCCTAAAACATCTATAGATGTGGACTAGATGGTGTTATCTATCAATGTGCTAGTTTCTTCCCTACTATGAGGGACAAGGGAATTGCAATATTGAGAAAAATGTTGATCTCTAGGTATGGTTACCTCTTGACCCATGTAAGGAAATTTAAGACATTGATGGTAGGTAGAGGGTATGGCCTACATTTCATGAATCCACGATCTGACTAATAGGATGTTATAAGTTAATTATAGGTCTAAGACTTGACAAATAGTTTCTTTCACAATTGGTCCTACTTTGATTGGCAAAATAACCATGCCTTTGGAGGACCTCTCCTCATCATCATAGGCTTTGATGGTGATTTTCTTTCTTGGGTCAACAACATCCTCTACATACCCTAGGGCTTTTACTAGGTTGAGTGTGAAAATATTGAGGCCTACCACACCATTGACCAATGCTCTTTTAACTCTATTTTTATGGATAAAAACTTAAATATGCAAAGGAGAGTTTTATGGCTAAATGACAGACATGTCATCTTGGGCTGAAAAAGATACACAGTGAGGGGCAACTAGATTGCTGAGCATGTTCTAAAATTTACTCACATCTAGGTCATTTGGCACTAAGGCTTTAGTGAGTATTTCTTTGTATTCGGGGGAGATTTACAACAATTCAAAAATGGTTGTAAAGGGTTTTGGGGCCCCTTCAAAACTTGCTTTTACCTTAATCTAAAATAGTTTGAAAATGGAGATGTGGGCTGGAGTCTTAAGTAATTGGTTGACCAGGTTGTACTTAGGCAATGAGGAACTTACAATTCCATGATCAAGATTTGTCACAAGTCCTAGTAGAACAACTTTAGAGGCCTAGCCTTGAGTGACGACATTTGATGATTGTTTCTTATTTTTGTCCTTAACTATGATAACATTCACGACATCAGCAAAAATGGAGGTCATGTTAATGGTCTTGTCATAATGATGTGCTAATTAACCTTAGTTTGATTAGCTTTGGAGGATTCCCCCTTTACATGGCTCATGAAGGGGTTCTTAAAGGCCACATGGTCTTCATTATTGGTAAGATTGTTCACTTTGATGGTTTTGCCATTGATTAATTGTTGTATTTCTCCCTTAAGGGAAAAACAATGATTTGTTAAGTGCCCCCTATTTTGATGGTAGGCACAAACATGCTTGTCATTCCACCACTTTGGCTTGACTTGGGTTTCATAGGGTTTGGCCTTAGGAAGTACGATGAGCTCATCAACCAAGAGGGTTTGCAAAACACTTTCATAAGACACCCCAATAGGAGTATACACCTTAGGTATATCGAAGGATTGATATCTACAAGGAGGAGGAGCTTGATTGTAAGAAACTTGTTGATTGATCATTGAGGGAGTTTCCTCATTGCATTGATAGAATGGGTGAGCATTGTCTTGTTGGGGTGTGTTGGAGTTGATATTGTTGACGATGAGATATGACTGACTAAGATTGGTTTGAAGTTTGATATGGTTAGGTTTGACCATCCTATCATTAAAATTTTTCTTCTTGATGTTTCTCCACCATCAACTTTGTTTATCAATTGCTTGATTGGAGGAATTATGAGTCTGTGTGGAGTTGTTTGAAAATCCCTTACCATATTTTGATAGTTTAATGATGTCATTATTTAGTAAGGTATCTTCTACTTTAGCAGCATTCTCTAAGGTAGTTTTGAAATCTTTAGGCCCTTGGAGTTGGAGCTAGTAATTCATCAGTTTGGAGAGACTGTTAATGAAGATATTATTCTTCTCTTTGTCTGGTATGTCTCTATGATACTTTGTGAATGTGTGTCTCCACCATTGTAGAAAAGTCTTAAATGACTTGCCGAGGAGTTTTTTCGTGTTGCATAAGTTGATCATTGTGACTTCTCTTTTGATATTGTAGGAATATTGGGAGATGAACACAAAATCCAATTGGTCAAAGGTCTTGATATTTGAGGGTAGCTTGGAGAACCACTCCATGGCTTGCCCTCCAACACTCCTAGGAAATAAATGCATTAGGTACATCGTGTCAAGGATAAATTCCATACTCAGGGTATAGAATTGTCTAAGGTGATCTTTTGGATTTGATGTGCTAAAATATTTATCATATTTTGGTATTTGTACATTTTGTGGGAAATGTGTGAAGGTAATGTTTTTATCAAAAGGGAGAGGATACACCATCTCGAGGCTAAATTCTGTGGGTTGTGTTTTTCCTCTCTTCATCCATTCCATTTCTATTTGTAGGTCTTGTAACTTTTGCATGACAACATCTAGGGGTTACTCTTCTTCTTCTCATTTCAAGTTGGTCACATCAAAATAAGATGGTAATTTCACACCTTGTTGTGCTAGTGCCAGTATATAACGCTCCTTGTATTTCTCGAGTATCTTGTCCATGATGTTGACAAGTTTAGGATTTTGTTGAAAATATTTGATTTTAGTTTTGATATTCCTATCATCCCATATGTTAGATGAACCCATTGTGACCAAGGATTCCAAATTTTGATTGAACAAGGGTGACACATGAATAACTATGTTCTATGAGAAATTTGTTGCTATAGTAGGTTGAAGGAGATGTAGAGGTTTTGGGCATTTGATGGTTCTACTGGCTATTCTAGCACTCACTCGTATAGGCAATCATTTTGGTTTTGTAGCTATACTAGTTTTATGCAATGACATGAAATGTGAATTGGATTCCTTTAGTTCTTAGGCATTTTTGAAATGTGAGAGTTTTTTTTTTACCACGATTCATTTGTAGTAACTAGCTAGATTGGACAAGGTGTTTGCTAATGTTGATAGGATGAACTTCACTTTCGTGAAGTTAGGTAAATGATAGATGTGTGTCTTTGAATATCTCTGGCTTGATGTGCAAAATGAAGCAATGATAACTGTTGGGTTGATAATGATGTTTGTAGCCTTTCTTGTTTCGAAAAGATGTTTTTTGATCAAATATGGAATTTCTCAGACTTTGTATAATACTAGCAAGGAAAAGGGTATCCAATTTTGTCATTTGTTCAAAATTATCATGCTTGTAGATGGCCTCTATTTTATTTTTTTTCTCAAATGCATTACAAGATTGGTCAAATGCATTGTTTTACTGACCATATGCACCTTTTAAATGCTTAGATGTGCTATTCTAATTGTCATATGCACTATTTAATGTTTTAGATGCATTGTTTTATTGTGCAAATGTATTGTTTAAAGGCTTAGATGCACTATTTTGCAGGAATATGCGTTATAACAAAGATCAAAAGCATCAGAGGAGTGTTCAAATGTGCTATTTCATGCAGTGTATATGCTACTTCAGGATTGTTTAGCAATGTTCTTGTTTTGGACTTGGTTTCTCAATGTTCAGTTTGAAGTTGCATCTTTTGGAAGGATAGTGATCCACATGGGTGTTCTTTATTAAATTTTTAAGACACACTCAAGAAAAATGGTATTATAAACCAAAGTAAAACATAAAACCACACACACCTATAAAGTGAAAGGAAATAAATTCGTAACAAGGTTATCTAAAGTTGGTGAATAGTGGGTCTTAGTGTTTAATCAACTATGTTTAGATTTACCTCTCTTGTGATAGATAACTTCCCACCAATGCTAAGGAGCTTTGGCGCAATCCTTTATGGGACTACTAGAGAAAAGGCTATATTTTGAACATGGGTGACTTGCATTTGATTGGGAATACAAGATTGGGAGGCAATCCCTCTCACTGACCCTGCTAAGGAAACTTGGGAGGTAGCCTTTCTATGGCTAGATAATCCTACTTAGTGAAAAGCAAGAAATGGAAGTCACAAATAGGTTTGGGAATTTGATCACTTAGGAAGAGTGAGAGCATATCCCTATTATTTTGGCTTCCCAAACACAATAGACACAAAGGTTTAATCACTAGCCCTTATACTACTGAAGATAGAGGGGCTCCTAGTTAAGCTATGTGTGGATTCTTTCCTCATTCAATTGTAACCAATCTTTACAAAAGGTTGGGCATTCTGATCAACTCGAAGGAGTTGAGAGCATAGGCCTACTTCTATTTTGGATCAGCGAGATTGAAAACTTCTATTAAGCTATGTTTGGAACTTTGAAATGCCACACTTTATATTGACAAAAGTCAAGGTCCACTTACTTGATTTGGAGCTAGCAAAGTCTAGGCACATTTAGGAGGGTCTTCATTCCTACCACACGCTGTTTGCAATCTAAGAGCTTTTCGTTAACACAGAAGGGACCTATAAGAAAACCATCTTTGGATCTAGAAGTTAGATTTAGGAAACTATAATTTTTACTAGGTGCACTTCAGAAATACTCAGATGTGTTATGAAAAGCTTTGTATGTGCTATTCAATCTATCAAATGCACTATAATAAAAGCATATGCACTATAAAACACATTATATGCACTTCAAAAATAATCAAATGCATTACATAACTAATCAAAAGGATTGCAAAAAGATGTAAATACGTTACATAACCATTCAAATGCACTTTAGAAAAATTAAATGCTTTAAAATAGAGTTCAAAAGCATCCAAATATCTCTCAGAGGTGTTAAAATAGAGCTCAGAAGCATTAGAAGGATCAGATCTAGCCCTTGTGTGCTCAGGGAAGGCTTTGGGACATTGTTTTCACTAATATCAGGCCTCCTAAATGTCGTAGAGCCTATAATCAATTAGATCTGTACAAGGGAAGTAGCAAGAAACATAGATCTATACTAAAATGAAAGATTAGATTGAAAGATTTGAAAATAGAGAGGCTTTAAACTCAAGCCCCATAGTGGGTGCCATTTGTACATGGAGTGAATGTGTATTCATGAAACTTTAATGTAGAATGTAGATAGACTAACAATGAACTAGACTAAACCCAAGAAGTCTGTTAATATATGATTGAAAAGATCATTTGAGTAGAAAGATTGTTATTGTTGAAGAAGTATTTTCAATCATTGTTTTGTCACTGATGTCAAACCTGCTATATGTTGGTAAGACAATTTCTTATATGTTTCAAGCACTATCACTTAGTTGATTGGTGAAGAGGATTTGATCAACAAGATATAACAAAACTACTTAGAAGAAAGGTTGAGTTATGATTATGTATTGAAGTACAAGAATTAGTTAAGATGGTGATAACATAACATATTGATGATCTACTTGAGGTTACAAAATGATTGGCTACACTTAGAGAGTTTAGATGAAAAAGGTTGGACAAAGCTCATTTTCTAAGCTTGACCAAGTTAGTAGATGCTGAGCAAGGTAGTAGATGTCAAGTGAATTTCAATAGATGCCAAGCACTAGTGAAATCCATTTGATGTTGAGTGATTTTACAGTAGATGTCGAGTAACACAATATGTGCCAAGTATTAGTAAATTGATAATGTCGAGCTACTGCATTATGAAAAAGATCGAAGATTCGCCAAATAAAAGCCAACAAGTTTGTTTTCTTGAAACTTGTAAATCAGGAGGAAGATAAGATTGATGAGCTAGATGCATAGAATCTTAAGTAAACTATTTTGGAGGCAAATTCAAATGGATTTTAGGAGAAGTTTCTAGAAAAGACACGATATGGGGTAGATACATTGCATCCTACCTAATCCATTGAAAACCCTAATTTTTGAGATGGATAATGAGTGGGAAAAAGAGTTCTAATTCCCCATCTATAAGGATGTCTGGCCATGAAGAAAAGTTGGTTGGAGGTCAGAGAGTTTTTGGATGTGAAAATTTGACAAGGAGAAGGAAGAGGGTTTGCTTCATCAAGTGTTCTCAGTGAAGAACTCTGCCATGGCAAGCAAAGCAAGAAGGCTAGAGAATGATGAATGCTTGAAGGGTGAACAAGTTGTCAGAAATGCAAAGATAGGAAGCCAAGTAGAGTTGAGGACTGAATAGTGATATGTAATCTGCAAGTAAGGTTATAAGTTGTATCAGATCAAAAATCTACTGTTACTCTCTAACAATTGTATTAGATTAGGGTAAATCCTTTGGAGAAAGGTTGACTTAATAGTCATTGGAAAATCCTTTAATAGGGTGGCATTCCAAGTGAATGGCCTAAAGTTCTCTAACAAGCCTCACTTTTAATAGGGTGATTGTGTTGGAAATTTGATTGAAAAGATCATTGTTGAAGATTGATTGAACGAGGGAGATTGTTGATAAAAAATGTTTTCAATCATTGTTTTGTCATTGATGTCAAACCTACTATTTGTTGGAAAGACAATTGCTTATAATATCCAAGCACTATCACTTAGTTGATTGATGAAGAGGATTTAATCAACAAGATGTAACAAGAGCACCTTAGGGAAAGGTTGAGTTATGGTTTTGTAATGAAGTACAAACATCAGTTAAGACAATGGTAAAATGATGTATTGATAGTATACTGGAAGATACAAATGTTAGCCACACTTGGAAACCTAAGAAGAATAAGTTGTGACAAGGTTGATTGCAAAGCTTAACTAAGTTCATTAGTGAGTGCCGAGCAAGCTAGTCAAGCAAACTTTTAGTTGGAGCCGAGCAAATGCAAAATCTAGTGTGTGCCGAGTGAACTTTAGGTGCCGAGTGAAGTTCAAGTGCCAATTGATATAGAAGGAGCTAAGTAAACAAAAAACTTAGTAGATGTTGAGTGAATCCACAGTAGGTGCTGAGCATCAGTAAAATATAGTTGATGCTGAGTAAAATAGTATGTGTTGAGCACCGAAATTTCAATAGTGTCGAGCTGTTGCATTATTTGAAAGGTCAAAGATTTGCTAGATCTAAGTCAATAGAGTTGTTACCTAGAATTTTGTGAACTATTTGGAAGATAAGGATGATGAGCCGGTGGCACAAAATTCTATGTAAACCATCTTTGAGTGAATTCAAGAGGATTCTTCAAGATGTTTCTAGAAAAAATAAGATGTGGGTTAGATTCAATGAATCTTACCTAATCCATTCGAACCAAAATTAAAGGATAAAAGAATCGAGTGGGAAAGAGGATTCTAGACTTCTACTTAAGGATTCACAGGCCAAGAAGTAATAGTTTTTGGTGTTCCAAATTGCAAAGTGGTTGAAGGGTGTCAAGGAGAAGACATCTAGGAGAAGGAAGAACAGAGCACAAAGACTCTGCTTTGATAAGTGGTCAAAGAGAGATGATTGCACTGGTACATTGAGCATGAAGACTCAAGGAGACAAAGCTTGAGAGGAGGACAAGTTGTCAGAGCTATAGAGACTAAAACCCAGACAATGTGAAAAGCTAAAGAGTGATCTGAGATCTACAAGATAAGTTGTGAATTGTAATTAGGTCAAAACCCCTTATTGTTACTCTTTAGAAATTGTATTAGTTAGGGTTAAATCCTATGGACTTAGGTTGGTTTAATAGCCATTTGTGAATCCTTTAACAGGGTGTCATTCCAAGTGAATGTTCTAAAGTCCTCTAATTAGGCCCACTTCTAACAAGGTGGATAAAATCCTCTAACAAGGTCACATTTAACAATGTGTTGTAACCTTTAACAAGGTAGACCTTTCATGGGGAATCACTTCAGAAGAGTGAGATTTGAGTAGCATGTTACTAGTGGTTTTTCCCAAATTGGGATTCCACATAAAGCACTATGTTATGTGTTGATTCTTCATGTGTTATGTTTGCATGTTGATTTATAGTAACTTGCTAAGTACAAAAATTTTAAGCTTGGATGAATGAATAATTTAATGGGCATAGTACACTTAGTGAAAAAGTTTGAATTGGCCATTTAGACCTTGAATAATTGATTCATGCCCCCTCTTAGTTATTCTAAAGCATTTCTAAAAAATTGAAATCCCTTAACTAGGTCACATTTAACAGTGTGTGTTGTAACCTTTAATAGGATTGGTCTTTAACAAGGCATCACTTCAAAAGAGTGAGAAAGGAGTGGCATGTTACTGGTGGTTTTTCCCAAATTGGGTTTCCACATTAAATCATTGTGTCAAGTGTACTAATGGATGTGTTGTGTTTTATGGTTTACATTTTTGCATGTTAGTTTAATAGTAACATATTAGTTTTAGTTTACACACAATGAATGCATGCATGGTTAAGAATGTTAAATGAGTTCACTGAATTGTGAAAAGTTTTATTTTGACATTTGGACCTTCAATAATTGATTCACCCCACCCTCTTAGCTATTCTAAAATAATTCTAAAAATTGGTATTAGAGCATAGTTGCTTAAGAGGATTAGTTTCAAGGTACTAAAAGCATAAATATTAGAATGTCAAAAGGAGAGGTACCCAAGCTAAATAAAGATAAATTTTCTACATGGAAAAGTTTGATGAAGCTACATCTTGGAGGACTTGGAGATTATGTACAAACTTGCATTACAATAGAACATGTTGATCTAGAAGGTGCCCTAACTATTGAAGACTTGAAGAAAAAGAAAGAGCACAATCAGGTAATGTTGGCAATTGCCTTTGCCCTAAGCTATGCTGAGTTTGATGACATCAAGGAAGTTAAAAGTGAAAAGAATATGTAGGATGCCCTAACCACTATCTATGGAGGAGATAAAAATGTTCAAAGAGCTAGGTTAGAGAGCCTAAGAGGAAAGTTTGATGACATGAGAATGGAAGAAGGTGAAAACATTGCTCAATATGTTGCTAGAATAAAAGAATTTGCTAGTGCAATAAAAGGTGCAACTGGTAAGATAGATGATGATACTGTGCTAAGTAAAATTTTGAGAACATTATTTCCTATGCATGCCATTAGAATGTCTACAATCCAAGAGTTAGGATGTATGCTAGGGAATGATCTAACCATTGAAGGTTTGGCAGGAACACTCACTACCTTTGAGTTATCAAAGTTTGACAACTACCATCTAGAAAGTATTGAATTAGCCTTCAAAGCAAAATTTTTACTGAAATATTCTAAGGAGGTGAAGCCAAAGAAGAAGAAAATAAAGATAAAGTATGCATCTAGTGACAATAGCATAGATGAGGAAGACATTGAACAATTGGAAGCATTGCTAGCTAGAAGATTTCACAAAGGAAAAGGTAAATTTAAAGGTAAGTTGTCTATCATTTGTTTAAATTGAAATAAAGTTGGTCATATTGCAGTAAGATGTACATAGAAGAAAAAATTTAGAGAAGGGAACAAGCACAAAAATAGAAGAGAAGCTGATGGAAGAGACTACACAGATAAAGGCAAGAAGTCATGCTACATTGTTGATGAGAACAAATTTGATGAAAATGATGATAAGGTGGTATATGTTGCAATGGAGGATGAGTTAGATGAGGATGAAGTTACTGCACTTATGACTTGTGTGAACAATAATGAAAAATGGATCATTGACAGTGAATGCTCACATCACATGAGTGGAGACAAAAGTAAGTTCGTTACCTTAACTTGTTGTGATGGAAATAGTGTAAGATTTGGTAATGATGCACCATGTTCAATAAAAGGAAAAGGGTCTATTAAGCTTATAAATAAGATTTCATGTGAAAATGCTTACTATGTTGAAGAATTGAATTATAACATGTTAAGTGTGTCACAATTGAATAATTTGGGGTGCAAATTTGAGCTTGAAAATAAATCAGCTAAGATATATGATATAAACGGAAATCTGATTGGAAAAGGTGATCAAACTAGGAGTAATCTGTTCTATTTGGATATAGAAGATACTACTTGTCTTATTGCAAAATTTGATGATGTATAGCTTTGGCACAAAAGATTATGTCATGTTAACTTTGATAATTTGATTAGTATCAGTAACATGAAAGGAGTTAGAGGTTTGCCTAAATTGAAGAAACCAAAAAATATAATGTGCAAACAATGTTAGCCAGGCAAGATGACAAAATCAAGCTTTAAAAGTAAAGCTTATACCTCTAAGGAAATACTTGAAATTGTTCATACTGATATGTGTGGACCTATTGAGGTGCAAAGCTACAAAGGAGATAGGTATATTATGCTACTTGTTGATGGTTACTCTAGAATGATGACATTAATGTTTCTAAAAAAAAAATTAGATGCTTTTCAAATGTTTAAATGGTACTTGGAAAGAGTTGAGAAAGAAATAGGTAAGAGTTTGAAATGTTTGATATTAGAGAAAGGAGGTGAATTCACTTCAGATGAATTCGAGATGTTCTACAATGACGGAGGAATCAAGAGATAGACATTAGGACCTAGAACCCCTCCACAAAATAAAATTGCTGAAAGAAGAAATAGATCTGTAATGGATTGTGCCAGAACACTAATGATGGAGAAAAATGGTGCCCTAAAATACTGGAGAGAAGTTGTAAGTACTATAGTATACATATTGAATCATGTGCAAGTAAAGAAAGGTACTCACTCAACATGTTTTGAACTATGGTATGGTCATCCACCTAATGTGAAATATTTTAAGGTGTTTGGAAGCAAATGCTATATTCTTAAAGATGTTAGGAGTGGAAAGTTTGATGCAAAGAGCAAAGAAGGTATATTCCTTGGTTACTCCACAAGAAGTAAAACTTACAAGTGTTTAATTAATAACACTAAAAAAATTGTGGAAAGTAAAAATGTGAATTTTGATGAGTTTACAGAAGCACATGAGGCTGAAACTACAAAAGAATTAGAAGACTACAAGACATTTGCATACTATTATGAAGGAATGCCTACTGAAGAAGATGTTACAAATCATGTAGAGAATCAACAGCAAGTTTCAACAACTACTGAGTCACATCTTGTGAATGCCTAATTGCATTCATATGTTGACTTGAAAAATGAGGAAAGTGTACAATCTGACTCTAAGATTGGCACATAGGAAAGAGATGCTGAAACACCTGACAAAGATACACATAGTGATACTGAAGCTGGGAGACAAAATGCAACCAAAAGAACTGAGCCTATATTATCTAAATATGTCAAAAGACATCATCCTATAGATCAAATCATTGGAGACAAAGATGCAAGGACAATGAAAAGAAACAGGTTGAGAGGTGAATCATGTTTGCTAAGCATGAAGGAACCTAAGACAGTAAAAGATGCATTGGAGGATGATGATTGGTACAAGGCTATGAAAGAATAAATTTAGCAAATAGAAAAGAATAAGACTAAGAGCCTAGTTCCTAGACCAGAGGACAAGAATGTGATTGGCACGAAATGGGTATTCAAGAACAAGCTAGATGAGAATGGTGAAGTAACAAGAAATCAAGCAAGACTAGTTTGCAAAGTGTATACACAAGAAGAATGAATTGACTATGGTGAAACATTTTCCCCAATTGCACGAGTGGAAGGAATAAGAATTTTTCTTGCTTATGCCACATACAAAGATTTTAAATTTTATTAGATGGATGTTAAGTCTACATTTCTTAATGAAATATTAGAAGAAGAAGTCTACATAGAATAGAGAGAAGGATTTGTGGACAAAAACAATAAGAGATTTCATACTTATCTTGTTAAGATTGGATTTGAAAGGATAGATGATAACATAAATTTGTACATGAAGACAGATGAAGAAAAAGGTATACTGTTATCTAAAATTTTTGTTGATGACATTATATTTGGAGGATAAGATGCTCTATTTAAAGATTTTGCAAATCAGATGAAACAGAAGTTTGAAATGTCAATGTTTGGTGAGATCAAATTCTTTGTGAGATTACAAGTATATCAAATGAAGTATGGTGTATATATCACTCATTCAAAATATATCAAGGAGATATTGAAGACATTTGGACTTGAGGACTCAAAACCCGTAAGTACACCTATGGTAAAAACACTCAAACTATCAAAGAATTATGAATAAGCTAAGGGAAATCAAACATTATATAGATCAATGATTGGTAAATTGCAATATGTAATACATAGTAGACCTGATATTGCATTAGTTATGGGGATAGTTGCTAGATTCTCTAATAATCCTAGAGAGAATCACCTGATGGTAGTAAAAAGGATAATGAGATACTTGAAAGGAAGAGAAGAGTATGGCCTATACTATAAGAATAATGAAAAGTTTGAGCTAAAAGCCTACACTAATGTTGATTGGGCTAGAAATATTGATGATAGAAAGAGCACCAGTGGAGGAGCAGTTTTCTTAGGGAGAAGCCTTGTTACATGGATAAGTAAGAAGCAAAGTTGTACTTCCCAATCTATTACTATAGCAAAGTATGTTGTTGCTGCTATTAATTGCACAAACATTGTATGGATCAAATAGTTGCTAAAGGGAATGAAGGAAGAAACCATTGAACTAGTGACACTTTATTGTGATAATACAAGTGCTATAAATTTATCAAAGAATCCTGTTATGCATACAAAGACAAAGCACATTGCAATAAAGTATCATTATGTAAGGGAGTTGGTTCAAGACAAAGAGGTGAAGATGAAATATATCAACACAAAGGAGAAAATTGCTAACATCTTCACCAAAGAATTACCTAAGGATTCTTATGAGTATCTGAGAGGTAAATTAGGGGTGATACCCCTATCAAAGGCTATATAAAAGATAGAGGGAGTACCCTGCATTAAACAAGTTGACATTCATTTCCTATGCATTGATGCAATGGATCTTACTTTGGGAAGTTTCCTAAAGTAATTACAGAGCTAAAATTTCAAAATAGTCACAAGAAAGGTGACAGAGGGAGAAAATTGGAAAACTTACAAAAGCCTATATCTGCATATATAAAGATGTCAAGTGTTAAGTACATGTGTTTGGCATTGTTGTCAAAGAGGGAGAAAGTATAGTAAATTGATCAAGAACATACTAATCAAGAGGAAGAAGATCAAAAGTAGAAAATCAAGTCATAGGGAGAAAGTACATTGGGAAAAAGTATGTTGCAAAAGAGGAACACTAAAGTGAAGGTACATCATTAGAAGAATCAAAAGACTAGAAGCAAGAGAGAGGGAGAAAGAAAAAAACAAAAGAGGGAGATATTTTGATATTTTGTTGATCCATGGAAGAAGAGAATGAGACATTTTGTAACCTAAGAAGGAATTGCTAATAGAGGGACAAGTTTTATTCATAAGCTTTCTTTTTGGTATTGCCTTACTATTTTAACCTAGTTAGTTTATAGTTTGTTTGTGTTGGTGTAAATAGGTATTTACTATTTACACTTTACTTAATTTTACTTAGGTTAGTGCATTATTTTATTATTTTGCATTATTTTATTAATTCTCTTTTTGAGACACTTAGGAGTGTGTGCATCTTTTGTAGTTGTCATGTAGACAACATAGAAGTATGCAACTCTAATTATGCACATGGGGTCTACACCACAGGAGTTTGCATCATTCACTGAGTTGTCATGTAGACACCATAGTTTTTCGCACTCCTAATTTTTCACATGTTGTCTACAACACTGATGTGCATGTTTCACCTTTGTAGGCTTATCCTCTCATCATACCACTTACTTCCGTGCATAATGGAGGATAACCCATATCTGGTGGACATGTGCCTGGTTGTTGGACTTATCATGATGCTGATTCTAAGGCATTCTAGATGCATCTTAGAGGCCTTTATATTGAGGCACTCCTAGTGTACTTGTACATAGAATTGAATACTATATAGTTATTTTGATCATACTCTGGTCTAATTTGTGCTTGTGTTTTTTGAGTTCCTTGGTCTTGGGTAAATTTTTCCCTAAAGTAGATTCTTACATGGTATCAGAGTAGAGGGAGATACTCATCACATAGCCATTGGATACCTCATTGCTTCATCTCTTCAAGGAACCTGATTCAGATCCGGAGCATTAGTTGCAATTGGGAGTGTCTAGAGTCGAAGCAAACCTTGCCATTGCATCTAGAGCAAAGATTTGGTGAAGATTGACTATAAATTTTCCTATCTTAAGCCATAGTCAACTAGAAGGAAAATTTTTTTTGCAAATCGAAACCCGAATGCCCGATTTGCAAGTACAGGTATGATCTATTTTGATCTGATTAATTAATTATTTAGATCTTTAATTCTGCCAATCTGCTATTTTTCTCTGTATTTTCAAAATTATTTTTGTGAATTATTCTCATGTCAGAGAAATTATTATTGCGGTACTAGGTCGTCACATCCCAGCCCACTGACTATTTAATTTATTTTACAGGTTCTATTAGTTATTTGACATGCATCTAAGAGTCGTACATCTATCATTTCATGAGCAAAAACATAGTGCGCACAAAATTAACTGGACATTTCATTCGACGAGCAGATTCTGGCATCGGCCCACCTCATCGGCGAGACTAAACACTCACTTAGGCTATTTGGTTGAAATGAGTTGCAGTTTGTTTTTAAAAACCACTTAATCCCCACATCCCATGCATGTGGGACTATTCCAAACCTTTCAACATCGTGAAGTGAGATCTCTAGTAGCCAAGCGACCTTCAACGACGACAAATGAAATTTGGCACTTTTGTTGACATGCATCAATTTTTGTCCCTACAATATGTGGCAATCGTAGATTCACCCACACGAACCTTCCTTGCCATGCGGCATGCCAACTATCGCTAGCTCAGAGCCCACACCTATACAGTCAACTGCCGCGGTGGATCCTAGTCACCTATTGAGTCAAGGGTTACACAAAGTGCCACATTTGTAAATTCTATACTATCCATACAAATTTGTACTAAACACATCATCAACAGTACATAGTGACATCATCATAGACCTACGTAGTTACTAATGTTAGCAAATCTACAGCCTAAAATTGATAGCCATCTGAGCATCATACTAGGACATTTTTGAATTGTAGAGAGCCATTTGGATGTCAAATTTAACACAGTGTTTCCTCTGCAGACCCCTCTTCATTTGCAATTTTGATTTTGGAGCCCAACTTCAAATAGCCATAACTCGGTCATACAGACTCCAAATTAGGTGCAATGTTTTTTTGATTTTGGGTAAATTTTTTTGAGTTTATTAGTGGTGCAGTTTGTTTTTGCTTTTGGTGCATGGATTGGTCAGAAATCATAGTTTTTGTTGACTATACCTATCTAATCCTGCTTTTTGCAACTTCAAAGGCATCGTATGGGCTCATCTGGACTCCTTTTTTTTTAAAGTGTATATTTTTTCATCTAGTTTTCAGATCTATAATCAAATTATAGTCTTAGTTGGAAAAAAGTATCACTTTCAGAGATAGGTCGTGTTTTGCATTGTAATGCTTCACAATTGATGTAATTTTGAGCTACATTGTAATAGTCCAGATTTGTACTCTATACAGAGGTTGTATTCAAAAAAATTAGAGAGCCCACTTTGTCCATTTTGGCAAGTGGCCCATTGTAATCGCATTATATATAAAGTGCCAACATCATTTATTTGGGGGGGGATTTTTTGATTGAGTGCAAAGGTGGGGTGTACTGTGTACCGTGTCTCCTTTATCTTGTGTTCTTGCATTATGGTTTTTTTTCAAAGTTAACTCCATATAATTATTCTACTTGGAAAGAAAACATTAAAGAGCCATTGGTAGAAAAAGGTTTATCGCGTTATGTCACTGGTGCAGCCAAGAAACCTCTTGCTGATGCTGGTGAAGCTCATAAAGAAGACTAAGAATCCAAACAAGATATGGCCTTAGGAGCCTTGTTGAAAAATATCTCTGATCCTGTCAAATTTCAAATTAGGAAGCTTACAGATCTAATAGATGTTTGGGCTAAACTAGAAGCTTTTTATGGGACAATAGATGAAGACATGGCTTACACAATAGAGGATAAACTTCTCAAGTTGAATCCTAGAAATATTGACACAATTAAAGACTATCTTACCCAAGTAGAAATGTATAGGACACAACTGAATGATTGTGGTGAACCCATTAAAGATGGAAAGATGATCAAACACATCATGACTCATCTTCCACTTTAATATGCTCCTTTTGTTTCTAGCTTTAATACACACAAATTAACAATGGGTAGTGCCTATGTTAAGCCTTCATTTGATAAATTCTCAAAAATGATGATCTTAGAACATGACAATCTAGTGGGTATGAGAATTCTCAAGTCTTCCAAAACCAAAGCCTTGGTAGCAAATGAAGGTAATTCAAGTGGCAAAAACTCTAACAAGAAGCAGAAGTAATGGAAGGCCAAGCCACAAGATGACACACAACAGTTCTCCTCAAAACAACAATCTTCCACAAATCAATCTTCTTCCACTCAATATTCTTCTTCACAACAAGGAAAGTCTTCTGAACAATTCCAACAAGAAGGATAAGAAAACATGTTCCTATTGTAAGAGGAATGGACATGAAGAACATGAGTGCAAAGATAAGCAGATTGATGAATTGGTTAACATTACGAGGAAACATAAACTTGAAGTTCCTAATACATACAAAGACAAGGATTCTTCAACCACTTCAAAGGGCAAGGACCAAGCTTTAGTTTCTAGTACAAACAATCTAGAGGAATGGGTTCTAGATTCCGGAGCATCTCATCACATGGGTGCTTCAAGGAAGAATTTTTCCTCTTTAAAAACTTCAATTGTACCTTACATCTATGTGGGTAATAATACTCAAATTAAAGTAGAAGGTAAAGGGAATGTTGAGTTAGAGAATGGCATCTCCAAGGATGTACTTCATATTCCTAGCCTTAGCACCAACCTTCTCCTCATCTATCAAATCACTCACTATGGATCTGGCAACAAAGTTGAGGTCCTCCTCGACACAGTAGTGGTAAAGAATCTCAAAGATGATTCAATGGTGGCGATTGGAAAGGAAAACCATGAGACTAGACTTTATTCTTTCTCACATTTTGTGCCTAAGTCCATGTCTCTTTGCTTGTTGACTCATTCAAATACTCAAAGTAAACTATGGCATGAAAGATTTGGACACCTTAATTATTGCTACCTTCAATAGTTAAGCAACAAGGAAATGGTCATTGGTCTACCTCAAGTCAAGTTTTTAGAGGGAGTATGTCCAGGTTGTGAAGCAGGTAAACATCCCGAAGAGAAATATGACAAGGGGAAGTCTTGGAAGGCAACTACTATTCTAGAATTGGTACATAGTGATGCAGCTAGCCCCTTTCCAGTACCTTCTTTTGGTAAGGCCCGCTATGTTCTCACATTTATTGATGACTTTTCAAGGTACACTTGGGTCTTCTTCCTTGGTCATAAGAGTGAAGTCTTTGACAACTTTATCACATTCAAAGCTCAAGTTGAGAAGAAATTTGGGAAAGCCATCAAGATACTAAGGACAGATAATGGCAGAGAATATGTCAACTCTAGACTTATAGACTATTGCACACATGAGGGGATGGATCTTCAATATTCAGTTGCATACATGCCATAGCAAAATGGTGTAGCTAAAAGAAAGAACAGAACCCTTGAGGAAATGACTACTTGCATGCTTCAACATAAGTCTCTCAATCAAGTGTTTTGGGCTGAAGCCATGTGCTATGCCAACTACATTCAAAATAAAAGTCCGCATAAGGCCTTAGATGGACTAACACCTTTTGAGGCATGGTGTGGTAGGAAACCAAGTGTTAAGAACTTCAAAGTTTTTGGTTCTCCAGCATGGGCTAGGATACCTCCACAAAAGCATAAGGCATTAGAACCACAAAGCAAACCATGCATATTTGTTGGATATCCTGATCATCTCAAAGCATATAAATTAATGGATCTAGAGACTCACAAAATTTTCTATGAGAGGAGTGTTCATTTTGAAGAGACATGTCCAAGTTTGGCTTCTTCAACTCCTCCTTCTTCCTCCTATGTGGATAGTGATCATAGTGATGAAAGTGACTCGGAAGATGAAGTTCCTCTAACCTTGACTCGTAGGTCACCGCCTTCCCAAGGTCAAAAAATAGTTAAGGACATTCCTTCATCTTCTTCCACTAAACCTCATTGGGCACAACAAACTCTTGATGCAATAGGTTCATTGGTGGGAAATCCTTCAGATAATCGGAGGACTAGGTCACAACACAAGTCATTTCCACATGCATACATAGCCATTGCTTCAGATCCACAATCTTTTAAGGAAGCATCAGGGATTCCAGAATGGGATACAACTATGGAGGAATAATACAATTCATTGATGAAAAATAACACATGGAACTTAGTCCCCCTTCCTAAGGGAAGAAAAGTGGCTCAATGCAAGTGGATCTGTCGAACCAAATTTGCAGCAGATGGAAGTATTAATAAACATAAGGCTAGACTAGTTGCCAAAGGTTTCTTGCAAGTTCTAGGTATTGACTATACAGAGACTTTTGCACCAGTTGCCAAGATGAACTCCATTCGCTTGACACTAGCAATTGCTGCAACTCAAGGATGGGTTGTACACCAGATGGATGTTAAGAGCACATTTTTGAATGTTGACCTTCATGAGGAAATTTATATGGAGCAGCCACAGGGGTTCATATAGGATTCTACTATAGTTTGCAAATTAAAGAAGTCTATTTATGGTTTAAAGAAGGCTCCTCGATCTTGGTATGCCAAAATGGATTCATTTCTCCTCTCATTAGGTTTCAGAAGATGTCATTCTAATTTGAATGTTTACATTCTTTAGAAGGATGACTCTCACTTGATCTTAGTGCTTTATGTTGATGACTTGATCATTACAAGGAGCACTACATCCATCATAGCCAGTGTGAAGACCTCTCTTCAAGATAGATTTTCCATGACAGACTTGGGTTTGCTACACTACTTCCTTGGCATTCAGATCATACAGTCTTCAGTAGGGATTTCACTTTCATAGCCCAAGTATGCTCTTGACTTGCCTTCTCGATTTCACATGAGTGACTGTAAACCTGATCCTACTCCCTTTCTATCAAGTGTCAAGCTAGAGGCTAAGTGCACCACTCCACTTGTTGATGTGACATTATACAGACAGTTAGTTAGAAGCCTTATCTACTTGATACACATACACCCTGATATTGCCTTTGGAGTTGGTATGGTTTCAGGCTTTATGCAAGAACCTCATGAGTTTCATTGGAAGGTTACCAAACACATTTTGCACTATATCAAGGGTAAAAATACACATGGGATTCATTATGCAATAGGTACAGGGCTTCAGTTGATTGGATACATAGATTCAAACTATGCAGGAGACTTAGATTCTTAGAAGTCTACTTCAAGTTATACATTTCACCTTGGTTCTAGCCCTATTTGTTGGCAAAGTAAGAAGCAGAACAATGTTGCTCTTTCTTCCATAGAGGTTGAGTATCAAGGGGCTATCAATGTAGCTACAGAGGCTCTTTGGTTACAACACATCCTAGAGGAGTTTGGATTCGATCTACCTAAGCTGGCAGTTCTTCATTGTGACAATCAAAGTGCCATTAAAATCTCTAAGCATCTAGTTCAGCATCAACAAACAAATCACATTGAGGTTCACATGCACTATATTAGAGAGCTTATACATGAGCAGATCATTACACTTTAGTACTATCTTACAATAGAGCGGGTCACTAATATTCTCACCAAACCCTTCACCGAGGTCAAGTATTCTCATTTATGAGATCTCTTGGGGGTGTGGGATGTTGCAGATAGGGGAGTCCCTTGACTTCTCTCTTCTTCTTCTTCTGGGAGGGATTTTTTCCTATTATGAGGTCTTCTTCTCTCTCTTTCTTTTTCTCTATTGTACTTATCTCTCTTTTGGAGGAGGGTTTTTCCCATGACGTTTTCCCTCTTTCTTCACTTTATGAGAGATTGTATTGCATCATTTTAGCATTGCTTTTGTACATGGGTACCTAACATGGCCTAGTAGCCGAGACCCATTATGCATTAGTGAGATTAAGTGCATTCCCCTAAGTTGCACTTAAGGGGGGGTGTTGGTGTAAATAGGTATTTACTATTTACACTTTACTTAAGTTTACTTAGGTTAGTGCATTATTTTATTATTTCTCTTTATGAGACACTTAGGAGTTTGTGCATCTTCTATAGTTGTCATGTAGATAATATAGAAGTATGCAACTATAACTATGCACATGGTGTCTACACCATAGGAGTTTGCATCATTCACAGAGTTGTCATGTAGACAACACATTTTTTCACACTCCTAATTTTGTACATGTTGTCTACAACACTGATGTGCGTGTTTCACCTTTTTAGGCTTATCCTCTCATCATAGCACTTACTTCAGTGCATAATGGAGGATAACTCATATCTGGTGGACATGTGCCTAGTTTTTGGACTTATCATGATGCTAATTTCAAGGCATTCTAGATGCATCTCAGAGGCCTTTATATTGAGGCACTCCTAGTGTGCTTGTACATAGAATTGAATACTATATAGTTATTCTGATCATACTCTGGGCTAATTTTTGCTTGTATTTTTTGAGTTCCTTGGTCTTGGGTAAATTCTTCCCTAAGGAGAATTCTTATTGTTTGACTAGTTGATTAGTTTTGTATTGCCTTACTGCACTTATGACTTGTTTGACTAGTTGATCAGTTTGGTTTGACTGGTTGATCATTTGAGTAAAAAGATTGTTATTGTTGAAGAAGTATTTTCAATCATTTTTTTGTCACTGATGTCAAACCTGCTATATGTTGGTAAGACAATTTCTTATATGTTTCAAGCACTATCACTTAGTTGATTGATGAAGAGGATTTGATTAACAAGATGTAAAAAAAGTACCTAGAAGAAAGGTTGAGTTATGATTATGTATTGAAGTGCAAGAATAAGTTAAGATAGTGATAACATAATGTATTGATGATCTACTTGAGGTTATAAAATGATTGGCTACACTTAGAAAGTTCAGATGAAAAAGGTTGGACAAAGTTCATTTGCTAAGCTTTACCAAGTTAGTTGATGCCGAGCAAGGTAGTAAATGTCGAGTGAATTTCAATAGATTTCGAGCACTTGTAAAATCTAGTTGATGCTGAGTGATTTTATAGTAGATGCAAAGTAACACAGTATGTGCCAAGTATCAGTAAATTGATAATGTCAAGTTGCTGAATTATGAAAAAGATCAAAGATTCGCCAAATAAAATCCAACAAGTTTGTTTTCTTGGAACTTGTAAATTAGGAGAAAGATAAGATTGATGAGCTGGAGGCACATAATCTTATGTAAACTATTTTGGAGGTGAATTCAAATGGATTTTAGGAGAATTTTCTAGAAAAGACAAGATATTGGGTAGATACACTGTATCCTACCTAATCCATCAAAATCCCTAATTTTTGAGATGGACAATGAATGCATGCATGGTTAAGAATGTTAAATGGGTTCACTGAACTGTAAAAAATTTTATTTAGAAATCTAGACCTTGAATAACTGATTCACCCCCACTCTTAGTTATTCTAAAATAATTCTAACAAAATCATCATCAAAATGTAAATTCTACGAGCATCTCATGTTTCCCTAACTACAACTACAAAGAAAGCTCTTAAACCAGCATCTTAGTGATAGTTTTAGAATTAGAGTATGCTTAGAGTGCAAATCTACAAGAATGCATGTAAGATCTATGACTATAATGCATATTATATGAAGATAAAAACTATTAAAATGCTATAATAATGGCCATACAATGATCTAACATGTAATAAATGATGCTAAATGACATAAAAAAAATGCTAAAATGCTATGAATTCACTAGAATGATAATACTAAAATGATAACTTAGAATGTGCCTATAATGTAGGTGCCTAAAACTTGGGTCCTTTGGCTCTTGGATTTCTCTCCTATTTATAGGATTTTGAAAGGGTTTGGGGTTAAGAATTAGGATATTTACCTTTTACTGGTGGATGAAAGTGAAACTGAAAATATCTCATACAAGACTAGGAGGAAGAATCCAACAAACTTGGTTTTGAGGATAAATGGGGATATTTCTAATTCTTTTAAATGAAAAAGAGGGATTTTCTCTTTTGTGAGGATAAATGATTTTTTATTTTCATAAATATCTTATTTATTCTCAAAACTTTGTCCTTTTCCTCCTCCTTTTTGAATTTCATTTTATGAATTTGAATTTTTTTTCTCCTCTTTTAAAGTTGATTTAGGTCTTGTTGATTTGATAGATAATTAAGGACTTGATGTGATTTTTGATTTGAAAGTCTGTTGTGTTTCTTATAATTTTCTCTTTAATTTACATTGATTGATTACAATTAAGTGATTTAGGTCTTTGCCAATTTTTGGGTGTCTACAATAGGAAAAGAGGTATAAAGTGTTAAGGAATTATTTTGGTCATGAAATAATTACTTATGTTTGTAGGGATGACAACCTAGATGTTTACCCTAAGTTAGTGTAATGTGTGTTTAGATCAAGCTGACTCCACAATAGTTTTGTGTAAAGAAATGGTATAAGTAAGAGTTACTTTATGCAAAGTATGTGACACATGTGATCTATGAGAATGCAAAGTATATTATGAATATGTGAACTATAGTCATGAAATGAAAACTTTTATGAGAAATCTATGATGCAAATTTTGATGTCAGATCAGGCTATGCAAAGTATGACAGTCATCGATAAAGAGGTTTTTGTATTTATCTCTTTTGTATAAGTGTGCTATATTGAATAATTTCATGTTAGGATAGTGGGCTCTTCTTGCATACAATTGTAATTATTATACCAACTCCTAACAGGGTTGAGGCTTTTAACATGGCCTAGTCCTCTAACAAAGAGCAAGACACTACATGTAATTCATAGACTCCTAATAGGGTGAATATCCTTAACATGATTCTTTTGTTTAGTGAATCATCTTCTGGGTACCATCCCCGCTAGGGTTTTCCCTTGGCCAAGGTTTCCCTAGTTAAAAAATATTGGTGTTATGAGTTCTCTTTGTTTATGGTTTTATTTATTATTCATAATTATTTATTTACTTTCTTATGCATGTTGCAAAGTAATTAATAATACCAAGTTGTGGGAAAAAGTTTGTAGAATACTAATTCAGCTCCCATTCTAGTATTATCTATTTCTAATAGTGTAAGATTCTGATTGGGTCACTATGTCACATTGGTTAATTGGTGAGAATATTCTTTTGGAAAGAATATGACAACTATCAATTTTCTACCATTTAGAAATTCTATTTCAGCCATCTAAGCTCTTCTACTACCACATATCACATCATTTCTATTTTGCATGCCAAGTCACCTACCCTCCACATTATCATGAGATAGAGACATTGTGCCATGTGCCACCTCACTATGTTAGTGCATCAGACACATGTAATCCAGTTGCTATGTAGCATGTGAGTCATCTCCCTACCATGTCATTACAAGCTAACAATGACTCACCATGTGTCAATCCTGCCACATCAACACCTTGATTTTCATTCCAATGTAACTTTCTCATATTAGAAATAGGTAATACTAAGAGGGGGGGTGGGGAGCGGGGGGTGGGTGAATCAATATTCTACAATTTTTTTCCCTCAACTAAATATTGTTAATTACTTTATAACTTACATATGAAAGTAAACCAACAATGTTGAACAATAAATATAACCATGCACAAAGAGAACTCATAGCACCATTATTTGTTAACTAGGGAAACCATGGCCAAGGGAAAATCTCAGTGGGGATGATACCCACACGATGATCCATTAAACAAAAGAATCATGTTAGGATATTGTGTTGGATACAATTGATTAATTTTGTGTTGTCTTTGATGTTACACAAATGTCATATCATTATCAGTCAGTATATGCCAAGCTCACTTGGGTAGTGAAGAAAATTTTCTATGTCTACCAAGCATTCTTGTGGTTACCTAGTTTAGAAAGAAGTGTCTATTGAGTTCACTTGGGCATCAAAGGAAAAGTATGTTGAAAGTGAGTGTTAACCAAGCTCACTCAGGTAATGAAGGAAAGTTGGATGGAACCAGTGCTAACTAAGCTCACTCAATTGTCAAAGGATTTTTGTGAGTTTGTAGTGTTAACTAAACTTCTATTGGTTAACAAAGGAAATTATTTTTGCGTTAGTTTCTACCAAGCTAGGTCAACTAAGAGATTTGGGATTTATTTTAGTACTAACTAATTCACCCCTCCCCTCTCAATTACTTATCTTATATTTTTAATAATTGGTATCAGAGCACTTGGTGCTTGCAGAGAATGTTTCAATGAGCTAAGATAAATATCAAGATGTCTTACAAAAGAGAGATCCCTAAGCTAAAAAGAGACAATTTTGCAGCATGGCAAGGACTTATACGGTTACACTTGGCTACCATCAGTGACTTAGGATGCAAGTATCTTGATACTAAATACAAGACTTCCACTAGAACATTATTAGTTGAAGATATTGCTGAAAAGAAGAATCATAACATCATGATAATTGATATTGCATCTACTCTTAGTTATGTTGAATTTGATGGATTCAATGACTGCAAGACAACTTATGAGATGTGGATCAAGTTGAAAGATATATATGGAGGAGATGACAATGTAAGAAGAGATAAGGTCAAAAGTCTTAGAGGTCATTTTGATCAAATAAGAATGAGAGAAGATGAGAACATTTCCAATATGTGGAAAGAATCAAAGCAAGTGTACGTGCAATCAAAGCATATGGAGGAGACATTCAAGAGAAAACAATTGTAAGCAAGGTACTTAAAAACACTTCTTCCTATTTATGCAATTAGAGTATCTTCTATTCAAGAAATGAGATGTGATCCAAATAATAAAATATCTTTGGATGCTTTAGTTAGAATATTGAAATATTTTGAGTTAGATAAGTTTGATAACTATGTTCCTAGTTCAAAGGTTATTGAATTTTCTTTTAAAGCCAAACTCTCACTCAAAGAAAATGATAAGAAATCAAAATCTAGTCAATCAAGAAGTGAAGAAGAAGGAACATTATAAGAAAGTTAAGATAATGATCTTGAAGTTATTGAAGCCCTACTTGCAAGAAAGTATTCCAAAGGAAGAGGAAAGTACAAAGGTAAATTTCCTCTGATCTACATTTCTTGTGAAGAAGTTGGTCACATCGTTGCTAGATGTCCAAATAAGGAAATCAAAGATGAAAAGAAAAGAAATAAGCACAAAGTCAAGAAGGATTCCAATAACTATAAGAAATACAAGGAAAAGGGTAAGAAATCTTGTTTTATAGCTAAAGATTCTGATAACAATGAAGATGAAATGGTGTATATTGCTATGAAAGATGAATCTAATGATGAAGGAGATAAGATGGAACTTACTTTTCATGTTAGCAAAAATGATATGTGGATTATTGATAGTGGCTATTCAAATCATATGATGGGAGACAAAACCAAATTTGAGCACATGTAATATTATGATGGAGGTAATGTGAGATTTGAAAACAATGAACCTTGTAACATAAAAGGAAAAGGATGTATTTCATTGACTAAAGAGCTTGTATGTGACAATGCTTATTGGGTTGAAGGACTAAAGCCTAATCTACTGAGTGTGGCACAATTGAATAACATTGGATTCAAGGTAGAATTCATGAATGGATAGGCCAAACTACTAGATGGAAAGGGAAATTTGGTTGCATTTGGCAAGCCAACAAAAGGTAATCTATTTTATCTTGATCTCAGTGACTGTTCATGTTTTATTGCTCAAGTAGAAGAAAGATGGTTATGGAACAAAAGGCTATGCCATGTAAACTTTGATAATCTAGTAAAGATAAGAAAACATAAAAGGGTAAGAGGTATTCCTAGCTTGAAGAAACCTAATATGGGTCTATGAGAGAATTGCCAAATTGGTAAGATGAGAAAGAATAATTTCAAAAGCAAAAACTATCAGTTAGAAGAAGTCTTGGAAATTGTTCATACAAACTTATTTGGACCTATTGGAATAGATAGTTATAGTGGAGAATTTTTTTTCATTCTTTTTGTTGATGACTATTCTAGAATGATGACTGAAATGTATCTAAAAGAAAAATCAAAAGCCTTTCAAAAATTCAAGTGGTATCTGGCAAGAGTAGAAAAAGAACCTAGAAAGAGGTTGAAATGTTTAAGATTAGATAGAGGTGGTGAATTAATCTCTAATGAATTCAATAATTTCTACATTGAAAGAGGAATCAAAAGACAAGTATCAACTCATGATACACCACAGAAGAATGGTATAGCTAAAAGAAGAAACAGATCTATCATGGATTGTGCAAGAACTTTGATGATTGAAAAGAATGTTGCTCTCAAATAATAGAAGGAAGCTATTAGCATTGTAGTTCATACCTTGATTAGAGTATAGTTGAAGAAAGATTCAAACAAAACTCCTTATCAGTTATGGTATGGCTAAAAACCTAATATAAGTTATTTGAAAGTATTTGGCAGCACATGATATATCTTGAAAGAATCTAGAAAAGGAAAATTTAATGTAAAAGGTGATGAAGGCATATTTCTAGGATACTCTTGTAGAAGTAAAGCATACAAATGTTTGAACTTGTCTACTCATAAAATTATAGAAAGTGCACATGTTAGAATTGATAAGTTTGCAAAAAGGAGTGAAGAAGAAAGCAACAAGGAACTAGAAGATTATAGAAGATTTGTTTACTATGAACCTAATACCCTATCAAATCTATTTGAAAGAAAGGAAGCTTCATTTCCCAAGTCCCCAAAATCTCCAATAGTTATCAAGTTGTAGACAATCCAACCTAAGCTATAGTTAGAAGGACCAAAGTCACAATTAGAGGCTATCAAGCTAGTTCAAACTAAGCTTGAAGGACCTAAGTTATAGAAAGAAGGACCCAAACTTGAAACTAAAATTAAAGATAAAGATGGTGGAACTCATTCAAAACCCAAAGAGCCTATGTTAGCAAGATATGTTAGATGGTATTATGCACCTAATCAGATCATTGGAGACAAATTTGATGGAACAATGACAAGAAAAAAATTAAAAGGTATATGTTTACTTGCTGAATTTGAACCTAGAAGTGTTAAAGATGCTCTAGATAATGAGAGTTGGATTGAGATAGAGAAAATAGAAAAGAAAAAAACTTGGACTCTTGTTCCTAGACCCAAGGATAAAAATTTAATTGGTACAAAGTGGGTATTCAAAAATAAGTTGAATGAAGATGGAAAAGTTTCAAGAAAAAAAGCATGATTGGTGAGCAAAGATTATTCTCAAGATGAAGGTATTGATTATGGTGAAACTTTTTCTCCTATAGCAAGACTAGAAGGTGTTAGAACATTACTAGCATATGCAACACATAGAGCATTTAAAATATATCAAATGGATGTCAAATCTACATTCTTGAATGGAATTCTTGATGAGGAAGCCTATATTGAACAACTAAAAGGTTTTGTAGATCCTAACAAAAAAGACATGGTTTGCAAGTTACATAAACCATTATATGGTCTCAAGAAAGCTCCTAGAGCTTGGTATGAAAGACTTCATAATTACTTGGTATAGATTGGCTTTCAAAGGACAAATGATAACAATAGTCTATATATCAAGGAAGGACCAAACAAGAAGATTGTGTTGACATAAATATTTGTTGATGATACTCTATTTATAGGAGATGATGACTTGTGCAAAGCATTTTTAGAAGAAATAAGTAAAGAATTTGAGATGTCCATGTTTGGTGGGATAAAATTCTTTGTTGGATTATAGATATGACAGAAAAAAAATGGTAGCTACATCACTCAATCTAAGTTTTGGTGTTTGAAAACGTTACCCACTTCAAATTATCCCCATGAGAATATGACACATCTAGGGGTAGCTAACTCCCATTAGCAACATATCATTTCAGACACAGGGCCAACTATAAGGCATGACCCTTCTTCTTCTTTAGGCTCTGCAAAACTTGGGCGGGTGAACCTATAGATTCCTTATATGGTACCAGCTATCAAAGCATACACTGAATCTATTATGAAGTAGATAAAACCCTTATTTCTCCTAATAACTTATGAAATAACATATATCTACAGTAGCTAAATGCAAAACAATAAAATTCGTAATCTGAGTGAGGGCATTCTATTTATAGCTCTTCAACATTAAAGGGAAATTGATTTATATTGAGGAAAGACAGCATGTTCAATATGCAGCAAAAACTTTAATGACCCTACAAACGACCAGTGCCTTATCCATTAGGGCAATCCTACATTCCAGAATTATGCATCCTTGAACATCAATCAACATATGGCATACGTTAATACATTCATGTTCAGTCTGTTCACCTTATGAATTAGACAACAATATCCAATATAACTCCATACTTTCTCACATCCTTCTTAATTGAATCTGCAACCTTGTCTGAAACCACAAACAATTACATGACTCCTTGAGTCAAAGGCAAGCAAACTTCAAACATACAACTAGACAATTGCAAATAGGTTCAAGATCTTTGTTCTTGAACATATAACATTACAAACTCAACAAGAAAGGAGACAGAGTCATATTGAAATTCAAAACCTTTTGCACATTGTATTTATCTCCTTGAAATAAGTACATTAGGGATGCAAAAAACAAGATACAAGATCACACTATTGTATCAGAACTATCTACGAAATCCATATGCTGTTCATACAAGACATGTTGGGTATGTGGCTTTCACAGCCTGAGTAGAGCTCTAAAAAATTGGAAGAATAGAAAACCAACCAACCAACCCCCCCTTTTTCTCTAGCCTTGGGATCTCACTTAAATACTATGAGATGCAACAAGCTTCAGGCATAGAGAACTGACAAGTGTCCCTTACAAAAGATATCACAAGTTTGTAACGAAAGAAAGAAGAAAACGATTAACAGAACATCATGTAGACCAAAAATTCTCCTGTAAGCTTCTTTTTTGTTACCACCTTTTTCTGATTCGGCTCTACCACTGATTTTTTGTATGCGCAACTGCTAAGATTGCCTTATCAATGACAAAATCAACTCTGAAAAATACGCACCAACCTAGGCCCGTGGGTTTTGTCAAGATGACTACTGAATGAGAATCATCTTTACTTCCCACTCTTTACTGATCATGCCAAGCTTCAGAAATAAAAAAATCATTACTTAGCATGCAGTACAGAAGCTGAAAAATAATGTGGTTATTAAAAATAACAAAATAGGGATGCTCCGATCCCCAGCCATGTCTGCTTCCTTAACCGACTTCTTGCCAAAATTTTCCATCTACTGACACAAAAAGGGGGGACATGCACAAGAATTGAAAAAGACTATACCCCAGGGTATAAAATCTTCTTCACCTTCTTCCAAAACTATGCACAAGGTCTCAAATATCTCTGCTACCCTGGCATCAAACTAAGATGCTTTGAAAATTTGTTTAAAAGATGATGTTTCTGCTGAAAAGGTTGTTAGCTTACAAAGTCTATTCCTTGTTCTTCTTATCACCTTGGTGACTTGACTATGACACCTGATTACTAGCTTTCCTCTATCAAAAAACCATACACAGGCATACGAAGCTAACCATTTTCCTTTTCTGAACCATCCTCTAAAAATAAATAAATCATTTTTCAAAGTATCAGTGTCCCAGAACCAACTACTCTTAACAAACAATCCTTCCGCTATTCATACCCTCAGACTTAGTGAAATCTTTAGAAACATCTTTTGAATAAATCACCAGGACTGGAAAATGCAAAGACTTTGGTATTCAAACTTACCTAAAGCCTTTTCTTTTATCTTTGTAACTTCTGCATTTTATCCTTGAGCCAACTACTTGACACTCGTGCCAAATTTATCTCAATCCTGGCAGTAATTTTTCCATTCAGAGATGACTCACGAATTTCTACTCACACAAGTTGATATTGGGAAAATCTCACTTTTTACACCCTGTTCTTTGCTTTCACACGTGAAGGCTTTCATGTCTCATTAATATGCATAATGATACCACTTTCAATAGTAAAATATGCACCGTCGATCTTGAAAATCTTATAAATTGAAAATGTGAGCATGACAGCTTCAAAATCCACTAGGCAAGCTGGTCCGGAATAACCCAATCATAATTAGCCATGTGTGCAATTTATCTTTTAGTGCGCGCTTCTTGCTTCTAAGAAATGCAAATGCGCAAGAACCGCAGATCTGAATTGAATCAATGACTTGAGTCAGCCCCACATGTCAGGCTTGCAAACTCTCGCATTTCTTATCTTGTGAGCATGTTGATATAGCGGGCCAGTGCCTTCCGTCGATTTAGAGAAGATTGATGGTTGATGAAAATTTTTCTGAATAACTATTGCACTGTTCCTTTATCACAAAACATGTGATATTTCAAAATGGCATGATTTGGTTAATTTTGACATGGGTCCACAATCCTTTTACTTGCATTATAAAATGATACAGAGATAAAATAATGTGGGCAAACACTAGCCCTTGATGCTGGCTTAGATCGACGGTGATAAAAATAGGCAGCCCATCACCATGATCCTAACCAATGAGAAAAAACCTTTTACTGCATGTGTTCTGACAAGCCTGACCATGACATTCAAGACTTTGGCACCCATGACATTGTTACTTCCTTGCATTTTGGTCCCACTATGCCACACATCGCAAAGTGGCACGCTCGCAATATTTATCTACCTCTCATCTTGAAAATGCAGGAATGCCTCATCCGTCGATCTCACATAGATCGACGATGTTCATAACTTGTCTTTTGCACTCATATGAACATCTCCTTGTGTCTTCATAAGGGACAGATGTCACTTATGTGCTTGCCCACTTTATTTAAATCATGCTCATCTTCATCTTGTAGGCAAGCAGCATCCGGTGATCTCAACCAAGATCAACGGTGAGTCAATCTTTTTGAAAAATCTTGGACTCATGTAATCAGACTGTGCTATGTGCCCTCTTTGGGCTTCCTCACATTTTGTAATGGACTCGCATTTTGAAAATGTGGGAATGCATGGTCTGTCGATCTGAACAAGATCTATGATCGTTGAGACTTGCATGGTAAGCTTGAAAAGCAACTTTTTTGGAAAAAAGCTATAAACCCTGATTACCTTAAACTTAAAGCAGATTTAATCAAAACATTATTTCAAGTTTTCCTAAGGTTTAAAAAGGGCATGCTCTGAGTAAGAAAATGAGAAGGGGCTAAAGGATTTCAAAGGCCTTGGTGGATTTGTATAAGGAAAGGTTCTTGACTGAACTCTGCATATTAAATGGGGTAGAAAGCAGATTTTAGGATTTGTTCAAAATAAGACTTTGTCATATAACTCAGAATGACAAATTATCATCATGGAAGGCTTAGGAAAACTGAATGGAAAGTGTCAGAGCCATTGAACATCTTAAGGACCTCAAAAGGATAGCTGAGTGCACATTCAATTATGGGCATTCATAGGACTTGACTTTCTCAAAATTTCAAATGGATGCTCAAAATGGGAATGCAATTTTGAGCACCAATAGTGGCTCTGTCTAGGGAAACATGTCCCTTGTGGGCATGGTAAGATTCCAGATCTCTAGGAGAAGTAGACCACATACCTGAAACAACAAAACTTCTCTCGAATAGCTTAGTGAAAGCAAAGAAACAACTACTTCTACTCTTTAGAAACAATGACCCCAAGCCACTGAACTTCAACAGAATTGTTTACCTCTGTCATAAACATGATTCTCATATGAACTTTCATGAGGTAAACTGAAATTTCTTCTTCTATCAGTTTCATCAATCATATTATCATTATATAACAGATCACTTGTCAAAACAAAATCATCACTCTTATTTTCACAATGCATATAAAAAATTATTTCATCTTCAACCGTTAGCTCATTATGAAGATACTGATCAGCATGCTTAAACATATCAAATTGAAACTGAAAACTCTCTTCATTTAACATCTCATGCATGCTATCATTCTTGAATATGAAGGCTTCATATTCAACTTGGGGAAAAAGACCACTCATACCTTCAAAATGTGTATCCCTTTGCATAAACAGATAGGAATCAAATGAACAATCTGACTAATATTCACATATGTCATCCACATCATAATCTGAAACTAATCCATAATCTTCAAATGGTTCTTCACAATTAGAAAATAGATTATTCTTCACATCAGAGAGTTCTTCATAAATCTCATTGCAAGGTGCATACTGATTTTTAAAAACAACTTCATCAAACATCTTGTCATTTACCTCCTCAGATGCAGCATAATCATTAGTTTCACTATCAAACTTAGAAGCAAAGCATTCTAATCTCCTATAGCAGTAAGACAAGGTATCATCATCAAACTTGTTCTCAACTTAATCTGAATTTTCCATGTGTTCTTCAAAAAGGGGATTGATAATTCCATGCAAAGTGCCTTTGTAGACATTAGGATAAGTGATGTGCTGATCAACATCAAACTCCTCACCATATAACAGATTAGTGAAAACTTTAAAACCATTTCTAACATCGCTGTCATGGACACTTTCAACATATGAAGAAGAAAAATTAGAATCATATGAAGACTCAACATCCACTCCATAAACGAAGCATGTAGAATACAAATCAAAGTTGCTTTCATTGTCTCCATATAGGTGATTACAATGTCTTGCAAGAAAATAATCATTTATCTTATCAATAGGGGCTGATGCATTAATCTTAGGATCAATCATGTACTGATCATCACTACATTCCTTCTCAAGACACTCTTCTACACAATTAGGTAATACATCCTTATAGATAACCTCTTTGTCTTCATATTGTGTAGACACATTTTCTTCATAACTTTTAATCTCAAACTGATTTACACAATTCTGAAATGGACACTTACTTTCAGATTTAAGAAAAGAATTCATACCTTTACTGACATACAAGCACTCACTTTTATCATTACTTTCTTCTTCCCAATTAGCATCTGATTCACATGAAGACGCATATGTACTATTACAATCCTCTGAGTAAAAAGTGTCACCATTGTCTTCACTTGATGCTTCTTCACAATATGTTGGATCAGCAATTTCATCTTTATCACTTGATGCATCACTTCCAGGTTCTTCATTCTCATACTGAGATAAATACCTTTCCTCTTTCTGATTCGTTATGTTTTCAACACAATGTGAATCATCAATGGGAAAATGAATGACTAGATTTATATCTTGCCTGGATAACTCATCAAATGAATCAATTCTATCATTCGCTGTTGTAATACCATAAACATGTGCATTCAAATCAGCACGAATGCAATCATTTCCTTTTTGCAACAAAGAGATATCATGTTCACATGCTTTTATTTCTGAATTTTCAGCAAAACTATTTACAATAACAGGAGTGCTTATTTGCTGATCTGAATTTAAACATTCTATATGACATTGATTTGTTCTTTGTGCCTCATCTTGCCGAAAAACATTTCTAGAGAAGTGACTCTGAGTTAAGCCATGTTTTATGTTATTCTCAATCTCTATTGCTATCATGAATGCCTGATGCAAAGTTCTAGGTTCCTTATCTCTCAACAGATAGTTCATCTTTTTATCAAATGCATCGAGATAAACCACTAAACACATTTGATCATCTGGCTTGTAAATTTCAGGAAATCCACTCAAAATCTTTGCAAATCTAATATTAAATTCAGGAACTAACTCACCATTCCTGATTTCAATTTTCAAAAACTTATCAAAATAATCAAAGATGCTTACTCTTTCCCCGAACTGCATCATGAAAGCTGACAGTAATTCATCCCAGGATGAAATTGAACATGCTGGTAAAAATGAAAACTAGTCCATAGCATCATCCTCTAAAGTCTAAACAAAAAATTTCATCTGAATGTCTTTATGAGCAATTTCAAAATCACCAACCAAGTCACTAAACAACTGAACATGATGACTGGCTGAATTTTCATGGTTTCCACCAAACTTAGGCAAATACTGTCTGAGGTTACAAGGCACAGTATTCAAGAAACCATGGATACCATTAAAATTTAATGGCATATACCTCCTAGTAGAGATGGATCTAGGAATTTCACTAATAGGCTGCATACTAGATGAGATGAAACTCGACATTCTTCAACTCAAGACTCATTCATCATTAAAAACTTTCAGAATTCGTAATTTGCAGCAAATCTTCACAACCCTCTACCAAATGAATGTTTCAAATATACCTCACAACTTTAAAACAACAATTGAAACCAAATCCAGCAAAATGTATAAAACATAAAACTATTCTCCTCTTCTTAGTGCTTAAACTTTGCTTGATGGAGAATACATATGTAGAACTAACTTTCATGGGAAAGAAAATTGCATGAAAGTATAAAATACCCCAAGTGTTGCTGTATGAAACCACTGATCTTCTAATTAGCTTGATGCTAACATGAATTCCTCACACCACTAATCATAACCTTACAGAGTTGCCATCTTATTGAAGAGAGAAATGAAATCACAGTTGTGATTCATCTTTATCATTAAAATTATTGTGACAACAGATCATACAACACTTCCAGACTTATTTGTCAAAAACTTATAATAGATCTCTCTTCTTTCTTGCAAATTCATCTAACTTTCAGATCTGCTTGATTTTCATGAAAACTCTTAAAAACAATTTATACATCACTGATCTACAATGATTCAGAGATCCTTTAGATAGAGTTGCCATTCACTATTGTGAGAAAGATTTTAAACATGATTCATAACACTACATATCTGAATTGAAAATTCAACTTGAAAACTTTGCAAAACTTTCAACAACATTTAAAAGAGAGAAAACATCTTTCACCAATTCTGACTCTGAACAACAACAGTATTCTGAAAATAACAACCGGTTGACATGACTGAAGATGAACACCCTTAGCAACACAATCTATATTCAACCTTGAAAAATACTACTTTAAATGGATAAAACTTACTGGGGTGCATGATTTCGAGTAAGAAAACTTCAAAAGAACATCAGAGAACTTACTACTGAAACTTTTTAATGCACTTCTCCTACTGTATTGAATCTCTTCTTTTCAAATTATACACTAGAGATTCTTGTCCTTTTAACTGTGAATTACTTCACAGTGTTCCCCAGCAGAGTCACCATTTTTTTGGTGTTTGAAAATGTTACCCACTTCCAATTATCCCCATGAGAATATGACACATCTAGGGGAAGCTAACTCCCATTATCAACATATCATTTCAGACACAGTGCCAACTATAAGGCATGACCCTTCTTCTTCTTCAGGCTTTGCAAAACCTAGGCAAGTGAACCTATAGATTCCTTATATGGAACCAGTTATCAAAGCATACACTGAATCTATTATGAAGCAGAAAAACCCTTATTTCTCCTAATAACTTATGAAATAACATATATCTGTAGTAGCTAAATGTAAAACAATGAAATTCGTAAGCTGAGTGAGAGCATTCTGTTTATAGCTCTTCAACATTAAAGGGAAATTGATTTATATTGAGGAAAGATAGCATGTTCAATATGCAGAAAAAACTTTAATGACCCTACAAATGACCAGTGCCTTATCCATTAGGGCAATCCTACATTCCAGAATTATGCATCCTTGAACATCAATCAACATATGGCATACATTAATACATTCATGTTCAGTCTGTTCACCTTATGAATTAGACAACAATATCCAATATAACTCCATACTTTCTCACATCCTTCTTAATTGAATCTGCAACCTTGTCTAAAACCACAAACAATTACATGACTCCTTGAGTCAAAGGCAAGAAAACTTCAAACATACAACTGGACAATTGCAAATAGGTTCAAGATCTTTGTTCTTGAACATATAACATTACAAACTCAACAAGAAAGGAGACAGAGTCATATTGAAATTCAAAACCTTTTGCACATTGTATTTATCTCCTTGAAATAAGTACATTAGGGATGCATAAAACAAGATACAAGATCACACTATTGTATTAGAACTATCTGCGAAATCCATATGCTGTTCATACAAGACATGCTGGGTATGTGGCTTTCACAGCCTGAGCAGAGCTCTAAAAAACTGGAAGAATAGAAAACCAACCAACCAACCCCCCTTTTTCTCTAGCCTTGGGATCTCACTTAAATACTGTGAGATGCAACAAGCTTCAAGCATAGAGAATTGACAAGTGTCCCTTACAAAAGATATCACAAGTTTGTAACGGAAGAAAGAAGAAAAAGATTAACAGAACATCATGTAGATCAAAAATTCTCCTGTAAGCTTCTTTTCTGTTACCACCTTTTGCTGATTCGGCTCTACCACTGATTTGTTGTATGTGCAACTGCTAAGACTTCCTTATCAATGAAAAAATCAACTTTGAAAAATACGCACCAACCTAGGCCCGTGGGTTTTGTCAAGATGACTACTGAATGAGAATCATCTTTACTTCCCACTCTTTACTGATCATTTCAGGCTTCAGAAATAACAAAATCATTACTTAGCATGCAGTATAGAAGCCAAAAAAGAATGTGGTTATTAAAAATAACAAAATAGGGATGCTCTGATCCCCAACCATGTCTGCTTCCTTAACCGACTTCTTGCCAAAATTTTCCATCTACTGACACAAAAAGGGGGGACATGCACAAGAATTGAAAAAGACTATACCCCAGGGTATAAAATCTTCTTCACCTTCTTCCAAAACTATGCACAGGGTCTCAAATATCTTTGCTACCCTGGCATCAAACTAAGATGCTTTGAAAATTTGTTTAAAAGATGATGTTTCTGCTGAAAAGGTTGTTAGCTTACAAAGTCTATTCCTTGTTCTTCTTATCACCTTTCTGACTTGACTATGACACCTGAATACTAGCTTTCCTCTATCAAAAAACCATACATAGGCATACAAAGCTAACCATTTTCCTTTTCTGAACCATCCTCTAAAAATAAATAAATCATTTTTCAAAGTATCAGTGTCCCAGAACCAACTACTCTTAACGAACAATCCTTCCACTATCCATACCCTTAGACTTAGTGAAATCTTTAGAAACATCTTTTGAATAAATCACCAGGACTGGAAAATGTAGAGACTTTGGTATTCAAATTTACCTGAAGCCTTTTCTTTTATCTTTGTAACTTCTGCATTTTATCCTTGAGCCAACTACTTGACACTCGTGCCAAATTTATCTCAATCCTGGTAGTAATTTTTCCATTCAGAGATGACTCACGAATTTCTACTCGCACAAGTTGATATTGGGAAAATCTCACTTGTTACACCCTATTCTTTACTTTCACATGCAAAGTTTTTAATGTCTCATTAATATGCATAATGATACCACCTTCAATAGTAAAATATGCACCGTCGATCTTGAAAATCTTATAAATTGAAAATGTGAGCATGATGGCTTCAAAATCCACTAGGCAAGCTGGTCTAGAATAACCCAATCATAATTAGCCATGTGTGTAATTTATCTTTTAGTGCACGCTTCTTGCTTCTAAGAAATGTAAACGTGCAAGAACCGCAGATCTAAATTGAATCAACGACCTGAGTTTGCCCCACATGTCAAGCTTGCACACTTCTGCATTTCTTATCTTGTGAGCATGTTGATATAGTGGGCCAACGCCTTCCGTCGATTTAGAGAAGATTGATGGTTGATGAAATTTTTTTTGAATAACTATTGCACTGTTTCTTTATCACAAAACACGTGATATTTCAAAATGGCATGATTTGGTTAATTTCGACACGGGTCCACAATCCTTTTACCTACATTATAAAATCATACAGAGATAAAATAATTTGGGCAAATTCTAGCCCTTCATGCTGGCTTAGGTTGACAGTGATTCAGAGTTTCAAAAATAGGCGGCCCATCACCATGATCCTGACCAATGAGAAAAAGCCTTTTACTGCACGTGTTCTGACAAGCCTAACTGCGACATTCAAGACTTCGGCGCCCATGACATCGTTACTTCCTTGCATTTTGGTCCCACTGTGCCATGTGTCACAAAGTGGCACGCCCACAATATTTATCTGCCTCTCATCTTGAAAATGTGGGAATGCCTCATCCGTCGATCTCACATAGATCAACGATGTGCATAACTTGTCTTCTGCACTCGTACGAACATCTCCTTGTGTCTTCATAAGGGAAATATGTCACTTATGCACTTTCCTGCTTTATTTAAATCATGCTCATCTTCATCTTGTGGGCAAGCGGCATCCGGTGATCTCAACCAAGATCAACAGTGAGTCAATCTTTTTGAAAAATCTTTGACCCACATAATCAAACTGTGCTACGTGCCCTCTTTGCGCTTCCTCGCATTTTGTAATGGCCTCACATTTTGAAAATGTGGGAATGCGTGGTCCATCGATCTGAACAAGATCTATGATCGTCGAGACTTGCATGGTAAGTTTGAAAAGAAACTTTTTTGGAAAAAAGCTGTAAACCCTGATTACCTTAAACTTAAAGCAGATTTAATCAAAACATTATTTCAAGTTTGCCTAAGGTTTAAAAAGGGCATGCTCTGTGTAAGAAAATGAGAAGGGGCTAAAGGATTTTAAAGGACTTGATGGATTTGTATAAGGAAAGGTTCTTGACTGAACTCTTCATATTAAATGGGGTAGAAAGTAGATTTTAGGATTTGTTCAAAATAAGACTTTGTCATATAACTCAGAATGACAAATTATCATCATGGAAGGCTTAGGCAAACTGAATGGAAAGTGGTAGAGCCATTGAACATCTTAAGGACCTCAAAAGGATAGCTGAGTGCACATTCAATTATGGGCATTCATAGCGCTTGACTTTCTCAAAATTTCAAATGGATGCTCAAAATGGGAATGGAATTTTGAGCACCAACACTAAGTATATCAAGGAAACAATAAAGAAGTTTGGAATGGAAAATTCAAGACTAGTTGGAACCCCTATGTCTATTGGACATAAGCTCTCCAAAAATGATGATTCCAAAGAAGTAGATTAGACCACATATAAATCAATGATTGGAAAATTGTAGTATGTAGTACACACAAGGCCTGATATTGCTCTAGCACTTGGAATAGTGGAAAGATTCTCAACAAATCTTAAGGAAAATCACATGATGGCAATTAAAAGAACCATGAGATATCTGGAAGGTACTAAAGACTATGGCTTATGTTATAAACTTGGAGGCAATTTGGAATTGAAAGTATTTACTGATGCTGATTAGGCAAGAAGTATTGATGATAGAAAAAGAACTAGTGGTGAAGCATTATTTCTTGGTAAAAGACTAGTGTCTTGGACAAGAAAGAAGAAAATTTGTGCATCTCAATCCACAACAAAAGTAGAATATGTGGCAGCAGTAGTTAATTATTCTAACATTGTTTGGTTTGAACAATTGTTGGAAGGAATGAAGATAGAGATCAAGGATCCAATAATAATATATTGTGATAACACTAGTGCAATCAATATATCAAAGAATCTAGTGATGCATATTAAAACAAAGCACATTGCAATAAAATATCACTTCTTAAGAGAGTTAGCATAAGAGAAAGAAGTCAAATTAGAATATGTTAATACAAAGGAATAGATTGCAGGCATATTTACCAATCAATTAGTGGAGGATGCATTTATGTATCTAAGAGGTAAGCTAGGGGTCATTCCCCTATCTGAAGTTCACTAAATGAAGTTTAGTGATGCAACAACTAGAATCTATTAAAGATCAATCAATTAGTGTAAAATTAGCAAAGGCATATTGCAAATGAATCAATACTTAAGGTACATTGATATTAATAGAATTTTTGTCTTTGGCATGTGTTGTCAAAGAGGGACAAGTTTACTATCATATCTTTAAAATTCTTGGAACTAGAATAAATTAAGAAACCAAAGAGGGAGAAATTTTCCAAAAAAGGAGAAGTTTGTTGTAAGAGAGAGAAAGTTCTGTAATGAACTTGGTAATAGTTGTTGCAGATAAAGAAATAATTTAGTGAAATGAAAAGCTCATACTGATAGAGGGAGTTCTTAAAGATGAATCCAAAATTTTATTGTGTTATGACATGTTGTGTTGCCATCAATGCCAAAGAGGGAGATTGTTAGATATAATTGATTAATTGTGTATTGTCTTTGATGTTACATAAATGCCATATCATTATTAATCAGTATATGCTGAGTTCACTTAGGTAGTGAAAATAATTTTCTATTTCTATCAAGCATTCTTGTGGTTACCTAGTTTAAAAGATAGTGTCTACAGAGTTCACTCGAGCATCAAAGGAAAAGTATGCAGAAAGTGAGTGTTAACTGAGCTCAATTGGGTAATGAAGGAAAGTTGGATGGAACCAGTGCTAACTGAGCTTACTTGATTGCCAAAGGATTTTTGCAAGTTTAGAGTGTTAATAGAGCTTCTTTTGGTTAACAAAGGAAATTATTTTTGAGTTATTTTCTACCGAGCTAGGTCAGCTAATGAAGAATTTTCTTATTTTGGTATATTAAGCTTAATTGATTTATCTATTAATTCTAGCCAACTAAGGTGATGAATATTAATTATTCTAAGTTGTATTTGAGCTGACTTGACAAAGTGGAAGATATAAGTATAAGGTCAAGTTGTGATTTCAAAGTGTGATGATGTGGATGTAAAAGAATGTATATGTTATTGAAGATGAGAAGAGGAAGCAAATTTTAAGGATATGTAGTATTTCCTTTTGAAGTAGAAAAGCTATATTTGATCAAGAAGGATCAAGTACAAGCTAGAATAGAGATCTATAATTAGCAATTAAGTTGCATTCAAATCAGGTCATCTCATTGTTACTCTCTAACCATTGTAGTAGTGATCTAAATCTCTTAACAAAGTTGGCTTAACAACTATTTGCAAATCCTCTAACAAGGTGGCAGTTCTATTGAGTTGTCTAAAAACCTCTAACAAGGCCACTCCTAATAGGCTTATTAAATCCTTTAACAGGGTCACACCTAATAGTGTGTTTTTTAACCTTTAATAGGGTTGGATCCTAATAGGGCTCACTTCAGAGGAGTGAAAACAATAACTAGTTGCAATTGGTGGTTTTTCCCAAATTGGGTTTCCATGTTAAATCTTGGTGTCAAATTTGTTCATGCTATTTCTTTTTATGTGTTTGCAACTTATTTAAAGTAATGGTAATCAATGATAACATCTAAATTTTATATGTCAAGCATTTATCAAGTTACATCATTTTGTATGTGTTTATCAAGCTTCAGCAATATTCAATTTTTAGTTTTCATTTTGTATTGATATCTAAGGGATATGGGATTTATTTTAGTAGTAACTGATTCACCCCTCCCCTCTCAGTTACTCCTCTTATATTTCTAACATATTGACCCTATTAGGAGTCTGTGAAATACATATAGTGTCTCGAGTCCTTGTTAGAGGACTAGGCCCTATTAAAACCCTAAACCTTGTTTGGAGCCGCTTCATCCCTTATAAGAGTTGGTAGATCAAATACAATTTATGCAAGAAGAGTCCACTACCCTAACATACAATAATACAAAAAATTTATTCACAAGAATAGGTATACATACAATATTGTCTTACTATTGTATCTCACACTTTCATAATCATATATTGTATTGCACATCACATAAGGCTCGCATATCATATAAGCTTTCTTCACAATATTTCACATTACTTCTACACTTCACTTTATTTGTGCAGGATAAGATCCTTACTTATATTTGGCAAATTAATAAAACTTTGATTAGTTGGCCTTAGGTGCTTTCACATGCTTGAGTGAATATAAAACTAACTTAAGGTAAACATCTAGGATGTCAACCCATTATGAATTAGTAATTATTTTTCCACCAAATATTACCTTAGGTCATACAAACCAATTCTCTAATATGTTCTATTAAATAATAGAGTTGGTAAATCAACTATAACTTGTGCCATATCATCTATACAGGTATACACACAAACATACATCATCACCACATTGTCTTCTATCGATTGTCAATTGTGCATGTCCTAACTCAATCTTTGACATCTACACACATTGTATATATCTCTGTATTGTTGCAATATTTCTAACACATAGATAATTTTCTGTGTGATCACATAAATAAAGTACTAAATATATGTTGCCATATAAATGACAATACATCAAACATCTATGCAGCCATATTTCCAACATCTCATTCATTGCTAGGGTTCATGTCATCACTAACTCATCATTGGGGTCCACATCATCAGTAAATCATGTGCTTGGTCACCAATTCACTTGGGTAAAATATTCTCCCATCACCATTAGACCAAGTGGGCCCTCATGCACAATAGCTTGCACTTGTGTCAAAAAGTATTCAACTTTTGACACTATATTACATATCATTTGTATATAAAAATAACTTTTAGTTTCCATCCACCATGCATGTGGGATAAATCAATATGATCTAAAATGTGTGTCAAAACTACCAATTAGTTTTTTGTTGAAATTGAAAGGATTACGTCAAGATTTGATTCAAGTCTCACTGGTGAAGAGCTCAAAATGTTGTCTCAAGAGTTTAGCTCCATCCTTTATTTGCATGAAACCAAAATCTTACTCTATAGTCTATTGGGGTAGCATACATAGAGGGAAAATGTTGGCACATATTTATAAAAGATTGTAAGAGCCTGAATGATTAAGACCCCATAAACTATTAGACCTTTTTTGTCAAATACAAACCATGGAAAGGTGAGAGACATTTGAAACAATCTATTTTCTATTTTGGGCATGTTTTAAGCAACAAATTGTCTAGGAAGAGAATTTGGTATTTGGGGCTTTCATCTCTATTTATAATCATGGCACACCAATGAATGAAATATTATCTTGACAATGAAGATCTTTGATCTTGATTTCATTTTGTCTCTATTTTCACTATCACCATGTGCCTATAATTCTTAATTCAAAAATTAAAAATAGTATTAATTGATGATCCCTCCTTGACCGAGCTCTTTGTACTTGCCAAAATAGAACAATACTACCCACTCCTTCTTGTGACAATATTTTCATTGCAAGAGTTACTTTTCTGAAACTAGAAAATAATAACCAGTTGTGAATCATGAGCTCCTGAACCATATTGACAAACCTACTCAAAGTTAATGTAAGACTTCAGTTAAGTTATCACCTGCATAAATGATGCCATCTTTAAACTTAGTATGAAAGTTGTAAAAATCTTTCATTGGTAGTGTCATTTCCTCCTCAACACACATGCTTTCCCCCAATGCCCAATCTACAGTGTTACCTCTTCTTAAAGATGTACATGCCAAACTAAGGGAAGTCACTTTAAATTGGGGAGTTGAATTCAACCAAGCTCACCTCTTAACCACTTGAAGAAGATGGTGCACTCCTCTTTTCACCAGAAAACATAATTAATAATCTCATGGCATCAAGTCTTACTTCACAATATGGATAATATTGCACATCTTCCATGAGAAACTAATCACAATATCTCATTTAAAATGGAAATCTTCTAGTTTGTGGAATAGTGTCTAAATGAAAAGCTCATTTTAAACTTTTAATGGAACTCATCTTTATTGATATATTTTCTTTTGGGTCGAGCCTATTTTAAAAAATTTGAATGCTGACCTTAGAATAGTGACATTTTCTTTACATAAGTACACATAATGTTGTAGCAGTAGATCTTCTTGTATTCATTTTGATCTTTGACTCTTCCACATCACTATTTTAGTCTCTATTTTTTAAAACATGGGCTTTTCTTATTTGAAGTAATAAAGGGATCATTAAAATGGTTATCACTGACCCTCCCACCTATTATGAAAGACAACACAATATATAAAAGTCATCATTTTTCATCGGGTCCTTCTGTCAATTTTTTATATACTCCTTCAAGAAGACATATAAAATTGAAGAATTATTTCAACTTTGAAGAATTCCCTTTTGAAACCTTCATGTTGTAAGACATTCAAATGGATTCATGACCCTTGATTTGTCACATTTACTCTTTTGAAACCTTCATGTTTGACATGTTACTCTTGCAAAATTTAGCAACTTTTTTTACTTTCAAATTGATTCAAATAATATCCATGCATCCCTCACATCTATTTAAACTCAAACTATGATATATGCATATTAAAATGCCATGTTAATCTCTTAAGATATCTTTACTATGCAAACATTGTCTTAGCCATCTAGTAAAGTTAGTCTAACTAAAAAACATTTTGATTCCAAATGCTTGACCTCTTGGAAATACTCTAATTGATCTTCTTGCATTGATTGAAATCAAAATTGATCTAGATCTAACCCTTTAAAACTCATTTAAAAACTTTTCTATCAAGTGCCAAACTTGTGCCAAGAGGCCTACAAGTCATCTTTGAAAACTAACTAAATCAAGTAATTGGGCCATACAACTTTGTGATTATGTCCCCTATCATATTCTTTCTTAGTTTGCAGAATCTGATCTGATGAAAATCTTCCATTCAAAAGATATTGACTGACAAATTTTCTCTTTTCAATTCATCCTTTAAATAACATGTTAGAAAACAATAAAATGCATCCCATTTTTGTTGACTTTACAATTATGTTTTTTATTAGTGGTACACACTTATTCAGATAGATAGTATCTACTAAGCTTATTTAATAGTTAACAATGTTAACTAAGCATTTCAGGCTTTACCAATTTCAAGGAATAGTATTTAGTTTGTGCCAAGTAGTTTCTACCAAGTTGGTGATTAGCAATGTAAACTGAGCATCCCAATGTATGCCAAGTTCCTCAGTGAAAACCAAATTCATCAGTGCTTACTAAGTTCATAGTTACAATGATGTGAATCTATTATTAACCAAGCCACTCAATGTTAACCAAGTGATTTAGTTTATACCAAGCTCATTGTGATAGCATTGATCGAGCTATTTGGTGTGAATCAAGTGATTTGGTTTGTATGCCAAGTTTTATACTGTTCATCGATTCACCAGTGTAGACCAAGTTCAAACTAATTAGAAGTGATTAGTATGGAATGAGCTTCTATGTCTACTAAATGCATGACAATGCCAAGAATTGATAGTAGATGTTGAGTATCATAACCTCACCAAACTAGTCTTTAGAACTTGAGTTCTTACAGTTGGGTTGACTTTGTGTATTTTGTATAAACTTGTATTGTAGCTGAATTTTTTGAATTGTAATTTGGATTGGTATATATGTAATGTATTGTATCACATCCAAAGATATATGATACAAAATTGAAGTAATGCAACTAGAAGAGAAGAGTAGAAGTGTGAAGTACAAAGGCTATAATCGTATAAGGAGCAACAAAGATTTATCTATCATAGCAAGGTGATCATTACACTCAAAGGGATCTCACTTAGCAAACCAAGTTGCATATTAGAGACTAGTCACTATTTCATCTTAATAGGTGGATTAGTTAAATTGTTTCACAAGGTAGACTTAATAGTCTTTTGTAAATCTCCTCACCAAGTGCATACTTCAATGTATGTTTGTAAATCCTTTTGCAAGGTGGACCTAGTAGTCCCTATTGCTCCTAACCCAGTAGATCATCAAAATTTATCATTGTAAATCTTAACAGGCCAACTTTATACTTCAATAATAAAGCTTGTGGGTATCATCCCCACCCCAGTTTTACTTTCTATTGGGAGGTTTTTGGGTCACCGTATTGTGTGACAAAAGTGTTATGAATGTTTTGATGCTTTCAACTTTTTCATGTATGTAATTAGATTAGAATACAAAAGAAGGATTAATTACTAATAAAGGATTAAGTTTTATAGGTTACTGATTCACCCCTCCTCTCTCAATAACTTAGCCCATCACATATATTTCCAACAATTGGTATCAGAGAATTGTGGTTCTTAGGAAACAAGTCTAACAGCTTGAGAAAAGATCAAAGGCTATGGAGGTATTCAGACTTGATAAGGCTATTGACAATGAGAAGATAGATTTGGAATTGGATATTGGAAAACTCAAGGAAGAAAAGGAACAACTCTCTCAATCCCTGAAAAGAAGAAAGGATAGTGAAATCCAGATGAATGACAAACTCTACATTAAAGAAAGAATTGAAGACATCCATTCAAACAATTTAGATGAAGCCAATGAAGCAATCAAAGAACTAATAGACAAAAATGGTAACCTTCAAGAAAAAGTAAGAAAATAGAGAAGAAAGCAAGGAATTCTATTAGTAAGATTGTGTGAATTCATGGAAGAGAAAAATAAGACATAAGAAGAGATAGAAGGAAAGAACAATGAAATTCAACACCTATCCCTTAATCAGGCAGACTTCATTAATTAGCTTACCAATGCGAATGAAGAAATCATGAATCTAAGATCAGAAAATGAAAGACTGTTGAATGACCTAAACACTAAAATGAAAATCAATGAGCAGATGATGAAATCTCAAGAAAACATGGATCAATTGAATGAGAAAAGCCATTACAAACAAAAAGGAAAAGTAGAAATTGGATATATAGAAGAAGGTGAATCATCCAAGCAAGGAGCTCAAAAGAATCAAAGACCTACTTGTAGTCACTATGGTAAGATAGGCCATACATCAAAGAAATGTTGGACTAATGGGAAAGAAAAATTTAATGGAAAATGTTACAATTTCAATTAGCATGGTCATAGAGCTAATGGATGCAAAGAGAAACCTAAATTTGAAGGAAAATGTAACAAATGTAAGAAGCATGGGCAAAAAATCTTCAGAATACAAAACTAAGATATTGAACCCAATAGAATAGATTGTAAAAGCTATATTTGGTTGGGACTATAACACTTGGTGTAGATTTCATTAGTATGGAGACTTTTGACACATTGGAATGAATTGTGTAAAACATCACATAAGGACAAGAGACACTACCAAAAGATGTTTCATTTGTACAAAACTTGGTCATCTTGCCAAGAACTATATGAATATTGGAAGAATTGAAGATGAAAAGAAAGCTAAGGCTGATAACACCAAAAGAAAATGAGACAACAATAGATTCCAAAATCTTCTAAGAATGCAAGTTTGAGAAATAATGATCATGCCACTCAAGAATTTCCACTTGATCTCTCATAAGGAGAATTGGAACTAGGATTTTGAAGAAGACATCTCACATGAGTTCCAGTAAGTAGAATGAAAAGATCCATATCAACATGAAGATGCAAAAGGATCATTGAGCATTCAAGGAGGTGCCAATAATTACCAAGAAAAGTTATGTTACAGACCCTACCAAGCATAGTCAGGAGCTACTAAGATTGTTGTGTGGACATTAAGTCATGGATGACTCTATCAAGAATTTAATTCAAGCCAAGTGGAAGATAGTCTATCATTAGCAAAGCAATTGTACCAGGCATTTATGGTGATTGGAAGGAAAAATTTGATAAAAAAGGTAAAATCAAATTCATTTCTCACTATAAATTTTTGAGAGCTATTTGTGCAGAGTGTTCTTAGTGCATCTGAGCAATATGTGCAAATTACTATTTAAATTTTTTCATGTTCTCTCAAACTCTACTGAGAAAAATAGCATCCACTAGTAGAAAATCAAAGAAAGGATCTAATATATTGGTTCAAGGTGTGGAATGGAAGGTACCAAACTTCAAGCTGAGTCTAGCTATTGCAGAAACCCTAGATTCGAGCAAAGTACAATCTCAAATTTCATTATAGGTACTATTGATTAATGATATGTGTTAACATTTTTAGTGTGCTATTCAAGATATTGGAACTCTTGAAATGGATGAAACCCTAGAGAAGTTAAGTGTGAATGGTGTACTAAAACCAGAACATCAACACCTTGAAGTGAAAGGTTTGATTCATATTCCTCACATGCCATGAGATTTTTAGATCAAATGGATAATATTTATCCTTAGTCATGTGCATAATGGTTAGCTATAGTTGGAGGAACCCATTATGTTAACAAAGAAGATAATCCATAGGATCACTGATCTTCCCATGTTGGAAAAAGATAAAATGACCAAAACCCTAAGTTATGAAAATCAACTATGTTATGAAAATGGAATTGAAGTTCAAGATACATGTCATTGCACACAAAATATACAGCTCAAGAAGACTCAATAATGTATCATGTGAAATAGTGGATCTCGCATACAAAGTGGTCAAAAATAACTTGTCACTTGACCTTGTTGAGTTGATGCTAAATTAGTTCAACAAAAACATGGAGAGTATAAGAACTTCCAAAAAAAATCCTTGTTAGTTTGGTTCACTCTTAACTTGTGTATTTTTCTATTTGCAAAATTTTTTCTCTTATAAAGGTACTATCGTATGGAGGAAGGATGTACCTATTATTTATCAGATCAATGAATATATAGCTAAAATGGGAGAAAACTATAATAGTATTATGGATAACTACTTTGATGCATTTAAGGACAAGATGAATAATAGATCTAGAATACCAAAGAAACTTGTTGATGATTAAAAAGATTATATTTTTTTTATGGTTGACTGTGATAAAGTATATATTCAAGTAGTTAGACTGAGAAATGTATGGGTTAAGCCTCTAGGTTACGAGGTTAACATTGATGAAATTAAGGACATTATTGAAGCATTATTAAATGAGCCTATTGACCCAAAAGCTACATACTTTGGCACTGATGATGAAGCAAAGGAAAAAATATAACTTGAAATAAAACTCCCTCAGGTAGTCAACAAAGGAAAGAAGAGAATTGAAAAATTGAAAACCAATTCTACTCTTCTATTGACTAAAGGCAAAGGAGATGACATTGAGGATGATGAAGTAGAAGAGGAAGAAAAGTCAAAAGAAGTAGAGCCTATAAAGAAGAAAGGTAAGGTTATTATACCCAAACATACCAAACCATCTACTACTGTGTTCACAAGGAGAGCATCTAGGAAGAAACAAGGTGGAGATGTAATCTTCAAAAAGCCAACACCCTCTTTCCAAAAAAAGTTGAAAGAAATTAACACTAGAGCCAATATGGAAAACTTCAAAGCACTAAGGTATGAAACCAGAACTATAAAGGAGCAGAAGAAAATTAAAGACATGGTTATGTCTAAGTTGGGAAAATGGAAATATTCTCTAGATCAACTTGCTTAGCAAATTCCAAATGAGATAATGGAAAAGTTAAAGCCAAGATGGGATCATGCAAGTGTTAGGATTAACCTTAGACAAAAATAATAGTTACATGCAAATATATCCAATATTAGAAAATAGTAGATCACACATAAGAGAACACAAGACACCAAGATTTAACATGGTTCACCCAATCCCTGGGCTACATTCATCAACAACAAGTCCAATATTATTATGATCCAAAGATTACAACTTGATTACAATATGTAATCCCTTATAGCTCAATACCACTGCAAGAACTAATTTTTGCATCACACATTATGAAAATACCTAACCCTAAGCCTTTTTATACAATCTTTTTTTCTTACAAAATTAGGGCTAGAGTAATAGAAAAATAGTAGCTGACACCTTTTACAATATAAGGTTATTTTTGGCTTCAAGGGCACTACCTCTAAAAACCCTCACAGGGGCATTGCCCCTCAACCCCACCCTATATTGCAATAGGGATCAAACCTGGGGTGCTACCCCAAGACCTTGTATGAGTGCTACCCATTGACATCATCTTCAGGGCACTACCCCCAAACCCCTATAGAAATAATCTGGAGGGAAACCACACCGAATAAACCTCTAAGTCTGATTAGGCTCCACATCACAACAACAAGGCAAACTGCTAAAGACAAATATGAACAGACTCTGAGGAAACTCATGACAAGCTTAAGTGACAAGGAAGTAAAATAATCCTTAAAGAAGAATGAAGAAAAGGTTACCTTGAAGTTTAACACTTGTCTAATTTTGATCAATGACATTGAACATGTAGTGAAAAATGCTACAAACACATGGAGAAACATCTACAATCTTCATAAGAAGAGTGATTTTGTTGTCAATGTTAGTGACAAGAAAGATGATGGTGGACATGAAAAAGATGAGGAAATTGATGATGATGAAGTGACACATTATGATAACATAGATGATGAGGAATAGGAATAGGGATAGGAAGCTACCAAGGAAGATTTACCTAAAGTTCAAAACATAGAGGAGGATGACCCACAAAAAATTGCAGCAATGTTCATAGCCTCACTTCCTCATTCTTTGAGTGAAGCATTGAATACATCCAAAATAGAGAATGCTACTAGAGGATTGATGATGTCAAACATTGCAAGTAAAAGCACTCAATCAATTTTTGCACATCTTTAGCTCAGTACTTCATTGACAGAAGTGACAAGCACTTCATCTACTGAGTAGTCAATAGTTCCTCCTTCATCAGTTCTAATTACACAAGGTATTTCATTAATAATATAGTATTTACTTTTTTAGCTAGTCCTACTATTTATACCATTGTTTCCATTCCTAGCATGCATATAATAAGTACAAGGATAGTTGAGACAAAGCCTCAACCAAGTAATAATCTTTTTAGTAAAGGAAAAGAAAAAGAAGATGAAATTGATGTTGATGAGGAGATTGCTATTCCAAATTGGGACATCTCTAATCTTAATCCTGATCAAATGCATATATTTGGAGAGATAATTTAGAAGAAATCTAAGAAAAAAAGGCTTGAAGATGCAAAAAGTATTCTAGTAGAGGCACTTAGCATGAAGGTTGACACTTCTCAACCAATTTTGGATCAGTTAGTAGAGGTAGTCTAGAAATTTAATGAAGATTTAAATGGATAAGAGAAATTGTCATAGAGAGTGGAGAAGAAATTTGAAAATAAAGTTTTGGAGCTAATTGCACAAAAGATTGCAATTCATCAAGTAGATCTATCTCCTATTCTAAGCTCATTGGAGAGTTCTTGCAACAATGTAACTTCATTATACAGTAAACTCTATGATACTTCAATTTTCACAAAGGAAATCAAAGATAAACTTTGAAAGATTGATGAAGACCTAAAGGAAAGTACACAATAGTTGCAACTTGACCCAAGTTGTAGCTTTTCCCACTACACAAAGATGAGATTTTTAACTGATATGTAGGCAGAATTGTTAAGAGAAGAAACCATAATAAGAGCTACACTGGTAAATATATAGGGCATGATTCCCCCAAACATGGATGCATTATAGAAACATATTGCACATGCTAAAACCGTCATCCACGATAAAAACTTCTCAATTTTAGATTACATGATAGAATTTTTAGTAGAAGTTCAAGTTGCATTGCACACATGCAAGGTTTTGCAAGAAAATTGGGGCAAGACAATGGTGTTGATTCTAAAGGTATATTTAGATTTCTTGTCATATTTTGGCATTATTGTATAGTATATAGCATACATCGTTGGCATTAATGTCAAAAAAGGGGAGAAGATGTATATTGTAGAGAAGATATATATTGTAAAGAGGAAAAGATATAATATAAGATGTAGCATACACAAAAGGGGAGAAAATGTATATATCAGATGTGAAAAGATGTATAATCTATATATGTATGGGGGAGCATTATCATATCATATATGTACAGATACTCAGAAAAAAATTTGTTACAAAAGAAATTTTGAAAAATTCCAAAAATAGAGTACTCTATTGAGTTGGAGACACAATTGATGAATAAAAGGTGTTATTGAACTTTTTGAATTTAGTTTTGACTGATAAGTGTTTTTGACACTAATGCCAAAGGGGGATTTTTGACTTTACAATCATGTTTTTTGTTAGTGACACACACTTATTCAGATAGATAGTATCTATTGAGCTTATTGTATAGTTAATAGTGTTAACCAAGCATTTCAGGCTTTATCAAGTTCTATAGTTGCTACCGAGTTCAAGAAACAATATTTAGTTTACATTGAGTAGTTTCTACCAAGTTGGTAATCAACAGTGTAAACCGAGCATCTCAATGTATGTTAAGTTCCTCAGTGCAAACCAAGTTCATTAGGGCTTATTGAGTTCATATTTACAATGATGTGAATCTAGTGTTAATTGAGCCACTTAGTGTTAACCAAGTGATTCAGTTTATACTAAGCTCATTTTGATAGCGTTGATCGAGTTATGCAGTGTGAATCAAGTGGTTCAGTTTATATGCTAAGTTTCCTAGTATTCATTGAGTCACTAGTGCAGACTAAGTTTAGACTACTTAGAAGTGATCAGTATGGACCGAGCTTCTATGTCTACCAAATGCATGACAATGTCAAGCATTGACAGTAGATATCGAGTATCAAAACCTCATTGAGCTAGTCTTCAGAACTCCAGTTCTTGTAGTTGGGCTAGATTTGTGTAGTTTGTGTAAACTTGTATTATAGTTGACTTTTTTGAATTTTAATTTGGATTGGTATATATGTAATGTATTGTATCACATTGAAAGATATATGATAGAGAATGGAAGTAATGTAACTAGAAGAGAAGAGCATAAGTGCAGAATACAAAGGCTACAACAATATAAGGAGCAACAAATATTTATCTATCACAACAAGGTGATCATTAGACTCAAAGGGATCTAACTCAAAAAACCAAGTTGTAGATAAGATATCAATCACTGTTTCATCCTAACAGGTGGATCAGTTAAATCCTTTCACAAGGTAGACTTAATAGTCTTGTGTAAATCTCTTTACTGAGTGCATACTTCATTGTATGTCTGTAAATCCTTTGCAAGGTGTACCTAGCCATCCTTATTGCTCCTAATAGATAAAATCATTGTAAGCCTTAACATGTCAACTTTATACTGTAGTACTAAAAATTGTGGGTATCATCCCCAACCCAATTTTACTTTCTATTTGGAAGGTTTTTGGGTCACCATATTGTGTGTCAAAAGTGTTATGAATGTTTTGATGCTTTTAGTTTTTCATGCATGCAATTAGATTAGAATATACAAGAAGGATTAATTGCTAATAAAGGATTAAGTTTTATAGGTTGCTAATTCACCCCTCCCATCTTAGTAACTTATCCTATCACATATATTTCCAATAATTTTGACTTTGAAAACTGGTCAAATGATCACTTGGGGGTGTGAAACTTGGGCCATTATGAGAATCTTATGTAAAGAGTATAAAAATGCAATTTTGGATTATGAAAAATAATTGGAAAAATTAGGAAGATGTTCAAAGTTGGGTACTTGAATTTTTAGAACTGGATAATCTGACAAAACTAAGTTTTTTTTGCATATGTAATGGACCTAGGAAAATGTGCAGATACATTCATGAAAACTTGCAAATTGGCACATTTGAAGTAGTTTTAGTCTAGAATATAGAGGTGAAATCCATTTAACTCCATCTATTATAGTTTCAAAGGTATAACATCCCAAAAAGGGATACTTATCTATTTTTTAGTTTTAGTTACACATAAAACTTTAGACATTGCACTAGGAATCACATTTGAAAACTAGTTAATAGATACTTCACAGGCTCAAATTTGGAACATATCAAGTCTTAGATATGCTCTATTATATTCTGTTAAATACCAAAATTGGTAAATCAATTGTAACTTGCACCATATCATCTATACATGTCAACACACTAACATACATCATCATCATGTTGTCATATGTCGATCCTCAATTGTGCATGTCCTAACTTGATCACTGACATCTATATACATTGTATATATCTCTATACTACTACAATTTGTCTAATACTTAGATAATTTTCTATGTGTGATTGCATAAATGAAATACAAAATATATGTTGCCATAAATGAGAATACATTAGAAATCTATGTAACCATATTTTCAACATCTCATTCATCACTGGTGTCCACATCATCACTAACTCACCTGATTGGTCATCAATTCACTTGGGGAAATTATTCTCTCATCACCATTAGACCAAGTGGGCCTACGCATGTGAGAACTTGCACTTGTGTCTAAAAGTGCTTAGCTTTTGACACTACATTACATCCCATTCGCATATAAATATAAATTTTTATTTTCCATCCACCATGCATGTGGGATAAATCAATATTATCTCAAATGTGTATCAAAACTCCCAATTAGTTTTTTTGTTGAAATTCAAAGGGCCACCTCAAGATTCAATTCAGGTCCCACTGGTGAAGAGCTCAAAATGTCATCTCAAGAGTTCAACTCCATTTATTTTTTATTAATTTTGCATGAAAAAAAATTCTTACTAAGTAGGCTACTAGGTTAGTGTACACAGAGGGAAAACACTAGCCCATATCTATAAAAGATTGCAATAGCTTGAATGATAAAGACCCCACAAACTATCAGACCCATTTTGTCAAATGCAAAACATGGAAAGCTGAGAGACATTTGAAATAATCCATTTTCTATTTCAAGCATATTTTAAGCAATGAATTGTCTAGGAAGAGAATTTGGTATTTGGGGCTTTCATCTCTATTTATAGTCATGGTGCATTGATGAATGAAATATTTATCTCGACAATAAAGATCTTTGATATTGATTTCATTTTACCTTTCTTTACACTATTACCATGTGCCTATCATTCTTAATTTAAACATAAAAAATAGTATTCATTGATGATCTCTCCTTGACTTAGCTCTTTTTACTTGCCAAAATAGCACAATACTTCCCACTCCTTGTGACGATATTTTTATTACAAGAGTTACTTTTCTCAAACAAGGAAATAATAGCTAGTTGAGAATCATAAGCTCCTGAAGCATATTCATAATCCTACTCAAGGTTGATGTAAGCCTTCAATTAAGTTGTCACCTATAGAAATGATTCCATCTTCAAAATTAGTATGAAAATTGTAAAAATCTTTCATTGGAAGTGACATTTACTCCTCAACACACATGCTTTCTCTCAACACCCAATCTATAGTGTTACCTCTTCTTAAATATATACATGCTAGACTAAGGGAAACCACTTCAAATTGAGTAGTTGAATTCAACCAAGCTCACCTCTTAACCACCTCAAAAAGATGATACAATCATCCTTTTTACTAGAAAGCATAATGTATAATCTCATGGAATTAGGTCTTACTTTATAGTGTGGAGCACATTGCACATTTTCCATGAAAGGCCAATCACAATATTTCATTTAGAATAGAAATATTCTAGTTTTTGAAATAGTGTCTGACTAAAAAGTTCATTTTAAAATTTTAATGGAACTCCTCTTTATTGATATATTTTCTTTTGGGTCAAGCCCACTTTACAATCTTCGAATGTTGACCTTAGAATAGTGACATTTTCTTTATGTAAGTACATATAATGTTGTAGTTGTAGATCTTCTTGTATTCATTTTGATCTCTAATTCTTCCACATCACTGTTGTAGTCTCTATATTAAATAAAACATGGGATTTTCTTATTTAAAGTAATAGAAGGATCATTAAAATGGTTATCACTGACCCTACCACCAATTATAAAAGACAACACAATATATAAAAGCCATCATTTTTCATTGGGTCCTTCTGACAATTTTTTATATACTCCTTCAAGAAGACATATAAAATGGAAGATTTTTTTCAAATTTGATGAAATTCCTTTTGAAACCTTCATGTTTCAAGACTTTGAAATGGATTCATGACCCTTGATTTGTCACATTTACTCTTTTAAAACCTTCATGTTTGACATGTTACTCTCTTACTCTTGCAAAATTTAGCAACTTATATTACTCTTGAACTGATTCAAAGAATATCCCTACATCCCTCACATCTATTTAATATCAAACTTTTTCATATGCATATTAAAATGCCATGCTAATCTCTTAAGATATCTTTACTCTGCAAACATTATTTTAGCCATCTAGTAAAGTTAGTCTGACTAAAACACATTTTGATTCCAAATGCCCGACCTCTTGAAAATACTTTGATTGATCTTCTTGCACTAATTGAAATCAAAATCAATCATATCTAACCCTTCAAAACTCATTTTAAACCTTTTTTGACAAGTGCCAAACTTGTGCCAAGAGGCCAATAGGTCAACTTTATAAATTGACTAATCAAGCAATCAGGCCATAAAAGCTTTGTGATTATGTCCCTTGACATATGCTTTCTCAGTCCGCAAAATATTATTTCATTATGATCTTCCATTCAAAATATATTGACTAACAAAGTTTCTCTTTTTAATTTATCATGTAAATAATATGTTAGAAAATGATAAATGTCATCCAGTTTTGACTTTGAAAACTAGTCAAATGATCACTTGGGGGTGTAGAACTTGTGCCATTAGTAAAATATTACATGGAGAATATAAATGTACAATTTGGGATTATGACAAATAATCGGAAAAATTAGGAAGGCATTCAAAGTTGGGTTCTTGAATTTTTAGAACTAGACAATCTAACAAAACTAAGATTTTTGCATATGGAATGGACCTAGGAAAGTATGCAGATGTATTCATGAAAACTTGCAAATTGGCACATTTGAAGTATTTTCAATCTAGAATATAGAGATGTAATTCATTTAACTTCATCTATCATAGTTTCAAAGTTATCACATCCCAAAAAGGGCTACCAAACAATTTGTAGTTTGAGTTACCCATAAAACTTTAGAAATTGCACTTGGAATCACATTTGAAAACTAGTCAAATGGATACTTCACAGGATAAAATTTGGAATAGAAATTCTTTGACCCCTATAATGTAATGTAAACATATTTTTCTCAATAGTGTCAACTAGTTCAAAGTTGTGACTGGTCCAAAAGGGCTACCTAGAATTCTAAACAATGTATATCAACATGACCAAAATGGATAACCAACTTTGAGGGATTCAAAACCTTATCAAACATATCAAAATGAATTGAAATATGAAACATAGGTTCTATGATATACATATTAGACACTCCCAAAGTGGTGAGTGATGAAACTTTATAGGGTGCAATATATTCAATTACAAACTAGGCTTCTTGTTGTTATTTGACACTTAAGAAAAAATGCACATTTGAGAAATGCTCAAAATGAAACTTCACAAAATGACTCAAAATGGAAAATTATCAACACAATATGCATGAATGTACTGAATGAAAAGTTTTAAACACTTGAAACACATCATAGGCCTCAAAATTATAGCTAGGTACATATGTGTGAAAAGCTCTTATAGGGGCTTGATAGACTCAATTTTGAGAATGGTACTCAAAATCAGTGTTGCAATTTTGAGTCATAACAAAGCCAATAAAAAAATAGGACTAAGGGGAAAAAGAGAGAGATTTGGATCATTGATCTTGATCTAAACCCTTCATCAAATGGTTATAAAAGGAAAATACAAACCCTATTTTGTTAGTGTGTATAAGAGAAGCACAGTTTGGATGCCATAAGTGAAGTGTAAAGGTAAACCATATATAGCGACTGAAAAAAGAACTTAATGGAGGAAAACATACATATAAGATAAGAGATCATATTTGAGATTGTAAAGACAAGATCCATATTCAAAATATTATGTACAAACTAAACGATTGGGTACTAATACATTTTAATAAGTGAATTAGGGTAAATCTCTTAACACTGTAGTACTAATAGACCTTTGTAAATCTCCTAATAGATTGCTTATTTAGTTGTAAGATTTAAATCCTTTAATCAAGGTAGACTAAATAAGTCTTGCAAGATCTTTACATGGTAGACCCCTTATAGGGTAGATCATCAAAAGTGATCAAAATTGTCTCCCTAATAGGAAAACTTTATTGCTGCAGCAGTGAAGATTTGTGGGTGTCATCCCCACTCTAGTTTTACCTTCATGTTAAAGAGTTTCTAGGTAACCAAAATCTTTTTGTTGTGTGTTGATCATTTACTTTCATAACTCCTTGATGTGATTAGTAGCTAGATCTAATACATCATTACAATAAATGTTTATGTGTTTGATGATATTGTTGAGATAATGATATGTGGTGAAGTTATCATATCAAATAATTGTTTTAAAGGGTAAAAGTTTTATCCTGATTCACCCCCACTCCCCCCCCCCCCCCCCCCCCCCGCCCTAAGTATCTAACTTTCCCAGTAGACTTCCAACACTTAGCACATAAAAAATAACCTTATCCTTAAGTGGGAGTCTGCCTTAGAATGGCCAAAAGGAATTATTATTAGAATCCTCAATTTTCTCTTGCCTCACTAAGGCTTTGACTAATGTTGTTCTAGTTATCCTTAATGATTTACTTGTTTTTCTTATTATATTATATTTTTCCATTTCCTCTCCCATTATGGTTGATGTGAGGACATGTGTTTAATAGTATCAACATCTTTAATATGTAATTTTGAACCAATGAATTGATATGCATCAAAGATATTTTTAAAAATACTTCTTTCACTACTCTTTTAAGATGATCTTAACCCCGACATTCTCATCGTCTCTCTAAATTTCAGATTTTTAAGCATTGAACAAGAAGTTGGCATCTTTCACTTTGACTTAGTTTTTGAAAATAGTTATTAAAAATATTTTCAACAATTCTTCTACAATTTCTTTCTGACATTTTATTATGCATTGGTTTCAAAATATTTTTCATCAATGTCAATTAGAAACTTTGGTTTTCTATGAATTATTCTAGGAGATGTTAATGTAGGTGCATGCTCAATATTTTCATTAATTTCATTATGTGAATTCATCATGTCAATTTCAAATGTCACATTAGGTGCATTAGGGAAAAGTAGGTGTATTTGTCATAATCATTTCAATATGTGCATGTTGAACATTTTTATTTGTTGAATAGGGTACATGCTCATGATTTTTATTTTCTACATTAGGTGCACTGATCATGTCAATTTGAATTATTATATTTTCATCACTTACATTTTGTGCATTTGATAATGTACCTTCATGTAATCTTCTCATACACTCCCTTTTTTGTGCCTTTTCCACTTCTCGTTTTTCAATCATTCCTCTCTTATTCTTTCCCATGATTATAGATCCAAATTTCCCTAAAAATAATAACATGAACAATTTGTACAATAAATAAATAAAAATGAATCGTTATTTTATTCTTAATCACAAGATACAAACATAAAATAACATGTGGACATAAGAAAATAAACCAAATTCATCACTTCTAAGCACTAAAGACTAAATATTTGCATATCTAATGCTGAAAAACATGTAAAACAATAGTTGACTAATGGGTTAGAATGAAATAGTATAATATTTATTGATATGTTTATTTATTAACACTTTTTATTAACCCAATCGAGTTATCCATAACTCAATTAGGTTATTAAATCTTGGCTACAATGTCTATAGGATCTCATAACCCGATCCAGTTTTACAAAATTGGATCAGGTTATATAGAACCATTACACAAAGAGGGGTGAGGGATTTGTGGAAGGTAGAGAGAGTGAGATGGAGTGAGTGAGGAAGATAAGGGATTGAGAGAGATAAAGAGAGGATAGGGAGGGAGGGGGAGAGAGGGATAGGGGTTAAGGAGCTAGGGGTTTGAGAGGAGAGAGAGAGAGAGAGGGGGGGGGGGGGGGTTATCTTAGTTAGTGAGAAAGAGAGGTTAGGGGTTATAGAGATGTGGTGAGGAGTTAGATAGAGGGAGAGGTAGGTTATGGGTTTGAGTGGGAGAGAGAGGTAGGTGAAGTGTGTGTGAGAGAGAGAGAGAGGGAGAGAGGTTATGAATATACGTGATTATATATACAAAATAAGAATAAAAGTATTTAATTATATATGAATTTAGTTATATACTTATAAATGTACAACTATTAATATATAATATTTAATTATATAATATTAATTTAGTTATATAATTATAAATATATATAAAATGTTTAATTATATTTGAACTAGTTTATATATTTATAATAGTGAATTAATTTATGATAGATATAACCCAATTGGGTTATTGCTATCATAATAACCTAATCAGGTTATGTGAATGCAATATATTTTGTATTCACTCATTAATAACTTGATTAGGTTTTGTGTAGCAAAATAACTCAATCAGGTTTTTTAAACATTGCAATGCATTTTTGGCTTTAATAACCCAATCAAGTTATTTGAAAACATAAAACTTGATCAGGTTATGGCTTGCAATTAGCCTTGGGAGTTGACCCAAAGGCTTGGAAGCTCATTTTCCCTCCAATTTCAATACTTTAGAAATTTTTTCATCATATAGGATGAATTTTCATCTTTTCCTTCATTAGGCTTCCAAATATAAAGTGGGCATCTTTGAAATCACCACCATAATCTCACACATCCTTATCTTTCTGAATATATACATTTTTTCTTTTTTTGATAACATTAACAATGTAAAAATTAATTAGTTTTATCATTATCTCCATAGTCCTTAGAGACATACGTCTTACTTTTAAATATCTTTTAATATACTTAACCAAATACAAATTAAATTACATATTATTGTTCTACACTTACATTCTACACAATTTTTTGAAAAAAAAAATCATTTTCAATTATTTTGATTCAAGTTATATTGTGCACAAGAACATGTACCAAAATTTCAGTATGAAGTCACTTCAATAATTTATTAAAAAATTACTCATTATTACATAAAAATATACAACTTCCAGATATCACTCTTAATTATTGTCCTATTAAAAGGATTTGCAAAATACTAAATATACGCAGACGAAAACAACTATGTTATGTTTTCTAAACATTGGCAACTATTTTTTGTGTGCAATAGGCTTGACCCACCTAATCTTATCTATTTTGTAAAAAGTCTAGTAGTTTAGAAAGTAGATTTTGAGTACTATAGTTTATTTTTTTACACATCTTGTCATTTTGACTGCATGACCCTCAAACATTTTGTCCAAGTTTAGGTTTACCTAATTTTAGAAAAAAAAAGTAACCACTTATACCCCCCTTTTTATACACCATCTTGGTGCACTTACCCCTATATATTCTTGGATAGATTTTCCCACTTTTTTTTAATCCTTGAATCTTTATGAACAAACCAAGCACATAGTACTCAATAATGAATTGTCTCTTCAATTTATTTACCATCTGATCCCATCTTGTTATCTTATCCTTTCCTCTTCGATTCCTATCCATTTGGACCTCCTACCACCAAATATTGGCATGAATCTTCAATTTTTCCTTCACAAACTTGGCCCTCTTAAGATCTTTTTCATCTTTATACTCAGAATACTCTTCCATAGCATTGATCTATTAATCAATCAACTCTTCTAGAGTAAGATTTCCAAGAAAAGTGGACACTTGAATCTTTGGTCTTTTTCCTAATTATAGAATTGACCTTTAGAATCCTATTAACCTCCAAATTCCTATCCACTTCTTGGACTTCTTCAACCTTCCCCTCTTCTTCATATTCTTCCTCACTTTTTGTTTTTCTATAATATCAATCCCTCTTTGAAGTTATTCCTACAAGGATTCCACTTGATTCTTGAGGGCTCTAGAAGTCTCTTTTGTAACACCTGCAACTCGTCTACCATGGTTCCTTCATGGGGAAAATTTTACACTTATCTCTCAACCCACAACCATAGTCAATGATTTGTCTACTCACTTAGGAATTCATGTTGTGATACCACTTCATGAGGATACAAATTTGGACACAAGTGACACAATAGTAAAGTAAATTTATATAATTTAAAATGAGAAACTACTACATTTAGTACAATCTAAATAAACCTAACTATATGTGATATGGACTACAACATTACTAGATTAAGGAAAACACTATTCTCACAGTACCTTCTCCCAAAAATCCCCAAAAATCATCTTTTGACTGCCAAGATGGGGGGCCTTAAATAGCCTATTTTAGGGTTAGTTCCAAGAATATAATTAACATTATGAAAATTTTCAATTAGGTTCCAAAAAAAAGGATCTAGAATTCAAATTGGAAGTAGGTGCAAAAACATAAGGTTCTAGAAAAGGTGGTCCAACTTTTGAGAAGCATACTTTTTTATTTGGGGCTCTTATTGATGAACTATTTATGCCATTAGAAATATCTTTGAGTACTCTATAGTATTATGGATGGCCTATAGTTCTTCCTCATTTTTTGGGGTTATATGAGATCATTTAGTATCTCAAATATGACTCCAAGAAATTTTCAAGAGGTCTTCTGAAACTTAAAAACTATAATAACTTTCAAAAAGTGAAACATTATGATTCAATTAGTTCTTTAGAGTTCTTGAAAATCCAATGAACATCCCCCTAACCTCACACTCTCCAATTCTTTATAAATATAGCCCTCCTACAAAATAGCTCATTTTTCCTACATTTCTAATGTCAACTTGAAATTTGGAAAGCTAACCCAAAAAAGTAGAAGTGGAAATCAAAATGTTGGGGTCTCTAATTTTCCCAAATGGGTCAAAACTATCAAATAGAAACTATTAGTAAACATAGTTTTGGGTGATACAAGATTTCACTGATGTGATTGGATGCTCCTTCATCAAATATCCTATCCCAATCTTTTGAAACAAACTTGAATAAACCCTTTTAATCATCCTCCTCATCCAACTTTTTTTTTTTTCATCTTCATGCAACAAGTAGAGTGGCATAGATGAATTATGAATGATCTTTAATATGAGCTTGATCAATCTCCTACATCTTAAATTCCATAGCATCAACAATGCTAACAATTTATTTAACCTTCACCTCTAGGCACAAACTTTCTTTTCCATATTAATCAACTTATTTTTAGTATCATCATGAACACTAATGGTCTCCTCAATGATCATATTACTATTTATCCTTAGGGTTAGGGAGAGAGAGTTGGGAGAAGTGGAAATATCCATAATAGGGTCAAGATAGGTATTAGGGATTTCAAATGCATGAGTAGAGCTACTAACCTCAGGAGAGGGAGAAGTGGTAGTCAAAGAGGAACCACATTTTTATCATGCATGTCCTCCTCGTATGGGCTAGTAGAGTTGGCACTATTCTTAGATAACAAGTGATCTTTGAGGGTTTTCTCTTTTTCAAAGGGTTTGGTAGCTATCCTAGTGTAAAAGTGGGGGGTTTTAGCTTCATCAGTAATCTCAACATCGAAAATAATTTATTAAAGTTTGAACTTAGGTATTTTTGGCCCATCAGTTTATTATTAGAAGGGAGACTAACCCATTTATTTCCCTTGTGATAAGTAGGGGTTTCATGGGGAATAACATCATTCAAGGTTGGTTTAACCTCAACAATTATCTTTTGAAATTTTAATCTTTAATAGAAACTAGGTTCAAGTTAGCAGTGGCCAAGGTCTAGGGTTTGGAATCTTACATATCTTGAACTAAAATGGTGTAGGGATGATAGAGAAAGATTTTAAATTTTCCCTTGGTGTAGAATGGTGAATTTTCCCTTCTTTTCAGCCTCCACAATATCTTTCACATTTGAATCCATTATAACATGGAAAAATAGGAATAGAAGTTGAGTCTCTATTTCTAATATGATTGAGAAATAAGATGGTAGAAATAATAAACCCCATACTAGCCCTTTAACATGAAGTATTTCCTAAGGACATAGAAAAACTAGTCTCATGGCTTCAAAATTTCCTCATAGTTGAACTCACCATGAAGTTTCATAGGTTTCTGATTACCATGAAAGAACTAGTTCAGACTAGCAATGTTAGTAATTAAACTTTTCTTCTTCCCTTTTTAGCCTTCCATGGACAAGCTTGTGGCTTGGGAAATGAATTCTCCATTAATAAAATGGAAATTCCCTAATATTGATTTGTTGGTTTGTCCATGATGAGACAAAAATTATTGACAACCTCTCATTGAAGCTAGACACATTTTCCATGAATATGCCAAATTTTCACTCTATGAACACAAATTAGGTCACATAATTATCTTTGAAGTCATCATTTTAATCCAATTCAATTCTCAAATGGTCTTCACCCATATTAACTTTCTTATTCCTCTAGGTTCATAGATAGAATGAAGAAAGTCTTAGACTTGCAGAGACACCCAGAACTGAAAGAGAATAAATAAGAGGGTAGGGGTGGGGGGTGAATATTTTATCCAAGGTCCATATGTACAAATAAAACTTTTCATAGCTTACTGAACCCATATCCATAAAACATATTCTTTATGCATGCATCTAGTAGATCATATAATTACTTAAACTTATCTACTTAGGTTATTGTCAAATCAACTTTGCAAAAATGTACACATGAAAAAAAATAGAATCAATAACACATTTGACACAATAATTTAACATGGAAACCCAATTTGAAAAAACCCACTAGTAACATGCTACTCATTCTCACTCTTCTAGAGTGATTCCCTATGAAAGTTCAACCTTGTTAAAGGTTACAATACACACTATTAAATGTGATCTGGTTAGAGGACTTTAGATCATTCACTTGGAATGTCACATGGTTAAAGAATTTATAAATGACTATTAGGTTAACCTAAATCCAAAGGATTTACCCTAGGCTATTACAATGATTAGAGAGTAACAATAAGGCTTGATCTGATAAAAACTTACAATATAGTTGTAAATTATAGATCTCTATTTTTAGTCCTCCATTTTGCTTAGCTTTCACACACTTCAACTCTAATATCATGTCTAGCCTTCAAGCATCCATGCCCTTATTCTTTTTTTCTTTGCTTTCCAATAATTGTCTCTTCTCTTTGGTCACTAAATGAAGCAATACTGTAGACTCCTTGTCTTCCTCAAGTTCTCATACATGAAAACCTTTTCTTTTGACTAGCCATCTCTATAAATAGAAAATTAAGATCTTTTTCAATTCATCCTCTATCGTCCATTTTAGGGTTAGGTTGGATTAGGTAGGATTTAGTGAATCTACCCATGTCTTCATTATATTCCCTCTAAAAACTTCTTCTTCCATCCTCTTTAAATTTACCTCAAAATGGTTCAATCTTGAATTTTGTACCACCAGCTCATCAATCTTATCTTCCACATGGTTCACACAATCCAAGAAACCAAACTAGTTAGCTCAGATTCATCAAATTCATGATCTTTCTCATAATGCTAACACTCGACATTAACTTGCTTCTGATGCTTAGTACATACTGCATTGCTTAGTATCCACTATCAAATCACTTATTATGAACTAAATTTTATTGGTGCTCGACATCAACTAAAATTTACTTGGCTTACACTATATCAGTCAACATATACTATAATTTTAATTTGCTAAGCTCCAACTGATTTTTTGCTAAGCTTACACTAAATTTTCTCGCCATCTATTGTGCAGATTGTTAAGCTTGGTAGACTCAATTTTATTTTTCTTGTTCTTCTAAACTTAATCAATGTATCCATTCTTTGTAACCTTAAGTAGATTCTCAATAAACTATAATATCATTGTCTTAACTGATCTTTGTACTCCTTTTCCTTATCATAACTCAAAATTTCCTCTAGGTGCTATTGTTACCTCATTTTATCAAATCCTCTTCATTAATCAAACAAATGATATTACTCAAATCATATAAGCAATTGTCTTACTAGTAAGTAGTAGGTTTGACATCAATGACAAAAAAATGATTGAAACACATTCTCATACTTGAATCAATCTTTTTTCAACATTTGTAGGACCACTCAAATCTATGTGAATAATCTCCAACTTTCCTTTTGTAGTGAACTTCTTGCTAGGAAAAGAGGATCTTTTCTATTTATCCATAACATATTCTTTGAATACAATGTTAGTAGGCTTCAAAATTTTAGGCAAATCCCTAATAGGAAGTGTATTGCCCACTTTCACAATATTATCAAAATTTCTATGACAAAACCTTTTATCCCATAGCTAGATATTATGAACTAGAGCAACCAACCATGTCACCTTTATAGGATTCAAAAGAAAAACATCACCTCTTGATCTTGTGTGAGTACCAATAATATTACCATTCTTATCCTTGATTATACATGTCTTTTTTGCAAACTTTTATTGGTATCCCTTTTCAATCAACTATCCAACACTTAGAAGATTATGTTTCAATACATCAACAAAATAAACACCATCTATGTTAGTTTTACCATTAAGAGTAATAGATCTTATTCCTTTAATATGATAAGCCATACTGTTTCTAACTCTAAGAAATCCTCCATCACAATTGTTGAGATCAAAAAAATTATTCACATCACCAATCAAATGGTGTGAACAACTACTATCTATGTTCTAATCAACTTTCTTCTTTATGACACTAGGGATCTTTTTTCTCTAACTTATTTTTTAGGACTTTCTCCTTTTATAGAAACAAATCCTAACTCATAGTTAACTTTTTTAGAATTATTTCTTCTAGTTCATCATCATCATTTTCATACACACATTCTCTAGGATTTCTAGACTTATAATTATTTTTTGTACTTCTTAACTCTTTTAGGACATTTAGAAGCATAATGACCAAATTCACCACAAATCCAACATTTAAAGATTTCTTACCATATGGTTTTCTTCTCACAAGTAGGGAAATTCCCTCTTCAATATTTCTATCTTGTTTATATCTTGATCTATTGCTACCAACATGATTTCCACTAGTGCTTGCACTCCTAGATAGTGTAGGTCAAACCCTCAGTGCACTGAAGGTATTCTCCACTCTAGGAAAATCTCCAAAATATTTTAGATTTATTTGTGTTGCTTCCAATCTTCTAAGAAGAGTCTCTCTAGATAACTTCTTAGTATAAAGGTATCACTTACTCAATCATCTAAGTTGTTTGCTTGAATGGTGGTGCCAAAATTTTAAAGATTTTCCATATGATCACATCTATTGAAAATAGATTGATACAAGTATGATAATGTGTTTCAATCATTGTTTTGTCACTAATATCAAACTTGCTACTTGTTGATAAGACAATTTTTTATTTTATTTGAGTACTATTGTTTGTTTGATTGAAGAGGAGGTTTTGATCAAATAAGATAACAAAAGCACCAAGAGAAAAGGTTGAGTTATGATATGTAAAAGTTATACAAAGATCATTTGAGACAATGATGATATAGTGCATTGATTATATACTTAAGGTTGCAAAGGTTGGATACAATGACTAATTCTAGAAGAACAAGTAAGAAGAATTGAGTTTTCCAAGCTTGATCGAGTGGATAGTAGGTGCCGAGAAAAGCTAGTGCAAGCCAAGTAGAAAATTAGGTGGAGTTGAGAAAAGCCAAAGTTTAGTATATGTCGAGTGATACAATGTAAGCTAAGTAAAGTTTAGTTGATGTTGAGCACTAGTAAATTTTAGTGTTTGCTAGTTATCTAGTGGATCACGAGTGGAAGAACAATATGGAAGCTGAGTGACAACATATTGATGTTGAGTGCCAGTATTCATGTTAAATTGTATATTAATGAATCTGAGCTAACTATTTTATTTTCTTGAATTTTTTGAAGCATGTAGAAGATAACTATGATGATTTGGTGGCACAAAATTCATGGTAAGTCATTTTGAGTTGAATTCGAAGAGGTTTGAAGGAGAAGTTTCTAGCAGGGACTAAAATAAAAATATGGGTAGATTCATTGAATGCTACCTAATCCTACCTAACTCTAAAAGGGAAGATAGAGGATGAACGACAAAAAATCTTAATTTTCTATTTATAGAGATGGATGGTTAGAAGCAAGGTTGATCAATATTTGAGAACCTAAGTTAGGAAAGAGGTCTAAGGTATTGCTTCATTCAGAGACTCAACAAGATACTGGTATTGGCAAGAAAAGAAACAAGGCTTAAGAGTATGAATTCTTGAAGGGTGAACAAGATATCATAGCTGAAGTGTGTGAAAGCCAAGCAGAATGGAGGATTGAATTAGTGATTTGTAATCTATAAGTGAGTTGTAAGTTGTTATCAAACCATGCCTTACCAGTTACTTTCTAATCATTGTAGTAGTCTACAGTAAATCCTTTGGATTAAGTTTGACCTAACAATAATTTTTAAATCCTTTAAATGGGTGACATTCCAAGTGAATGATCTAAAGTCCTCTAACAAGGTTCACTCCTAATAGGGTGATTGAAATCTCTAACCAAGTCACCTTTAATAGTGTGCATTGTAACATTTAACAGGGTTGGCCTTTCATAGTGCATCACTTTAGAAGAGTGAGAATGAGTAGCATGTTACTAGTAGTTTTTCCAAAATTAGGTTTCCACATAAAATCATTGTGTCAAATGTGTTATTGAATATGTTATGTTTCATGATTACATTTCTACAATGTTTCTTTGACAATAACCTACAAAGTTTAAGTGATTGTATAATCTCATGGATGCTTGCATGAATATGTTTTATGAATATGGATTCACTAAGCTGTAAAAAGTTTTATTTGTACATCTAGACCTTGGATAATTTATTCACCACCCCTCTTAGTTATTCTAAATAATTTCAACAATTGATATCAGAGCCATCTACTTAAGAGGACTAGTTTGAAGGTACTAGAATCAAAAGATCAAGATGTAAAAAAGGGAGGTACAGGGAAAAATTGCATACATGGAAAAGTTTGATGAAGCTACACCTAGGAGGTCTTGGAGATCATGTACAATCTACCATCACCAATGAGCATGTTGATCCTGTTGGAGCCTAACTACTGAGATTTGAAAAAGAAGAAAGAATAGAATCAAGCAATGTTGGAGATTTCCTCTTCTCTAAGTTATGCCAATTTTGATGACATAAAAGGTTGTGATAGTGCAATGAAAATGTGGGCTGCTCCTCACGCCATCTATGAAGGTGATGCAAATGTTTTGAGAGCCAAATATGAAAGTCTTAGAGGTAATTTTGATGATACAAGAATGTAAGAAGGTGAGAATGTTTCTCAATATTTGTCTAGGATAAAAGATATTGTTAATGTTATAAGAGAATCTACTAGTAAGATAGATGATGTGACTGTATTAAGAAAAGTTTTGAGAACACTACTATCTTTCTATGCTATTAGAGTTTCTGCAATACAAGAACTGATATGTATACCAGGTTCAAATCTAACTCTTGAAGGTCTAGTAGGGAGTTTCAAAAGTTTTAAGCTATCTAATTTTGACAACTTCAAATCTAACAATGTTGAATTTTTCTTTCAAAGCTAAGCTATCATTGAAGGAACCTAATGAGAAGAAGAAGAAAAAGGTAAAATATGTTTCTAGTAATAGTGATATAGATGAGGAAGATGTAGAACAACTTGGAGTACTACTAGTAAGGAGATTTCATAGAGGTAAAGGAAAATTCAAAGGTAAGTTACCTATCATGTGTTTTAATTGTAATGAGGTTGGTCATATTGCTACTAGATGTCCAAAGAAGAATAACTATAGAGGTGGAGACAAGTACAAAAGTAGAGGACATGAAGACAAAAAAGATTACAAAGACAAAGGAAAGAAGTCTTACTACATTGCAGAAGAGGAAATCAAAGATGGATTTGACAATCATGATGATGAAGTGGTGTATGTTGCAATGAAGGATAATTCTAATGAGGATGAGGCAAATGCCCTAGTGTCTTGTGTGAACAAGAATGATGGATGGATTATTGATAGTGGGTGTTCACATCACATGACTAGAGATAAAAGTAAGACCATAACCCTGAATTGTTATGATGGAAATAGTGTAAGGTTTGGTAATGATGCACTATGTTTGATAAAAGGAAAAGGTTCTATCAAACTCATAGAAAATATTGTATGTGACAATTCTTATTATGTTGATGGACTTAACTATAATTTGTTGAGTGTGTCACAACTAAATAGTTCAGGTTGCAATATTGAGTTTGAGAACAAGATTGCTAAGATATATGATACTAATGGAAAACTAATGGAAAAAGGTGATCAAACTAGAGGTAATTTATTATACCTTGATATGGATGATGCTACTTGTCTAGTTGTAGAATTTGATGATGTGTGGTTATGGCACAAGAGGTTATGTCATGTTAATTTTGATAACTTGGTTAGTATTAGTAACATGAGAAGAATTAGATATTTTCCTATGTTGAAGAAACCTAACAATATAATTTTCAAACAATGTTAGGCAAAATGAAAAAGTCTAGTTTTAAGAGTAAGACTCACACCTCTAAATGAATTTTAGAGATTGTTTATACTGACTTGTGTCGACCAATTGATGTGAATATATACAAAGGTGATAAGTCCATTATACTATTTGTTGATGATTACTCTAGGATGATGATAGTTATGTTTTTGAAACAAAAATATGATGTTTTCTAAATGTTTAAGTGGTACTTAGAAATAGTTGAGAAGGAAAGAGGAAAAATACTAAAATGTTTGAGATCTGACGAAGGAGAAAAATTTGCATCAAATAGTTTTGAGATGTTTTGTAATGAAAGAGGAATCAAAAGACATACATTGACCCTAGGACCCCTCCACAAAATAGAAATACTAAAATGAGGAACAAATTAGTAATGGACTGTGTGTTAGAAATAGGGAATATTGAGGGGGTGAATCAGTATTCTACAAACTTTTGTTGCCAACTAGATTTTACTTGTTACTTTGAACCATGCATACAAAAGTAAACAAGTAATGCTAAACAATAATAATAATCATCCACAAAGAGAACTCATAACACCATTTTTTTAAAATAGGGAATCCTTGGCCAAGGAAAAACCTCGATGGGGATGATACCCACTAGATGATGTACTAATATAAATGTTTCTTGTTAGAGGATGAATCCTGTTAGGAGTCTATAAAAGCATTCAGTACATAGGATTCTCTATTAGGAGACTTTGAATCCCTATTACGAGTTGAAGTACAAAGGACGCAAGAAGAGCTCACTGCCCAACATGCACTTTCAATTACAAGAAGAGCTCAATTCCCAAACAAGTAATTGAACTTTAGGTTCCTCAAATATAGATATATAGATGTTATAACTTCTTCTCAGTTGATCTCTAAACTCAAATGGATATTGGATCACAAAATTAGGCTCTTAAAAACTTTGCATATATCACTTCACAAAAAGTTCACATAATACTTTTTACATGAATAATGCACATTACTTGCACACTTAAGCTCACAAGATATCCTTTGTATAAATACCATGATTTTTCACAAATTCATGCTAGGTCATCTAAGACCACAATATACTTTTCTAACTTAGAGTAAACATCTAGGATGTCAGCCCTAATTGGTCAAGGAATTATTTTGCAAACAAAATAATTCCTTTAACTTTAATTACGTTGTTTTGTTCACTGGTAAATTGTATATATCTATTTTTTGTACTATTTTTACTAATTTTCAAGGTTATATATATCATCATAAATATGTATACTACTTCCATTTGACCCCTCTCTCTTATATAACATCATATAAACAAGTTATACATCAAAACAATACATTGCTATAAACTAGTTTCATACTAAAACAATTTTTTGAATACCAAAAGCTAAGTATCTTTATGTACAAGGTTTTCTACAACACGTGCATCATGTGTTTCCATTAATGAAAATAATTACATCACTACATATAGCCAATTGTCAACAATCTCCCCTTTGGCATTGGTGGCAACAAACTAAGGAAAATTTACTAAGTGACAAAACTTTACCAAAACTTACAATACATAACATCTATTACATTACATACACTTCATATTACAAATTCTCCTTCCTTTGACATCAATGAAAAAGGTTAGAAATTCCAAAAAATTGTCAAAAACTTTCAAACACTATCAAAATTTCTATCTTGCTGCCTCAAACTACCATTATCTTCATACAATCATCAAAATTTGCCTTCAAATTATGCATACTTTTCTCCCATGAGTCCTTAGTTACTTCAGCAATAGTGAGCATTGCACATAAGGTATATGATGCAATCTCAACTACTTTAAGGTTAGAGTAGGTGAAATTGGCATAAGTGTCATTTGCTTTGACACAGTCTTCCAACTGTCTCTCAATAACTGACATCTTTAGAGCAATAGATTCTTTGAATTCTAATAGTCTTATCAAAATGTGTTCTTTTTCAAGTTCTAGTTTCCTAATTTCTATGTGAATACCAGTAACTTGTCCTTGTCCTTCAAACTCATCAACTCTGTAAGAGGGTTGATGTATCTATCTAGTTAGAGCTTCCAACTCACTCAGCTTCCCTTGAATCTTGCTATTCAAATATTTGGTCAAATTATGAGATGAAGTACATTTGATGTACAATACCTTACCAACTTGTTGACATCTTAAAAATTTGTTGATACAAGTATCAAGACTCATTAAATCATTTTGAATGTTTTGACAAATGGTGCTAAAAAGATTAACACTGTGTGAAATTTGAGCCTTAGACTCAAAAAAATTCAACAAATTTGAAAACTTGTCATCAAATGATTTTATAACTACTTGAGCTCTTAGTTCAGGGTCTACTTCTATATTCTTGGCTATGAGAGTGTTGTGCAATCTATCAGTCGCCTCGATTAATGCTCTTTGTAGACTATTAACTCTTCCATTCTTCTCAATCAATTTTGTCAAGGATGAGATCAAGTTAGATTGATTGTAATCATCACCTGTAAGGGCAACAAGAAATATAGGAGTGGATGAGCTAGCTCTTTCACCTTTTCTTTCGCTTATTTCTTCTCTACTACCTTCTTAGATTTTCTCTCTTCTTCTTTCTCCTCTCTTTCTTTTCTTTCTTTATCTTTCTTTTCTTTTTCTACTTCTCTCCTATTTTCTTCTTCTTTCTGCTTGTTTTCCTCTTCAATCAATTTCAGCTTGGCTTCTTCAATCTTCTTCTTCTCTTCTACTAGCTATCTTTTCTCTTCTTTAATTAGTCTCAACTGATCATGAATATCTTCAGAACGGGGCTCAGGTTGATCATAACTTACAAAAGGGTTATCATCAATGTTAACTGTAACATTTGTTTGATCAATTTGAATAGTATCACCACTTATTGATAGTTCTAAAGTTTTCTCGAAAGTGGTAGAAGTTGTCTCTATCTCAATCATCATTTTATTGATAGCTGCAATAGTTTCATTTCTTATTACATCCTTATCACTGCCCATAAATAGAATTGGCCTCATTTTGTTTCATAGATAGGGTGCTAGTTTACCCATCAGTTTCTTTGCTTCTTCTTCATCTTTAGCCTTGCACATAGTTCTTATCATTGATTTTCGAAGTTCCATATCGTCTTCCTGAATTGGTGCCTTCTTTGCTATAAGTCTATTATAGACTTCCTAACTGACCAAACCTTTAATGTCTTCAAGTTTCAAGATATTAAGAATCATATATCTCATAGCAGAGATATCAATCTAATCTTTGTCAATATCATTATACAAATCATAAAACTTATTCATCTGTACAAAGTTTCCTTCATTAACAATGGATGTGTTAATCTTCTCTATCTTAGGTTTCTAGGGTTGACTTGTTTTACCCATCGACTACTTGGAAACAATAACCTTTTCTAGTAGTTTATCTTCTTGTTCCTCTTCTTCTTCATCATTACTGGAGTTTTTAATCATCAACAATGTCTTCTTTCTTTTCTCTGGTCCAGTAGCTTGCTACTTAACTCTTTTTTACTACCTTTTAGATCCACTTGGTTGCTCATCTGATACAACAAAATATGGGATGCTTTGTTCTGAAGGAGTTTCTGCAATAGATACATTAGATGCTTGGCCAACTGATACAGGTGTCACATACATTACACCTTGTTTACTAGTTTTCTTTAATTTGATGATTTTTTTTCTAACTACCTATGATTATTCTTCTCACATACTAGCCTCAAATAGTGCTTTCTTCATTATAGTTGCAATCTTCTTATGAGATGCCTTCTCTAATGATGCCTAGCAAGCTGATTGATTTATCTCTTCATATGTTCCAAATCTATATGATACTTGATCTATATTGGATTGCAACAATCAATCAATATAACCAATAGCTACATCATCACTTAACTCATAATTTAAGGACTCAAGAAATGTTTCCCAAGGGTTAATTGCTTCAATATATGTTAGGTTTGTATCCATGATAAAACATATATCATTCTTAAATTTGTCAACAATTGCAGGGGCAATTCAGAATCTCTATTTTATCTCATTTTGAAATGTCCTCATAATCAAATTTTTGATGTCCAAGAGTTTCTTTTCAGGATGCCTTTTGTACACATTTATTATCTTGTCCATAGTGCATCTTTCACTACTCATAATATCAGTAACTGATAAAAATAGAAATCTCTTAAGTAAATGAAAGAAAATATAATTAATCAAAGACTAGAATCTGAATACACCATTTTTAGTTCTCTTAATCTTTTCTAAATTCTCATGGAGTTGTATTCTTAAAATCTCACTTAAATTTACTTGTTCCTTCTCAACACAAATCTTATACGATGCATAGATAAAACCTATGGAGAGCTCATCACTCTTAGAACTTGCACAAATAGAATATGTAATGATTCTGCTAAAAAATCTTCCATCATGTTGTCTAATGGTGCTAATAACCATTTCCTTACCATTGTAAATCACTTTCATATAACTCTCAACCTTTTTCTTAACTAGTTTCTCACCAATATGTACACTAACTTGTTTTCTAAGACTAGTGTCCTCATAAATAAGGTCAGTAGAAATGTCAACTACATCTTCTCCCATCCAAATATTCCATTATGATTTATTCTTAATATAATTTGAGTCCACTCTTTAGTATCAAGTTCATGGTAAAAGTGATATACAACTAAGTCTAAATCCTTTAGATGCTCATATCCAAGATTAATAGTCATATCATGATTGAAAATAATTTCCATATCTTTGTTCATAAACTCAATTCCAATAGTCTCAAACCTACTACACAAGTAGCTTCCTATGTCTTCCAAGAAAACTACATTGTCTAGAGTAATTAATAAAGTCAAATTAAGGTTTTTCTCTAGGTTTTCATAGGAACAACCTTTAATTTGGGTCTCTCAACATTCTCAACATTCTAAACTACCAAAATATCCATGATCACACCAAATAGAATTTTACCAAAGAATTTCTATGTAGAAAATGATAAAATACCTTTTTCTTGAAGTAGGCTTTTCTTGAAATCATTTTGTCAATTTTCTTTTGGGTGCTCTAAGCTTATGAGATAATCACAATGTGAAAATAATCAAGTTCGTACTCCATTTCTTCAAATATAACTTGCATTCATTGCATACTTTGCTAACTCGAAAAAGCTGTTAATTTGAGTCAAAAATCAAATATCTGCTCAAGATCTCTTGTTCGATCTTCAACTATTATCCAAGGTTCACCATAGCTTCCTTTCATCATGAAAATGTTCCATAAAACTTTGCTCCATGAAATTTACTATAGAAACATATATTTCATCTTCTATCATAGAATTAACTTTCTCTATTGTAACAATAACTTCTATTTCCTTCATAACTTTTTATAGTAAGCTCCAAATTGCAAGTGAGCTTAGCTACCATATAAACTCATCAAGATACATCTTCTCTCAACCTTGCTACTCATAGCTTGATCTCTAAATGAAGTTTTAGATTGTAGTGTTGTGAACAAGCTTAGTTCAACTTGGTTGAACCAAACTCAATTGTTGACTTCAATTTTCCTATCTCATCATCATCTAACTTTTCCTTTGAGATATCTAATCCTTTAATAAATGCCTCATTAATTTCTTCTTAAAGTTCATTGACTACATTTGTTTGATCTTCATTTTCTTTCTTAGTTCTAGAGTTTCTTTCATGATTCCTTCTTTCATTTCCAAAGTTTCTTCCATTGTTGCTTTTGTTTCCAAAGTTCCTTTCATGATTCCTTCTGTCATTCTTGAAGTTCCTTCCATTGTTCCTTCTATCCATTCTCTAGTACTTTTTTGTAATTCCAAAGTTGATGCATAACTAACATACAGGGGTTCTGCTTCTAGGATTCTGTTAATTAATAAGTGCTTGACAATTCTGAGCTATGTGTCCAAAGTTGTTAAACTTATAACAAATGATCTACTTTCTTTCATCAAAAGGTCTTCTTTCTCTCAATGTCCTTTCAATAGATATTCTTCTATTTGTAGGGTTAGTACTTCCAAACATTCTACTATTTCTTCTATCATTATCATATTTAGGCTTCTTACAATCAATTGCTTTATGAACCATACCATGACAATTATGACAATAAAATTTTTTAACATCATTAAATGACTTATTTCTATAATTTATTTTCATATGACCAATTTCATTACATGAAAAACACTTATGTTGAAATATATATCTAGTTTCCTTAGGAGATTCCACTTGTCTAGGTTATCCAATTTCATAGTTTCCTTCTCTTGTTCAACTTCTTTGGATTTATCAGAAGATTGACTGCATTCAATCTTATCATTAGATTTATCCTTCACTTTCAAATCTAATCCACTTTTGGGTTTCTTTGTAGACATATTAAATAGTTAACCAAGACTAGTCTTATCATAGGTAGGTCTTTGTATTGACATTGATTCATCAAGATTTTCTCTACTAGAATAAATCTCTTCAAGTTGTACCTTACTTTGAGTTAGTTCACCTTTCACAATAGTGTTTTACTTTTGAAGTTCTACATGATCTTCTTTTAATGCTTCAAATTTAGATGTCTTCTTTGCTAAACTTGCTCTAAGATTTGAATTTTCATTCTTCAAATTAGATTCAACTTTCCTAGGATCATTCCTCAAACTCAACTTTAGATTGGTAATATTCAATTCATGCTTTAAGATCTTGTACTTTATTTTTAGTTTTGAATATTCATCATCACCAGTCTTAGATTCAGTAGATTCAAGCTTGGATTTGAGATGTTCAATCTTGTCCTTCAATTGTCCAATGTATACTTTGGAGTCTTCATATCTATCTTTTAGCTTATCTCTCTTTTTAGTAAGGGGATCAATTTGTTCAAGTGTCTCTTCAAGGTTCATCAACAGTTCCATATCCATAGGGATCTTACTCAAGCTATTAAGCCTCTTTTGAGTAATTGTGCTATGATACCAATTGTTAGAAATAGGGAATACTTAGGGGTATGGAGTGAATCAATATTCTATAAACTTTTGTTGCCAATTGGATATTATTTGTTACTATGAACCATGCATAAGAAAGTAAATAAGTAATGCTAAACAATAATAATAACCATGCATAAAGAGAAATCATAACACCATTTTTTTTTAAGCTAGGGAAACCTTGGCCAAGGGAAAACCCTAATGGGGATGATACCCACTAGATGATGTACTAATATAAATGTTCCTTTTCAAAGGATGGACCTTGTTAGGAGTCTATAAAATTATTTAGTGCATAAAGTCTTGTTAGGAAACTTTGAATCCCTATTAGGAGATTCCAACCCTATTAGGAGTTGAAGTACAAAGGTTTCAAGAAGAGCTCATTACCCAAATATGCACTTTCAATTACAAGAAGAGCTCACTACCCAAACAAGTAAAAAAAACTATAGGTTCCTCAAATATAGATGTATAGATGCTATAGTTTCTTCTCGGTTGATCTTTGACCTCAGTTCAATCTTAGATCACAAAATCTGGTTCTCAAAAACTTCACATATATTGCTTCACAAAAAGTTTGCATAATACTTTTTACATAAAAAACTCACACTACTTGCACACTTAATCTCGCAAGATATCCTTTGCATAAATACCATTCCTTTTTCATAAATTTCTGCAAGGTCAGCTAAGACCATAGTATACTTTTCCAACTTATAGTAAATATCTAGGATGTCAGCCCTAATTGGTCAAGTAATTATTTTGTAAACAAAATAATTCCTTTACCTTTAATTTCATTATTGTGTTCACTAGTAAATCATGAATATCTCTTTGGCATGCTTTATGTATTGATTTCCAAGGTTATATACATCATCATCAATATGTATACTACTTCCATCTGACCTCTATCACTCAGATAACATTGCATAAACAAGTTATACATCAAAACAATACACTGATATAAAGCAGTTTCATACTTAGACAATTTTATGAGTACCAAAAGCTAAGTATCTTGATTTTTGAGGTTTTCTACAACATGTACATCATGTGTTTCCATTAATGACAATAATTACATCAATGCATGTAGCTAATTTTAACACTATGATAGGACACTCATGATGGAGAAGAATGTTTCTTTGAAATATTGAACAAAGGTTTTAAGTACAACTATCCATACCTTGAACCATGTGCAAGTCAAGAAAGGTACTCACTCAACACCTTTTGAACTATGGTATGGATAGTCACCCATTGTAAAATATTTTAAAGTATTTGGAAGCAACTGTTATATTCTTAAATATTTTAGGAATGGTAAATTAGATGCAAAAAGTGAAGAAGTTATAGTCCTTGGCTATTCCACAAGAAGTCAAGGTTATAAGTGTTTAAATACTAACACTAACAAAATTGTGGAAAGTGCAAATGTGAAATTTGATGAATATATAGAAGTACATGAGACTAAACCTATGAAGGAACTAGGGGAATAAAAATCTTTTGTATACTTATATGAAGGTACACCTACTGATGAAGATGTTTTAAATCAAGTTGCAAATCAACAACAAGTTTCAGTGAATGTTGAGTCACATATAATGAATGTTGAGTTGCATTCAGGAACTGAGCTATAGTTAGGTGCCAAGTTACAAAATAAAGTTGAGGCACATTTTGATTCTGAGATTAGTGTACATGAAAGAGATGTTGAATTACTTGATAGAGAAGTACATAGTAATTCAAAAGTTAATAGACCAAATGAGGAAAATAGAGCAGAACCAAGATTGTCAAAGTATGTCAAAAGACATCACCCTGCTGCACAAATTATTGGAGATAAAGATACGAGAACAATGACAAGAGATAGGTTAAGAAGTGATACATGATTTCTTAGCGTGCATGAACCTAAAACATTGAACGATGCCTTAGAAGATGTAGATTGGAGTAAATCCATGAAAGAAGAGATTGAATAGATTGAGAAAAATAAGACATGAATTCTAGTTCCTAGGCTAGAAGATAAAAATGTGATTGGCACCAAGTTAGTGTACAGAAATAAGTTAGATAAAAATGGTGAAGTCACAAGAAATAAGGCAATATTATTGATAGCCCTTATTTTCACTAAGCTAAATTTGCAAATTTTATGGTGAAAATGTTTTAGAAAGTTTGTTGTGACGTTAGGGTTCTTGTTTTATTTGTTTTCATTTTCAGAGGATGGCCCTAACATAAATTTTTTTTCCCTAATCTAATATTAAATTCCCTTTCCCTAGTGTGAAAAATGGTGCCCCAATATTGTGTCTTCATCTTTCTCATGAAAAATTTCATAAAAATCACAATCCAACCCTTACCTTAGGTTTTATGTCTAAGTGGGAGATTGTTTGTATTTTAATTTTTCCCTTATGATCTTATGATCAAAGGGGTCATCGAGTGGTCATAGGGTTAAAATGTGAGTCTCTTGATCTTAAGATATGCTATGATCACAGTATCACAAATATAAAAGATGAGTCTCTCGATCTTATGATTTCTTTATGTTGTATTATCGTAAGTGCTAATGAAAGGGTTTTTAAACCAAGGTGTAAGATGTTACAATAGATAGGTGATCAAAGGATCATAGAGTCATAAAAGAAGGGTCAAAACCTTATGATAACTAGTTTATCATAGGATCATAGAAGTGTGAAATACAAAGAAGCAACTGAGGTTCTCTGATGTTATGATAAGGCCCTAGGTATAGGATCATGGGAGGAATTTTTGAGGTGTCCAATGACATGATAGAGAGATGATCATAAGATCATAGGGTAATAAACAAAAGGGTAAGGTGGTAGTTGAGTATCAGAAAAGTGATGTGTGTCCTATCTTGATTGGTCAATGATACAACATATAAAAGGTGGATGCCTAGTTGGACTGGTGCGGCCAAAAGCTTATTTTGCATAATTTTATTTTAATATAACATATTGTGATCTTCAATATTATGATAAATAGTGTATCATAAGATCTCAAGGGTAGAGATAAAGGGTTTTGATGCTATGAGGCAAGTGTGTTGTGAGATAATAAAGTTGAAAGATAATGTTGATGATGCTATGATGGAAAAGGGTAACAGTTTCTCATAGTATTGTAAAGGTTTGAAGGGTAACTACCAAAGTCATAAGATCATAAAGAATTTAAATGACAAGCTCAAATGTCATGATAACTAGTGTGTCATGAGATCGTAAAGGATTTTCTCAAGGTTTATGATTGTGTGATAAGGGTTTGCATTTCAAGGTAGCATAAGATCATAGATCCTCTCAATCATAAGATTGTAAACATTAAGTTTGACATGATATGTTCTTTTCACTCTTTCTAAGCTAGAGATGACAAATGAATCTCGACCAATAGAATTTGAGTATGTACAAAAAAGTGTAACGTTAGATAGTAATGGTGATGCTCTCCTAAGGTGACAAAAGAAACTGATTTTATGGCTTGAGCATGCTAAAAATCAATGCAAAATGAATGTTAATGTTGTACATTAAACTATAAAGACATCCTAATGATTAGGTAAATATTACCATTCATAGAGAAAAGAGAATTCAAGTGATTGTAGAGTTTTTAGTGCATGTAGATTATTATTTTCAATGCCTAAGTATAGTTTTTCCACACTAATTTCCATCATTACAGTCAGTATGTCTGATAAGGAAGTTGAAGAGATTTAGGAGTTAGACATGGAAGTTACAAAGACCTCAACTTCCAAGGAAGGGAAAACAAGATAGAGGAAGCTTAATCGGTTTGTTGAAGAGTGGATAAAGGTTTTCCTAGGATCCTTAAATGCAAATTCAATAGATGATAATGCTTCTTTTGACCCCTACGTCTATTGCAGAGATGCTGCATGCCTTGGAGTCATAGGTTCTAAGAATTCTAAATATTTCTACATAATAGAGAGAAGAAGATCCCTGTTTGTGACCCTTGGAAGAAGAATCTGACAAAGTTAATCTTTTGAGAGGTCTTTGTTGATGTTGATTTAGTGAAGGCCCTAATTGAATCCTATAAGCCAGCCATAAAGGTATTCCACAAGTAGGATGGAACTATTCTGTGCACACTAGACCATGCCATTTTTATTGATGCATTTGGATTGGATGGTGCTATGAGTGAGCTAGTAGAGCTAGTTGACCTATAGAAGAAATTTTAAAGAAACATCAAGGCATACACAGGGAAATCAATGCTTCAACATATTCCCATGGACCTAAAGAATGTGGGTGATTACCCTAAGAAGGTGGAGAAAATGATTCCTTTGGACAAATTTAATAATTATTTTTGTGAAAATAGTATACAGTGTCCATAAGGTGGTGGGTAAAGATGGAACAAACATGGTGTATGGAGCTTAATTTATTGTTGCCAGAGATGTGTAAGACTCCTACCATGGTGGAGAATATGATTATATAGAGTATATTTTGGAGGCAATAAAGGAGAACATTGCATTGACCCAGAGTGGGGAGATGAAAGATTTCAAATTCCACCATTACTCACTATTGATACACCTGATCCTATACAAAAATGTGGGGTACGTAAGCCTAGATTTCATTGATGACACCTCTAATGCAAATGGAGAGCTACTATTTTAGCTATGGACATGGGTATGGGATAGTTCCTATTGTTATTCTGATTCTATCTCATTTTTAAATAATTTTAGTGTTGTTATAATGAAAATGCTAGACCCAAGTTACTTTAGGGCACCTAAAATTTTGAAGAGTCTTTTAAGACCAGCCCTACTCCCTAAGGGTAAATAGTTAGATCACAATTGGGGGATTATTTTCCTATTCCCAACTTTTTCCTTGATGAGAGTATAGGGTTGTCCCCGACAACCCCACATATTGTCAAAATTTGTTCCCCCTATGTTGGGTATTATAAAATTCATGTGGCAACTATTTATGGTAAACAAAGAGTATCTGGGACCTAAGGTGCACAAAGGTATATTCCTATGTAGGTGTTTTAAGGTGGGGGAATTTCCAATTGGAAAAGAATCCCTAGACCAAATTCATTCTTTCCTCCACCATTATAATATATCAATTGGCCCATATAGGATGTATGATATTGATAACAAGATGAGGAAAACCCTCAAGGAAATTAGAAACTATGTGTTGCTTAATAATAAAGAATTGCCCCATCAAGATCCCATTGCTAATATTGTTGCTGAAGGGGAGACAACTAACAAGTTGTCCAAGCTTGATGATTTTCTAAGGGTAGAAAGAGAAAAGAAGAGGATAGATCCTAGCTTCACAAGATTTTACATGGATTTCCCCTATCCTCAAAGGTGAAGGAAGATGTTTTTCAACCATGTAGAGATTATGGCATAAATTCCAGATGTACCACTTGGAGAGGAGGAGAGGATATGTCTTCACAACCATGAACTTGAAGTAACTCTAGAAGAAGAAGAGGAAGAAGAGCATAATGAGGCATCATGGGTCACTAAGGGAAACGAGAGGCAAAAAATTGTTCACATCCCTGAGATAGTAAAATAGAGGACATTGTAGATCCTACCTATTAGAAGTTAGCAATTTTATGACTTAGGACAAAGTTATATCCAAGATAGAGTCATTAAAGCTAAGAACACTTTGACTAACTTGGAACTAGTAGTAGCAAGGCTAGATGATAGGATCATCCAAGTTCAACAATTCATAGAAGATGATGAATTCATCAAATCAACTGAGTTTAAAAGCATTTTGTACAAAATCAAATAGAGTGAACTGGTCCCAAAGATGAAACCAAATGAATTAATTGAAAAGAGGTAGGAGTTGGTTGAGAAACTGCATGCCTTTGATCTTGAAATTGAGATAATGACTCTAGATGAGGAAAGGGATCTAGTGTAGAGGAGTGGAATGCTACTAGTGCTTGGTTGGGATTTGGAACAAGCTTTTATGCTTGAGAAAATCAAAAGACAAGAGAGTGTTATTTCATATAAGGCATATGGAGTTGATGGTTTTCTAAGAGGAACCAGTTTTAATATTGACACTAAGTCTTTGGTAGTGTGGAGCATAGCTCCCTCATCAAACAAGCCCAAGAGAATGGATGTGTAGAGCACAAAGCAAGGTAATATGATTGTGTAGACCTTAGAAGGAACCTCTAGGACAAAAATTTCCAAGGCCTTACAAAATTTCTCTTTCATGAATGAGGCAAAGGTAGAGGAAATAGAGACAAGAGTAACCAAGTTTATCCATGATTACATTGATGTGAGGAAGCTCTATGAGGATGAGCTTAGGAAGAGCCATGTTTACAAAGAAAAGATTGAAGAGCTTGAGGCTAAGATCTAGGTGCTAGAGGCTAAAGTTGCATCTATCAGAGAGAGACTATCCAATGCTGAGTAGGTTGCCATTAAAGAATAGGGTAGGAAACATAGTGTTCAAGAACAACCATCCAAGGTCACATGAGAGTTAACTACACAGGGGGTGAGCAAGATACAAAGGATACAAAAAACCCTAAAATGGTGATTATTTTTATTGTTGACAATTGGCTAATGAAGATATGTGATTTTTGTAATTTATGGCAACACATGATTACAGGAATCCTAAAAAATAAAGATACTTCACTTTTGGTACTCAAAACTTGTCTAAGTGTGAATTTGGTATACAATAGTGTATTATTTTGTTTGTAACTTGTTATTGACATCATGTTATGACTAGAAAAGTTAGTTGGAGATAGTATACATGTTGATGATGACATGTATAACCTTAGAAGTCAGCACAGATAGTACAAAAAATAAATATTCATGTTTTAGCAATGTAATAGGACAATGGAATTAAAGGAAAGGAATTATTTTGTTTACAAAATAATTACTTGACCAATTAGGGCCAACATCCTAGATGTTTACTCTAAGATGGAAAAGTGTATTGTTGTCTTAGCTGACCCAACAACAATTTATGAAAAGGCATGGTATGTATGCAAAGAAAATCTTATGATAAGATGTATGTGCAAGTGTAGTAAGTTGTGTTAAGAAATTATATGCAAACTTTTATGAAAGTGATAAATGTGAAGTTTTGTAAAGCTATTTTTGTGATCCAAGATCAAGCTAAAGATCAACGATTAGTCAAGGAAGAAGTTACAGTACCTACATTCTAGAAGTCTAATTACTTCTTTGGGTAGTGAGCTATTCTTGTAATTGGAAGTGCATGTTTGGGTAGTGGGCCCATCTTACATCTACTGTACCACAACTCCTAACAAGGTTGGAATATCTTAACAAGGATCCAAAGTCTCCTAATAGGGGCTCTCTATACTAAACTTACTCATTGAATCCTAACAGGGTACATCCTCTAACAAGGAACTTATATATCAATATATTATTTAGTGGGTATCATCGCCACTAGGGTTTTCCCTTGGCCAGGGTTTCCTTAGTTAACAAAATATGGTGTTATGAGTTATCTTTGTGCATCTTTACTATTACTATTTATCATTACTTTATTACTTTGTTATGTATGGTTTAAAGTAAGAAATGATATCCATTTGGCGACTAAATTTTGTAAATTACTGATTCACTTGCTTGCCCCTCATCTCAGTAATTCCTATTTCTAACAATTGGTATTAGAGCATAGTTGCTCTGATGAGACTTAACAACTTCAAGATACCTATGGATATGGAATAGTTGACGAAGAACCTTGAAGAGGCACTTGAATAGATTGATCTCCTTACTGAAGAAAGAGATAAGCTAAAGGACAAATATGAAACCTCCGAATTATACATTGGACAATTGAAGGAAAAGATTGAACATCTCAAATCCAAGCCCAAATCTATTGAATCTAAAACTAGTAAGGATGATTATTCAAAGTTGAAGACCAAGCATAAGATCTTGAAGCATGAATTAAAGATTATGAGTCTAAAGTTAACATTGAGGAGTGATCCTAGAAAAATTGAAACTAATTTGAAGATTGAGAATCCAGATCTTAGAGCAAGTCTGGCAAATAAGACATCATTGCTTGAAACATTGAAAGAAGATCATGAAGAACTTTATAAATACAATACTATTGTAAAAGATGAATTAACTCAGTGCATGAAACAACTTGAGAAGCTTTATTCTAGCAAAGAAAAGCTTGATGATTTAATGCCAATATAGAGACCTACTTATGATAAGACTAGTCTTGGTTATCTATTTAACATGTCAACAAAGAAACTTGAGATTAGATCACATCTAAAAGGAAAAGATAAATCTAATTATAAGATTGAATCTAGTCAATCTTTTGATAAACCTAAAGAAGTTGGACAAGACAAGGAAGTTGAGATTTTGGATGAACCAAAGCAAGTGGAATCTCCTAAGGAAACTAGGTATGAATTTAGAGGTAAGTGTTTTACATGTAATGAAATAGGTTATATGAAAAGAGATTGTAAAACTAAGTCATTCAATCATGGTATAGATTTTTATTATCATAATTGTCACAGCATGGGTCATAGAGAAAATGATTTTAGGAAACCTAAATATTATAATGATAGAAGGAATAGTATAATGTCTATAAATACTAACCCTATAGATAGAAGAAGATCCAATGAAAGGACATCAAGAGAAGGAAGACCTTATGAAGAAAGAAGACAGATACTGTGTTATAAGTATAACAAATTTGGACACATAGCTTAGAACTATCATGTACCTAATGATCAAAAAATTCCTAGAAGAACACTAGTATGTCAATTATGCAACAACTTCAAAAATACAACAAAGTAATGCAGAATGGAAAAAAACTTTGGAGATAGAAGGAACAATGGAAGAAACTTTGGAAACAGAAGAAATAATGAAAGAAATGATAGAAATGATAGAAGGAACCATGAGAGGAACTCTGCAACTAAGAAAGACAACGAGGAACAAAGCAATGTATTTAGTGAACTTTGAGAAGAAATCAATGAGACATTTGTAAAGGGATTAGACATTTCAAAAGATAAGTTATATGATGGTGAAATAGGAAAATCATAGTTAGTAATTGAGTTTGATTCAATTAAGTTGAATTAAGCTTGTTCATAGTACCATAGTTTGAAAGCTTCATTAAGAGATCAAATTATGGGTAGAAAAGTTGGGAAAAGATCAAGATAAGTTTAGATGGTACCTAGGCTTGCCTATAATTTGGAGCTTATTGTTGGAAATGATTGAAATGACCAGAAGCTAAATATGGAACTGGTAAAGAATGTCCTCAATCATTGTTTTGTCATTGATGTCAAACTTGCTACTTGTAGGGATGACAATTTCTTTAGTGATCCAAATACAATCAATTAGTTGGTTTTCAAGGTGGAGGCAATCAATAAGATGTAACTAGAACACCTAGAGAAAGGTTGAAGTTATGATGTTGTAATGAAGTACAAGGATCGGCTAAGCCATTGATGAAAAATTGTATTGGATGACATACTAAAAGATACAAAGAATGAGCACACTAAAACATATCAAAGATCTAAGGTTTTAGCTAAGTCTTTTGTAAAGCTCAAACTAAGTTCAAGTGCCAAGAAATCTAGTAAGAGCCGAGAAAATTCCTAGTTAAGTGTCAAGAAAGTTCAAGTGCCGAGCAGAATCAAATGTCGAGCAGAATCAAGTGCCGAGCAAGTTCAAGTGCTGAGTAGAATCAAATGCCGAGCAGAATCAAGTGCCGAGCAAGTTCAAGTGCCAAGCAGAATCAAGTGCCGAGAAAAATCTAGTGCCGAGTAGAATCAATTACCGAGCAGGTATAGGTGTCAAGTAACACAGAGGTGTCGAGCACCAGTAACTCAATAATGTCAAGTTGCTACATTATTTAGGAAATCAAAGATTCGTCAGATCTAAGCCGACAAAGTTGTTATCTTGAAATCTATGAATTAAAAGGAAGATAAGAATGATGAGTTGGTGGCATAGAACACCATGTAGAACATTTTTAAGATACAAATAGCAAAGTTTCAAGAAGAGAACAAGATATGGGGTAGATACATTGTATCCTACCTAATCCATTTTGAAACCCTAAAATTGGAGAGGGAGAATTGAGCGGCAAAGGAAAATCAGACTTCTATATAAGAAGACATAAGTTAATGAAGAAAGAGAGTAGAATAGAGGGAATAGTGAGTGAGAGAGCTGTGGTCAAGCATAAAAGCATGAAATGCTGAAGAATGTGCTAAGGAGAAGATAACACAGGAACTCTGTTTGAATAGACCACCACAAGGATGATTGCATTGGAAGAATGAGTAAGAAGACTCAAGGAGATGAAGCTTGAGAGGGAGACAAGTAGTCAGAGCTGAAGTGATTGAAGCCAAGCATAAGGATTGAACTGAAAGAGTGATCTGAAATCTGCAAAGTATGTTGTAAGTTATATCAGATCAAAAGACCATTATCGTTACTTTCTAGCAATTGTAACAGTAAGATAAATCCTATGGACTTAGGTTGGTTTAACAACCATTAGACAAATCCTTTAATAGGGTGACATTCCAAGAGAATGTTCTAAAGACCTTTAACCAGGCCCATTCCTAACAGTTTGGTGAAATCCTCTAACAAGGTCACATTTAATCGTGTGTTGTAAGCCTTTAACAGGGAATCACTTCAGAAGAGTGAGAATCAAGTAGCATGTTACTAGTGGTTTTTTCCAAATTGGGTTTCCACGTAAATCATTGTGTTATGTGTTGATCTTGAATGTTTTATCTTTGCATGTTGATTTACAGTAATTTGCTTATATGACTAATTTAAGTTTGAACAAATGAAAAGGGTATGGATTCATTAAAAACTATTAAAGGTATTATTAAGGCATTTGGACCTTGAATAATTGATTCACCCCCCCTCTCAATTATTCTAAAGAATTCTAACACTTATCTAAACTAGTTACAAAGGGATTAAGAGTTACTATTATTATAGAGAAAGTTAATTCTACAACAAAAGATGAAAACTGTGTTTTTACAAAGAATTTAGTGAAGCAAAGTTTTGCAAAACATTTTCATGATGGGAGGAAGCTATAATAAACCTTGGGTAGCATCTGAAGATCAGATAGAAGATCTTGAGTAGTTATTTGATTTCAAAACATGATTGGTCTAGCTTTTTGTGTTTGAAAAGTATGTGATTAATGCATGTTTTATTTGATGGAATAAATGGAGTACAAACTTGATTTTCACTTCATTGCAATCACATCAGAAGCATAGAGCACTCCAAAGTGAATTGACAAGGTGATTTTGAAGCAAACCCTATTTTCAAAAAGAGGTATTTTATCAATATGTGCAAATTATTTTTTGATAAAAGTTCATATTTGATAGAATCATGGATATGTTAGTAGTTCACAATGTTGAGAATGAGGAGAGACCAAAATTGAAGGTTGTTTTTGTAAAACCCATAGAAGGAAACTCTAACTCTAAAGTATCCATTACTCTAAAAAATGCAGTTTAAATGGAAGATATTGGAAGTTATCTTACCAGTAAGTTTGAATCCATTGGAAGTGAGCATATGAAAAAAGATATGGAATTAATCTTTAATCATGATATGACTATTAAATTCGAATTTGAACACTTGAAGGAACTAGACCTGTTCAAATATCATTTCTATTGAGAATTGGACACAGATGAATGGACACTGATCATACTAAGTAGAATACATGCTAGAAAAATATGGATGCAAGATAGTGTAGTTGATATTTTAGCCAACCTTATTCATGAGGTCACTAGCCTTTATAAACAAGGTAGTGTACCTATAGGTGAGAAATTGGTTTAAGAAGAAAGTTGAGAGCTACTGAAAGGTAGTTTATAATGGAAAGGCCATGGTGATCAGCACCATTATATAAGATGGTGTAAGATTCTTGAGTAGAATCATTTCCTAATCTATATGTGCAAGTTCCAAGACTGATGAATTGTTAGCCAGATTCATCTATGCAGCCTACAAGATATGTGTTGAGAAGGAACAAGTTAATCTTAGTGAAATTCTAAGAATGCATCTTCTTGAGAATGTAGAAAAGATCAAAAGGACTAAGAATGGTGTGTTTAGATTTTAGTCACTGATCAATCATGTATTCTTTCATGTGCTTAAGAGATTTCCATATTTTTTAGTCAAAGATTATGAGCAGTGAGAGGTGTACAATGGAGAAAATCATAGATGTATGTAGAAGACTTCCAACAGATAAGATATTGGATAGTGGAAACTTAATAATGAAAACATTTCAGAATGAAACGAGGCAAAGATTTAGAATTGCACCTACAATTGTAGATAGATTTAAAGAAGATATTTTTGTTTTGGTTGATACAGATTTTCCTTATATTCAAGTAGTAGAACCTCAGAGAAAACTTCTTGATCCCTTAGGTTATGAATTAAGTGATGTAATAGCAGTTGGATATATTGATTTATTGTTGAAATTAGAGAAGGACCAAACATAATATGGATTTGGAACCTATGATGAAATTACCTAGTTAGCTCATAAGGCATCCTTGGAGAAGGCATCTCACAAGAAGATAGAAACAATAATGAAGATAGCCTTAACAAAAGCCAGTATGATTGAGAGTAAGTCATAGGTAGTCAGGTAGGCCATGAAGCAAGGTTTGTCAGTATCTATTACAAAGACACCTTTGGAACAAAGAATACCTTATGTAGCAATGTTAGATATCTAGACAAGTGAGCCAAAGAGAAAATACAAGAGATTAGTGGAAGTTGTGACCAAAAAGACTAAAAGGGTCAAACAACAAGACACTAGACTAGGAAAGAGACAAAAGACATTGTTGACAATTGTTGAGTCTAGTAAAGAAGAAGCCAAATAGATAGAGAAGATAACCACTTCTAAGAAGTTAGTAGGAAAAGCTCAGAAACCTTGGAAGTCAAAGATAGAGAAGATAAATTTAGCTATTTCTAATGAAGGAAACTTGTTTAGATGAACAAATTTTATGATTTGTATAATAATTTTGAGAAAGATTAGATTGATATCTCTATTGTGAGATACATTATAGCCAATAATATGAAACTAAAAGACATTAAGGGTATAGTAAACCAGAAAGTCTATGATAGACTCATTGAAAAGAAGGCACCGACATGAGAAGATGACATAGAACTTTAGAAGTCTATGTTAAGAACAATATGGAAGACTGATGAAGAAGAAGAAATTATGATATTATTGAATAATACGGCACCATACTTGAGAAAAAAGTAAGACCATTTTAAATTATGGTGGGTGAGAAAGATAAGATAAGAAGTGAGACTGCAACAACTATTAGTTAGATGATGATGGAGTCCAAGGTAGCATCTTCACTAGCACCTAGAACCTTGGAAGTGTCAGTGATTGGTGACACAATTTAGATAGATTAGACCAATGTTACCATTAACATTGATGATACAAATCCATTTGAGAGTTTCAAACAAAATGAACCTCACACTAAAGATATTGAAGAACAATTGAGACATATTGAAGAGGAGAAGAGATTATTATAGGAAGAGAAAAGGAAAATAGAAGAGGCAAAGTAGAAATTGCTTGAGGATGAGATGAAAAGAAATGTAAAGGAAGAAAAGAAAAGAGTAGTTGAAGAAGAAATGAAAAATAAAATAGAGGAAGATAAGAAGAGATCAGAGGAGGAAAAGAAGAGAGATAAAGAAAGAAAGGAAAGAGAAGACAAAAAGGAAGAAGAAAGAAGAGTCGAAGAGGCAGCTATAAAGAAGCAAAGGGAAGATGACACTAAACCTTCTAGTTCGTCTACTTTGCTTTTTCTTGCTATCCTAAGAAATAATGATGATGATCAAACTGCCTTGATCTCATCTTTGTCAAAACTTATTCAAAAGAACAAGATAGTGAATTTCCTATAGAGAACCTTAATGGAGGTTACTGATAGATTACTTAGTACTGTAGAAGTGCAACACACAGAAGTAGTTCTTGAACAGAATTCACAGGAAGTGCTAAAATATTTTGATGAGCAATTCACAAATTTTTTGAATATTGTAGAAACAAAGGTACCGATCTCACATGATATTAACTTGTTTAGCATTGTTTGTCAGAATATTAAGAATGATTTGATAAGTCTTGATACTTATATCAAGGAACTTCGAAAGTGTCAATAGGATGACAAGATATTGTACATCAAGTGTACTCTATATCACAAGTTGATGAAGGATATTGAAAGTCAAATTGGAGGAAAGATGAGTGAGCTTGAGGCTCTATCGAGCTAGTTATAACATATTGCTAGTAAAATTAATGATTTTGAAGGACAAGTGGCCAATATTCATAGTGATCTCAGGAAATTGGAACTTCAAAAAGAACAAATTTTGAAGAGAGTATAAGATTTTAGAGAGTTTATTTCTTTAAAAATTTATATTTTTGAGAAATAGTTGGAGGAATGTGTCAAGGCCAAGGACACTTATTATGACTTTTTATACTCTGATCTTAATGCAGTTGAGATTGCATCATATGCCTTATGTGCAATTCTCACCTCTACTGAATCTACCAAGGATACATGGACTAAAGTTGTCAACAATCTTAAGGAAAGTTTTGATGATTGCATGAAGATACTATCAGTTTAAGGTAGATGTTTACAAAGATTTTGATAGTAAATGGATAGTTTTTGACATTTTAACCTTTGTTATTAATGTCAAAGGGGGAGAAGTACATAAGATAATTATAAATCAGGTATTGTTAATTAGATAAAGAGGATCAAATAATATTTTAAGGGGGAGCATATGTAAGATGGAAAAGTTGTAATAGATGTAATATTAATATGTTATTTATTTTGAGTTTTTGATACTTAGCCAATTTTCTCTATTTTGTTGCCATCAATGTCAAAAGGGGAGATTGTTAGAAATTGGCTAATGAAGATATGTAATTGTTGTCATTTATGGAAACATATGATTACAGGAAATCTCAAAAATAAAGATTCTTAGCTTTTGGTACTCAGAACTTGTCTAAGTATGAATTTGGTATACAACAATGTATTATTTTTTTTGTAACTTGTTACTAACACCATGTTATGACTAGTGAAGTTAGATGGAGATAGTATACATGTTGATGATGACATGTATAACCTCAAAAGTCAGCATAGACTATACTGAAAAGAGATATTTTTGTTTTATCATTGTAACAAGACAGTGGAATTAAAGGAAAGGAATTATTTTGTTTACAAAATAATTACTTGACCAATTAGGGCTAACATCCTAGATGTTTACTTTAAGCTGGAAAAGTGTATTGTGGTCTTAGCTAACCCAACAAAAATTTATGAAAAGGCATGGTATTTATGCAAAGGACATCTTGCGATAAGATGTGTGTGTGAGTGTAGTAAGTTGTGTTAAGAGATTATATGCAAACTTTTATAAAAAAAAAATTGTGATCTGAGATTGAGCTAAAGATCAAAGATTAATCAAGGAAGAAGTTATGGTACCTACATTCTAGAAGGCTAATTACTTGTTTGGGTAGTGAGTTCTTTGTGTAATTGGAAGTGCATGCTTAGGTAGTGGGCTCATATTGTATCTATTGTACCACAACTCCTAATAGGGTTGGACTCTCCGAATAGGGACTCTCTATACTAAATTTTCTCATTGGCTCCTAACAAGTTCCATCCTCTAACAAGGAACTTATTTATCAATATATTATCTAGTTGATATCATCCCCCCCACCCCACCCCACCAAAAATTCCTATTTCTAACAATTACTCCACCAACTCAACAAGGAGATGAAGTAAGGACATCTATCCTTAAGAGTATAATGAGCCATATGGTTGAAAATCTAAAGAGTATAGCACAACAGGTTCATATTTTTTATGTTTCTTTACAAAATGTTGAGCTAGTTTGCAATGAGGCACTTTCATGGATATCGCCCACATTCAATTTGTGGTGGCCATATACTAAATTCTTAGAGAGGCTCATTATGCTAATGGCTAAGGAGCTTGATTTTCCTGATAAGATAATTACAGTGACAGAGAGCTTGGAGGTAGTTAAAGAATGAATTGGTTTCTTCACTGGGAAATTACAATTGATATAAGGGAAGTTGAAAGTTTTATCTCAGGAAATTCAACCCTACATACCACCAATTTTGGATGCTACTAATAGAGTGAGGGATTGGTAGGAATGATCTGATTCCTTTGGTGCCATTTTGATTCAAGAGGAAATAGTGGTAATTTTTGAAGACAATAGTGATGCCCCTTTTAATAAATTAGTTGACTCCTTGTTCAGAGCAGAGTTAGACTTGAACAAATTTTTAGTTGACTCTAAAGCTATCACAGATGCAAGGTGGAGTAAAGCCACTAAGGACCTAGAAGAGGTTAAAACCACAAAATGACCCACCAAGCGAGATATGTGTGTGTGTGTGTAGGGGGGGGGAGCAATGGGAGAAATAAAGGCTCTACCAATAGGGGGTAGCTGAGAAAAGTTTTGGTTTGAAGGTAGTGAGAGATTTGGATAGGGTCAGATATGATAAGTAATATATTAAGTACTAATTGTAGACACTTAAAAACCTTTAGAAAATAAAGTATTTTTATTTTTTGAAAAATTTCTGATGACATCATCATTTATTAATTAATTTATTTTTATGCCATTAAATCCCTTTATCTTAATTAAAAATATTTCATTAAGGAATCCCTCCCAAAAATGTTTAAATCTTATTTAAACATTATTTCCTTATTTATTAATTATTTAATTAATAAATTGACCAAAAAACTCAAAATAAATAAAATATTTTTTTTGCCCAAAACTTGGCCAATTTTCTTAAGACCACTAACCTCTTCCAAAATCTTCTAATCCTTCTTTAATTTTGATTAAAGGCTAATCCCATCATTTCCTACCCCTAATCCCAACTCAAAATATTTAATTAAGATTAAATATTAATCCTCATGTTTATTAAAAAAGTTTTAATAAATATCTCCTCAACCCAAATCCTTGAAATAAATAAAACTTTATTTATTTCCTAAAAATATAATTTATCCTCATCCTAAGAAGTTCTAGACTCTTTGAGAAAGTCTTCATCCTCATCCTAGGAAATTCTAGACTATTCTAGAAAGTCTTTATCCTCATCCAAAGTCTAGACTCTTCTAGAAGATGTCTTTAAACTTAATCCTAATCCCCTCCTAACCTTGTCACATTCCCTAAAAATGGGTTAAGACTTACTAACCCAAGCCAAAGTTAACAAATATCTCCTCCTTCACCCACCCTCATTAAATGCCATCCACTTGCCTATCCCTAAGCTAATCCTAAACCATCCTAATCCATCCTCTAATCATTTGCACAATCGTAAGCAAGCTTAGAACTTTCCTAATCAAGCCCAAGTCGAAATTCCTCTCATCTCCTTCAAAATATCCCAACCATAAAACTTTATGAAGCCCACTTGGCCATAAATGACTCTTCCAAGCCCTTTATTGCTCTTACAAGCCATTATGAGGGTCTTTATGAAGATTTTATCCCTTGAGCCTCCTTTTTTGACTCATCCTTCCCCTTTCCTCCATCCTCTCACCCTATGACATGTGTCACTCCCTGATTGGTTGTAAGGAAGCACAATCCATGTTCTCTCCTCTCATGCAATCTGAGCCCTCCATGAGCTTTTTTCCATCTTTGCATCTTAGCCCGCAATCCCTCAAGCCTCTTGCCTATAAATTGGATCCTTCCCCTTTTCAAAACAACACAATCCATGAAGTAAAGTCATAATGCCATTTTAAGAAGCCATTTTACATCAAAACCATACACTCACACCCAAATTCCAACTCCATTTGAAGCCCTTTTTGAAGCATAAAGCTTGAGCATACATCCTATCTATTTAGACAAAGCTACTCAACAAGAGAGCTTCTCATTGAGAGAGCCCATTAATGACTCATATTCTCAATTGAGAGCTCATCTTACTCTATCTTGATGATTATAAATTTTGTTTAGTTTGTAGAAGCTTTATTTAAATTTGGTTTCTATTAGCATACTAACATTGCTCATATACATTTTGGCACGCCCGGTGGGACCCCACATGGGTCATCTTCATTAGCTTTTTTAGTCAAGTTTTGTATGTCATTTGCTAATTTTGGCTAATTTTTCTTGTTTTTGTGATTGGTAGGATTGTATAAATTGGTTTTGTAGGTCCACATGAGCATGAAGAAGACAAAGGAACTCATAGTCTATCTCATAGTATTTGTAGATTTTTCAAGCTTATAGCTGGACAAAGCACTTGGAATTCTTCTTCCTTTTCTTGTCTATATTCTTCTTATTCCATCTACTTCTTATTCTTCTTGTGGAAGATCTTGGCCATTTTTTTTAAGGAAGGAAAATCATACACACTTCTTTTTAGTGCTTAAAATGAACCCCCAAATCATACTTAAATCCATTAAAAAATTAAAAATTTGCAAAAAAAGAAAAAATCTTTTAACAAGTGAAACTAAACCAATCCAATCATTTGCATCCTTGCAACATCAAGGTTTTAAATGCATTCATGCAAAGTGAGGAACACTTCATTTCTGGGAATTTAAAAAGAACTTCAAGTTTCCATTTCAAAAGGTTCAAAATCAACACTAAGTGCACACTAAAATCTAAATCAAACTCAAAGCATCAATCAAGGATAAAATGAACCGCATTTGTAAATATTTTAAAGTTCTTTTAAAAATCTGATGAAAACTAAGATTCTTAAATGGTTGCCAAAAATTGTCCTAAAAGCTTTGTTATTTGTTCCAAACAAATGTCTTGTTGCAAAATCTTGAATGTTTCTTAGGTTTTTCATGCATCAAAACAATCTAGGAATATCATTTTTGGGCTTAAAATATGCAAATTAGAACACAAAATCTTGAATGAAAATCAAAGTCCAAAGAGTCATTTTCACTTTTGAGTCCAAAACAATCTTGAATGATCTAAGGTTAAAACAAAGCACTTCAAAGTTCTTAAAACAACACACAAAATCTCAATCTTGAATGCTCAACAGAAAAAAACTTGAATGTTTAATCACTTGTCTTTGAATGCATGTTGCTAAAATCACTCTTGAGTGCCATGGATTAAAATCAAGTTTTTTTTTTTTATGAATGCATGATTAAAACAAAAAATCTAATCTTGAATGCCATAGATCAAATAATCATCTTTTGGGGCATAAAAAGAATCCACATTTTTGAAATCTTCTAAGTTATAAAAACTAATAAAGATGCTTTGAGTAAGTTTGTATTTGGACTCACCCTCTTTAATCACCCATCAATTTAACCATTGGTTGCAATCTCATCGCCATCTATGGGGATGGGTCTACCTAAGAGGGTGTTAAGTGCTCCACAAAGATCAAACTCCACTCACTTGGGTCTTTAGTGGTTTTTCTAAGTTAGAAAATTCCTTGAATGTGCATTAATCTCACTCACACTTCATTTGGGCATAAAAATTGGACAAATCTTGACGTGGAGGACCTCTTAGTGCGCACTTGGCAATCGAGTTTCACAAATCTTTGTTTTGGGCTTAAAACAAACTCACACTCAATCTTGAATGCCTAACAATCAATGAACATTGCATGGTTTGGATGCATTTTCAATGAAACTCGCATTTCTTATGTTGACAATCTCTCAACTTTCATTATGCTGATGATTCTGTCAAATTGGAATGAACATTGTATGCCATAATCACAAGTGTCTTCAATCATAGCTTACAAAATCTAAATCATCAATTGGAATAAACGCGTGTCTTTTAAAGCCCAAGATCATGTATGTGGTCTTGTTTTACACTTTTTAGGAGGCCTGCTTGGGGATTTCATCACCCCTTGGGACGACCTCAACTCTAGTGTTCCGACGGAGTATAAAAATCGGGAGGTGAATCCAAAGACACCTCTCTTGGAATCAATAATTTGTCACTCGGGCTAAGCCTCAAGGAACTTTATACCCTTGAGAAGTGAAAGAGGAGAAGTAGGTTACCGCTCCTCTCAGCTGTGTGACATCTTTTTTGTTTCATCTATAGATTTGAGCCTCACATACCTTGCGTATATCGAGGACTCCCTAGCTATAACAAATTTCATCCTTGTAGAAAGCTTCCTAGGATGTTGGTGTGCTTGACGTGCTTGCTCTAAAATTTTGTCTGCTAGTTTGTTCATAGCTTTTGAATGAATGTTTGCCAACTTTGGTCAAAATACCAAAAAAGCAAAAATCTCTCAGCTCAAGGCATACTTAGCATAGTCACTGCCTCATCAGAAAATCATCCAAGCTCCCCTGCTGCAACTGAATCTATCTAGTTCCTTGCTTTAGAAAAATCCCAAATCCAAAGTCTCTCCAAATCATCCCCCCCAGCCAGCTAGCAACCCAATTCAAAATCACACCCAAGCCTTTAGAGAGTTGTTGTCATTCTGCTAGAATTTGCTATCCAATCAATCTGACCAATCCACCAGCCTCACCAAAGTTATCTCTTTGATAGAGCTTTGTCTAGGGTAATCTAGCTTTGTCACTTGTTATCCCTCATCACCTTGAGCTAAAGGTCAGGATCCACAAGTGGTCAATCTCGTGTCATGCCCATAGGATCATTAGTCTATCCTTAAGTTGACACAATCTCCACCAATCCAGTGCATAGGAAAGCAAAACTCTCACTTTTTGACAGCATGCCCTTAAAGTCTTCCATCCATAGGAAAGCCAAAAATCTCTAGCCAATCCTCCTTAGGTCTGTCATATAGCTTTGACTCTCCCTACGAAATCCTTCATCAACCAATCCAAAATTTGTGCTTAATCCAAATCCAACCATGAGCTTCCATGTTCATCCATATACAAGACCCCATCCCCATCCAACTCATCATCAAAACATGAAATCCCAAACCTATCATGATGTGTTCAGTCGTATTGTCCTTGCTCCCACCACCTCCTATTCCAATGATGATGAAAATCTTGTTGACTATGACGGGTATATTGAAAGCCTTAGAAACATTCCCCCAAGTATCCCACAAAATTCATGCATTCTTCCAAACTATCTAGTCATTCCATTTGATATCCTAGCTTCTCCTCCATCACCTAATCAACCAAGCTTCCAATCTTCCACCCCCATCACACTAGCTATTCTTGTCAATCCACCTCCACCTCTGACACACGAGTCTCCAAGGAATCTCCTAGAGGAAATACAAGAAAAGTTGCCTCCAGCAATCGATGAGCCATGTCATCTAATCCAACCATGTGAAGTAGTCAGTAATGAAGCTTCTCCATCTATAATATCACCTCCATCTCCCATAGCTATCATCCCCATACCATCCATCAAATTGCTTAAAATCCTTCCACTTTCTACAAGCATCAAAATCCCACCATTTTTCAAAACCCTCCAAATCCTATCCACATCACCTCCAAGCATTTCCCAAATCTCCCATAATGACCCTTATGCATCCATCTTCTACTCACCCATCTCCACTACTGAATCTCCCATCTATCCATCTGCTACCTTTGAATAGTCCATCCCTTCACCTCCTATCGCACCATCTACTCCAAACCAATCCTATCAAGATCCTGCCCAAAAGCATGTTGACATCCCCCAAAGCATAAACAAAGATATCATCGTACCATGTCTTCCATCCATAGTGTACTCACTATCCCCTCCATCTCCAAAACCTCAAGCCATACCTCCTCTACTGCAGGATATCTTTTCATCCCATCAGCTAAATCAAGATCCGATCCTACCATCTCCTCCACTCCATGCTTCCATCTTACCACCTATCCAAGCTATTTCACCATCTATAATATACCCTCTTGGTTCACTTACATTCATCCATAGTGGCCTCCTCTCAGAAGAAGAATTAAGAATAGTATCTCCCTATTGCAGTACATCTGATAAAGAACTTCCACCATTTTCTGCAAGCAAAAAGTATCCTCAGCTAGTTCAAATGCTCAATTGATGGCATTATCAAGGTCAAGGTTTAGGACCACAAGAGCAAGGAATCAGAAAGCCTATTATTGCACAAAAAAATCTAGGATTTCATGGTCTTGGATATGTATCCAAAGGCTCACCATCTAAAGGTGTTGGTACACCACACCCCCAAACCAAGCCTATCTTCAAACCCCCCATGCCAGCCTCCCATCACTCCTTCAAGAAATCTTATGTCATCCCCCCTCCACCATCTTTGCAACCTAAAACAACCTACCATATCCCCCCTTCATCCGCTAAATCCATTTTGGGTCCATATGTCCCAAAATCTACCATCCTCCATCCTCCTATCAACCATCATTCAAATCCTATTCCCTCCATTCCTATGCAAGATTAGCAAAGGCACATATCAAGGCACATCATCCATCATCATCCCCCTACACGCTCTCCCATATCCTCTCCATCTCACAAAGCTTCTCCTAACCATCTTCCCAAAGCTTACCACAGCAATGTAAATGCCAACTTCAAAATGCATAAAGCTAAAAATCCACATCCTAGGCAATCATATGTCTATTCTAAAAGACATACTCCAAAAAGGAAAAATCCAATCAAAGAATGCAAAATAATGCAAAAGCCTATGAAAATAAAATCCAAAACCATGTGGATCCCAAAGAAAAAAGTTGAAAACCAATGCATAATGGCATCCACCATTGCTAATCCTCCATCTAGTGACTCATGTCCCCCATCTCCTAACTCCATCTTGGGTGCCTATATCCCCAAGCACGCTTTCACAAATCCTCCATCACGCTCGCATCTACCATCTATCCCCCATATGCTCTTTTCACAACCGTCCCAACATGTGCCAATGTTGCTCTTGCAAGAATCCCCATCTCATGCTCCTTTCCAACCTTTTCATCCCTCCATCTCCTACCATCAATCCCATCTAATCCAATCTATTGCATAAATCACACATCTGGTGTACCAATAGCTAGCAACAAAATTGAACATTCCAACAGCCAGTGAAAAATCCCAAAAAAGCCAAAATAGCTGAAGAAAGCCAAAATCATTCCAGCTAATTCCAAAGTCAAAAAGTGAAAAAAATAATAAAGAAAAATAAAGTGTCCACTGGTGAAAACTTGGCAATTCAAGCACCTTGGACAAGTACCATGATGAAAACTTGGCAAACAAGCATCATGCGTAATCCTGCCATCCCCAGCTTAGCCTATCGCCCTCATGCTGTTGGTCATCTCTTGACATCCAACTCCATCTTCCAATCTATCCACCTATCCTCCACCCTCCATCTTCCATCTCACACCATCCACTTATCTCCTACAGCTTCAGCCAGCCATCCCAGCTATCATCCATCTCCCTAGCCCCTTCAACTTTTTCCATCCTAGCTTCAATCCTATCACATCCATCATAAGACCTCCTTCTACATGTTATCTTCTGATTGGGGGCACTATATTCCTTGGAGATCTTGTCTTGTCCATCCTCCCTTGTCATCGGTATCTAGCTCTAGGCTATCCTCATGCAAACCCAATGTCATCTCTTTATATCCATCATAATCCTAGCTATCTACCATCCTATTCAGCCATCTCATCCTGCTCCTCTAGCTATCCTTGGTCACAAAATCTCTCATCATCATTGGATGCATCCTGCCAAATCCATATCTTTCACTATCACCCCACCCTTAGCTTTCGCATCTTGCACAACATCGAACCATCCTGCTATCCTATCATCCTGAGCTTTTGCCTGCTTGTAACTATCTTGGTCCATTAGCTTGTACATCCTCTTTTTCTTAGTACCATTGTATCTATCCAGCTTTTGTGTTAGTTCCTCCTTGATCAGCATCTTGCACACATCACACAACCCTTGGTTAGCTATCCCAATGCATCCTTTAGCTAGATCTCCTATCACCAAAGTGTTATCCTTCTTAGTTCAGCTTGCCAGATGCATCACTCATCCAGATCCACCAACTTAGGTGCTCTTCGATAGATCCTTGTAGGATATAGCTTTCCTCATGTCTGATCTTGGTCCGTTAGTACCTTGTCCTACCCATCTTGTTGGCAAATGTTTCTCTTTTGGATTTTCATTTTCTTTTGATTTGGAATCTTCCCTTTTGGGTCTTGAAGTATCTTTTCCAAACAATATTTTTTTTCCCTCCTCAAATTTGCCATGATCTTCCATATCATGGTATACTGCGAATGGGGAAATTTGGGCGTAAGGTCTTGATCAAGTCTTTTGTTTGTTTTTTCTGCTTGTGGGTTACCCAATGTTGGTTCCACTCTGATTCTTTCGAGATTCATGTGTGATGCTGGGGAAATTCTTGCATGTTTGTTTTGAGTTAGTCTGTCAGTCCTCTGGATAGTTGGTGAAAAGGCCTTGATGTTTTTGGTAACCTTGGCAATTAACCAACAGTCCTATAGCAAATCTAGTGCTCAGCTACATGGTGGTACTTCTCTTTGAAGTATCCCCCCACTCAAAAAGCTTCAATGGTTTTCCTTCATCTCCATTATCCCCCATCCATATCTAGCATTCGTCTCTCCTACCCTAGCTTATGCATCAGTATCTCTTTGAATCACTCCTCACCTTTAGCTTTAGTGATCCACAATCCTAGTCTTAGGGATCCACCAATCCAAATCAATCCACCAAGCCTCATCTTTTGAGATCCACTATCCTAGTCCTAGGGATCTCCGAAACCCATCTTCCACCAATATGACTCTTTGAAATCCTATTGCATTAGCTTTTTAATCCCCTCATCCATGTCCCTATCCTGGATTCCTTTTATAGCACTCTGCTCCTTCATCCTCTGCAATCCCTGAGAACTTAAGCTTACTTCCTCTTGTGCCTCTAATTCTCCCTTTATCATTCTCCCGTAGTGAGAGTTTGAGCTAACTAAACCTCTTCTCTTAAGCCAATCTAAGTCTTCTTGCTCATCTCATATTCTTGTACTTTTCAAGAAGTCATCGAGCCTCGCTTTCTCTCGCCGCCACCTTCTTGAGGGGGCATCTTGCAATCCATTCTCTCCTCTTCTGCTCTAGCCTTGGGCATCTTATTTTCTTATCTTTGATGCCATGTCACTTGCAGCATCACATCAAAGAGGGGCAAAATGTAGACACCTAAAAACCTTTAGAAAATAAAGTATTTTTATTTTTTGAAAAATTCCTGATGACATCATCATTTATTAATTAATTAATTATTTAATTAATTTATTTATTTTTATGCCATTAAATCTCTTTATCTTAATTAAAAATATTAATTAAGGAATCCCTCCCAAAAATGTTTAAATCTTATTTAAACATTATTTCCTTATTTATTAATTATTTAATTAATAAATTGACCAAAAAATTCAAAATAAATAAAATATTTATTTTTTGCCCAAAACTTGGCCAATTTCCTTAAGACCACTAACCTCTTCCAAAATCTTCTAATCCTTCTTTAATTTTGATTAAAGGCTAATCCCATCATTTCCTACCCCTAATCCCAACTCAAAATATTTAATTAAGATTAAATATTAATCCTCATGTTTATTAAAAAAGTTTTAATAAATATCTCCTCAACCCAAACCCTTGAAATAAATAAAACTTTATTTATTTCCTAAAAATTTAATTTATCCTCATCCTAAGAAGTTCTAGACTCTTCTAGAAAGTCTTCATCCTCATCCTAGGAAATTCTAGACTATTCTAGAAAGTCTTTATCCTCATCCAAAGTCTAGACTCTTCTAGAAGATGTCTTTAAACCTAATCCTAATCCCCTCCTAACCTTGTCACATTCCCTAAAAATGGGTTAAGACTTACTAACCCAAGCCAAAGTTAACAAATATCTCCTCCTTCACCCACCCTCATTAAATTCCATCCACTTGCCTATCCCTAAGCTAATCCTAAACCATCCTAATCCATCCTCTAATCATTTGCACAATCGTAAGCAAGCTTAGAACTTTCCTAATCAAGCCCAAGTCGAAATTCCTCTCATCTCCTTCAAAATATCCCAACCATAAAACTTTATGAAGCCCACTTGGCCATAAATGACTCTTCCAAGCCCTTTTATTGCTCTTACAAGCCATTATGAGGGTCTTTATGAAGATTTTATCCCTTGAGCCTCCTTTTTTGACTCATCCTTCCCCTTTCTTCCATCCTCTCACCCTATGACATGTGTCACTCCTTGATTGGTTGTAAGGAAGCACAATCCATGTTCTCTGCTCTCATGCAATCTGAGCCCTCCATCAGCTTTTTCCCATCTTTGCATCTTAGCCCTCAATCCCTCAAGCCTCTTGCCTATAAATTGGATCCTTCCCCTTTGCAAAATAACACAATCCATGAAGTAAAGTCATAATGCCATTTTAAGAAGCCATTTTATATCAAAACCATACACTCACACCCAAATTCCAACTCCATTTGAAGCCCTTTTTGAAGCATAAAGCTTGAGCATACATCCTATCTATTTAGACAAAGCTACTCAACAAGAGAGATTCTCATTGGGAGAGCCCATTAATGGCTCATATTCTCAATTGAGAGCTCATCTTAGTCTATCTTGAAGTTTATGAATTTTGTTTAATTTGTAGAAGCTTTATTTAAATTTGGTTTCTATTAGTATACTAACATTGCTCATATACACTAATCTCTCACATATATGACACAATTTTTCACTTGCTAACTTTTTCAATTACTTCCTCTTTTAGATCAAACATTGAGGAATGTCTTGTATAAATTTTTAGGCATGTCTTGCCACCTTTTGAATCCATTCAAGTTTTGACATGTGTCCTCCTCCCATCTATAGCTTGTTGCAATACTATATAAGGATTTCCATGATGTGGAGTTGTTGTCAGAAGTCTATATAATTTTTAGTCTTATGTTACTTTATAGTCCATCCAATTTTTTTTGTGATTGTATGAATATGTTCAAGCTTGTGAATTTGAAAGAACAATGAATATGAATGATAAAGTTTCCATGTTTTTAATTATATCATAAGTCTATATAATTGTTTTTTTCATTTTCAAAGAAAATCATACAAAGGGAAATTTTGCATATTTGTGTAACTAAATTTGGTCTCCTTCCTTGCATATCTGTGATCTGCAGATTGAAAAAAGAAATGTTCTTTTTGTTTAATACAATTTAGATAAGTTGTATATCTTTTATTGATTTCTTTTAGTTCAAAGAACTATGCAATTTCTTTAAGTGGTAAGGGTTTTGGGTACATAAGGAGGATATGATAAGAAAGAGATTCAGAGTCCATTATTAACAAATTTAATAGCATGTCAATTGAATAGGTCTAAGGTTGCTAGTTTTGACTCTATATAACAATGGATAAGACAATGATCAATTAATTTCAATTGCAAGTTGATGGTTTATAGAGTTGCAAAAATATAGACATCAATCAAAATCAATTTACCATTTTATGTAATGAAGAACTAAAATTTCTAGTCATTACTTATTTGTATCTACTTTTTTGGTTATAGTTAGCTACTATGACCAGGAAGTTTAATAGCAAGTTACAAAAGAACATTGACCATTTTCTGCTATAGGGGATAGTCTTGAAGAGAATAATATCATAAAATTTTTCATATCAATCCCTAAGGTTTTCCCACCTTGGCCCTATAGAGCCTAAAGTGAAGGGAGTCCTGATGACTCTATTGATGTTGGCCCAGACCTAAGATTTAACCCTACTAAATATAGGATTTGGTTAATACTTAGGCTTGTCCCTATCTTATGATTCTTGGTATTAGGTTTAAATTTACCTAATATGTTCCTTACCAAAATAAACTCAAACAATTAGTTTGCACAAGGTATGCACAAGAAGAAGGGATAGACTATGGAGAAACATTCACTCCTGTTACAAGTTTGGAAGGAGTAAGAATTCTACTTTCTTACTCTTCATACATAGGTTTCAAAGTTTATCAAATGGATTCTAAATCTACAATTATGAATGGCATATTGGAAGAAGAGTTCTATATAGAATAGCCAAAAGGATTTGTTGATGCTAACAACAAAAATACGGTATGTAGACTACACAAAACTTTATATGGTTTGAAGAAAGCACCAAGAGCATGGTACGAAATGATTCACAATTATCTTATGAAGATTGGATTTGAGAGGGTTGATGATAATAGTAATCTATACTTGAAGATATAAAAAGGAAAAAGTATTTTACTATCTAAATTTTTTGTTGATGATATTATATTTTGAGGTCAGGATACTTTCTGTAAATCTTTTGCAAATGAAATGATGAAAGAATTTGAGATGTCCATGTTTAGAGAGATCAAGTCCTTTTTGAGTTTACAAGTACATCAGATGAAATATGGTATATACATCACTTAGTAAAAATATGTAAGGAGATACTAAAAACTTTTGGATTGGAAGATTCCAAGCCAGTAAGCACACCTATGGTGATAGGACATAAATAATCAAAGAATGATGATTCAGCTAAGGTGAATCAAACATTGTACATGTCTATGATTAGGAAATTGTAATATGTCATACATAAAAAACCTAATATTGTATTATTTATTGGGATAGTTGCAAGATTCTCTACTAATCCTAGGGAGAATCATTTGATGGCTATTAAGAGAATAATGAGATATCTGAAAGGAACAAAATACTATAGTCTATACTATAAGAAAAATGAGAAGTTTGAGTTGAGAGCTCACATTGATGTTGATTGGGCTAGAAATGTTGATGATAAAAAGAGCACTAGAGGAGGAAAAATTTTCTTAGGAAAAGGCTAGTAACATGGAATAGCAAGAAACAAAACTGAATATCTCAATCTATTGCTGAAGTTTAATATGTTGTTGTAGTAAATTGTACAAACATTGTATGGATCAAACAACTGATCAAAGGTATGAAGGAGAACATCACTGAACTTGTGATACTTTATTGTGATAATACAAGTTCTATAAATATATCAAAGAACCATATGATGCATACAAAGACTAAGCACATTGCAATCAAGTATCATTATTTGAGAGAGTTAGTTAAAGATAAAGAGGTGAAAATGAAATATTTTAATATAAAAGAGAAAATAGTTGATATCTTCACAAAAGTATTACCTAAGGATTCTCATGAGTATCTAAGAGATAAAATAGGGCTAATTCCCCTATCCAAGGCTATTTAAGAAGCATGATAAACACCCTACATCAACTGAGATGATTGGCATATGCTACACATTGATGCAGTGGATGTTACTTTAGGGGTTGCCTAAAGTAATCAAAGAGCTAGAGCTATAGCTCATTCACAAGCAAGGTGATAGATGGGGAAACTAAAAATGTTCATATCTACATATTAAGATGACAAGTCTTTGACACTGTTGTCTAAGATGAAGAAGTACACTAAAAGAAAAAAAATCCGAAAAGGGGAGAAATACAGAAAGGAAGAAAGGGAGAACTACAAAAGAAGAAAAATATAGAAAGAAAAACACATGGAATGTCTACTCAGAGGGAGATAGTGCTGAGGGAGATATAAGAATAGATAGATAGAGACAAATACATGACTATTAGAAAGAGGAAGTGATCAAGAGGGAGCCATACAAATGAGTTGATTGTCTATTGATCAGAATAGAATTTTGTAACCTATACAAAAGATGAATGCTACTGATAGAGGGAGATATTTCAATACAAGGAATTATTTTCTTTTTGGTATCATTGTTGGTTGTAATTGTTTTCCATCAATTCCAAAGAGGGAGATTATTGAAAATAGATTGATACAAGTATGAGAATGTGTCTCAATCATTTTTTTCTCAGTGATGTCAAACCTACTACTTGCTCATAAGAAAATTATTTAGTTGATTTGAGTATTATCATTTGTTTGATTAATGAGGAGGTTTTGATCAAATAAGATAACAAAAGCACCTAGAGAAAGGGTTGAGTTATGATATGTAAAAGGAGTAAAAAAATTAGTTAAGACAATGATGATATAGTGCATTGATTATCTACTTAAGGTTGCAAAGGTTGGATACACTGACTAAGTCTAGAAGAACAAGTAAGAAGAATTGAGTCTACCAACCTTGACTGAGTGGATAGTAGGTGTCGAGAAAACTTAGTGCAAGATAAGTAGAAAATTAGTTGGATCTAAGAAAAGCCAAAGTTTAGTGTATGTTGAGTGATACAATGTAAGCCAAGTAAAGATTAGTTGATGCCAAGCACTAGTAAATTTTAGTGTTTTTTGAGTTATCTAGTGGATGACGAGTGGAAGAATAGTATGGAAGTCGAGTGACAATATATTGATTCCAAGTGTCAATATTCATGTTAAATCATATATTTGACAAATCTAAGCTGACTATTTTATTTTCTTGAATTTTGTGCAACATGTGGAAGATAACTATAATGAGTTGGTGGCACAGAATTCATGGTAAACTATTTTGAGAGAAATTCAAAGAGGATTGAAGGAGAAGTTTCTAGAAGGGACTAAAATGAAAATATGGGTAGGTTCATTGAATCAGTAATCCTACCTTACCTTTAAATGGAAGATATAGGATGAACGAAGAAAGATCTTAATTTTCTATTTATAGAGATGTCTAGTCAGAAGTAAGGTTGGTCATTGTTCGATAACCTAAGTTAGATAAGAGGTCTAAGGTATTGCTTCATTCAGAGACTGAATAAGAGATTTCTATTGGCAAGCAAAGAAAGAAGTCTTAATAGTATGAATTCTTGAAGGCTGAACAAGCTATCAGAGCTAAAGTGTGTGACAACCAAGAAGAATGGAGGATTGAATCAGAGATTTGTAATATGCAAGTGAGTTGTAAGTTGTTAGAAAATCAAGCCTTACTGTTACTTTCTAATAATTATACTAGCCTAGGGTAAATACTTTGGATTAAGGTTGACATTCTTTCTAATCATTTATAAATCCTTTAACTAGGTGACATTCCAAGTGAATGATCTAAAATCCTCTAACAAGGCTCACTCATAATAGGGTGATTGAAATCCTCTAACTAGGTCACATTCAATAGTGTGCATTGTAACCTTTAATAGGGTTGGCCTTTCATAGGGAATCACTTCAAAAGAGTGAGAATGAGTAGCATGTTACTGGTAGTTTTTCCAAAATTGGGTTTCCACATAAAATCATTGTGTCAAATGTGTTATTAAATCTATTATGTTTCATGCTTACATTTCAACAAAGTTTAAGTGATTGTATGATCTAATGGATGCATGCATGAATATGTTTTATGACTATGGGTTCACTAAGATGTGAAAAGTTTTATTTGTACATTTGGAGCTTGGATAACTAATTCAACCCCTAGTTATTCTAAATAATTCCAAAACTCATCTTCTTTAGTTCCTTCATAAGCCTTGATTCATGAAATAATTTTTGACATTTTTCCAAAATAACTTCTTACAAATTCATCTTCCATTATTTTAGCTTCCTGAAATAGACATAACCAATTTTATAGTCTAATTCTTTTAGCATGTTTATCACCTTCAAAAGTAGATTCCAAATCTTTCCAATTTTCACTAGACAACCTCAAAGATTTTACCCAACTATAGTCATTTTCAGGAAGGGTTAACAAAAGTGATTCTATGGAAAGCATGTTAAACATGAACAAATATCTTTTAACTTCAATACATTCTTCAAGATTATTTTCTTCAACTACAGTCTTCTCATTCTTAGTTATCAACCAATATCTTTGACCCATGCATAGAAAATGTTTCTTCATCTTCTCTTTCCATCTATCATAGATAACTCCATTAAACACAGGAATTTATTTTCTCCAATCACTCGTCATTGATCTCCTTAACCTATTAAGATTTTCTTTCAAGGACTCGATGCTCAAATACCAATTATTAAAAAGTAAATACCAATTATATGATCAATACAACTTTTATTAACCTTATTAACTATCAAACATGTGATCCATATAAAAAAAAATCATAAGAAGATAATCATACACAATAACACCAGCTATGTTAACTAGGTGTAACCTTGATCAGAAGGAAAAAACCAGTGAGGATGGTACTAACAAAATGATATACTAATATATAAGTTCCTTGTAAGAGGATGGACTCTATTAGGAGCCAATTAAGTGTATTCAATACATATTAGTCCCTAGTAAAAGACTTTGAATCCCTGTGAGGAGATTCCAACCCAATTAGGAGTTGTGCTAACCCTATTAGCAGTTCTTGAAAGTGAAAGGACCCACTATCAAAACAAATTCAAGGGAAAGACCACTAAACTCATTGTTCAACTAACCTTTGTATTATTGCTTTTAGAAAAATAATAATTGAGATCAATTGTCCACATAAATCAAGCTACCAAATATAATCACTACACTCATTCGTTGTGCCTCTACTATACCAAATACTTTTAGATCTCATTACCAAATCCATAAACTCGTATCACAATAATCCATTAGATCACTTACTTGCAAGTAAATCACACTTACAATTCACCTTCTCTTTTAAAAGCATCTCATACACACTTCATTTTTTATCACGAGGAAAATAACTTTCCTTTTTACCAAGTCCTCAAAATTATTCATTGAGTCATCTTGGAGGATTTCCCAATATACAATAACAATTGGACCTTATTAAGATAAAACAATGCATGCTATATTATATATTTTTATAATTATGTAACACTCTCAGCTCATAGTGTAATGTCCCCTTTTGAAAATATGTTTAACTCATTCAAAAAATTAAGCTAAGGTCTTATAAGCAACTTAAATTATTTTCTTTACACTTGGATATATATAGACTTGTGGTATCTTATCCCTTTTTGAATCTACTTCAATGGCTATTAATTCCCAATTTAGGGTCTTTTGTGAATATGGAATTTGTATTTATAATCTTTTGAAAAGTTAGCATATATACACACACACACACACATAGATAGATATACATATAAATATATATACACATATAAATAGATATACATATATATATATACACATATAGATAGATATACATATATATACATATATATGCATATATATATATATATACATATAGATAGATATACATATATATACATATATATGTGTATATATATGTATATGTATATGTATATGTATATGTATATGTATATGTATATGTATACATATACATATATACATATATATGTGTATGTATATGTATATGTATATGTATATGTATATGTATATGTATGTATATATGTATGTATATATATATGTATATCTATTTGTATGTATATATGTATATGTATACATATATGTATACATACATATACATATACATACATATATATACACACACACACATATATATATATGTATATGTATACATACATACATTACATATAGACATATATATATATATATATATATATATATATATATATATATATATATATATATATATATATATATATATATATATATAATTGGAAATATAGATGAAGTAACTAAGAGGGGAGGGGTGAATCAGTTACCACAAAAATCAGTTCAAAAAACAAATCCTTTATATGTCTTTACTTGTTGCTGATACTTGGTAAACAGTGCAAGAATACTATAATTCGGTAGATTAACTAACTACTGATCATCTAGCATTCATAATTATTAATATGCTTGCAAAGATCAAAATAAATGAATACAAGAGACACTAGATTTAATGTGAAAACTTAATATGGGAAAAACCACCAAGTAACTAGTCACCAATTTTCATTGTTCTGAAGTGAGCCCTATTAGGAGCCAACCCTGTTAAAGGTTACAATACACACTGTTAGGTGTGACCTTGTTAGAGGATTTAATCACCTTGTTAGGAGTGGCCTAGTTAGAGGTATTTAGAACAATTCAACTAAATTGTCACCTTATTAGAGGATTTACAAAATTGTTGTTAAACCAACTCTGTTAAGAGATTGTAGATTTAGTGTTACAATGATTAGAAAGAAACAATGAAGTGACCTGAATGATATGCAACTTATCTTTTTCTGATTACAGATCTCTATTCTACTTTACTAGATCTTTATTGATCAAATACAACTTTGCAGCTCCACTAGGATATCTAATCCTTCATTAGAATTCGCTCAATATTCGCTTATTCCATCCTCATCCATATATTCACACACATTAATTCACAACTTGAACATCTAAATATATACCTTTCAAATTATCAAGTTAGCTCAAATATAAGTTACAACAACTAGAAAAATCATTACATCAGTCGATTGCATGAAACAATTGAACTTAATATCAAAACAATAAAATCTTTCACTGGTCGACCCAACTCGGTAACTACTGCTCTAGAATGGTTTTCTATTGTTAACCAAGTGAGGCTCGGTAAACAATGCAAACCTTGAAAAAATCTTTTGGAGATTGAGTGAACTTGGTTAGCACTGACCTTCCTTTTCTGACCTTTGGAGCTCAGTAAAAGCTAACTCTCTGCCACATTTCCTTTGATAATTGAGTGAGCTTGATAAACATTAACTTTTCTTTGTTAACCTTGGAAGCTTGGTTAACACTAACTTTCTGCTACAAAATCCTCTAATGTCCAAGTGAGCTCAGTAAACATTAACTTTTCTTCATTAACCTTGGGAGCTCGGTTAACACTAACTTTCTGCTACAAAATCCTTTGATGCTCGAGTGAGCTCGGTAAGAATTGATTTTACTGAGTAATGTTCGTGAATGCTCGATAGACATTGTAAATTGCTTTATTGATCATCTGAGCTCGGTAGACTCTATCTGATGACTAATATGACATTTGTGTAACATCAAAGACAATAAACAATTGACAATTGTATCCAACAATCTTCCTCTTTGGAATTGATGGCAACACAACATGTCATAGCAGAATAAAATTTGAAAACAAGTCTAACAAGTCTTCTTCTGTCAGAACAATTTTCTATATTGGATAGAAAACTCTCCCTCTTTTAGTAATCTCCCTCTGTGAAGGAATTACATAGCAAACTTCTTCCTCTCAAACTAATTTCAGAAAGATATGATAGTAAAACTCTCCCTCTTTGACAACACATGCCAAAGAAAACACAACTCAAATGAATTTTAATGTACCTTTAGTACTGATTCATATGCAATATTTCCTGATTATGTTGCATCAACTGATAGCTCTTCAACTTGGTATGCATTGATGGATCACTAAAAATTCATTTTAGTAAACTTTAGATAGGGGAGTGACCCCTAACTTACCTCTTAGATATAAGAATGCATTCTTAGGTAATGGTGTTGTGAATATGTCAGCAACTTGTTCCTTTGTATGGACATATTCCAATCTGATTTCCTTATCTTGCACCAATTCTCTGACAAATTGATATTTTATTGCAATGTGCTTGGTTTTGGAATGCATCACTGAATTCTTAGATATGTTGATTGCACTTGTATTATCACAAAACATAACAACTGGTTCTTTGATTTCCACCTTCATGCCTTCCAGCAATTGTTTATACCAAACAATATTAGAATAGTTTACTGCAGTAGCAACACACTCTACCTTTGTTGTAGATTGAGATGTACAATTATATTTTTTTCTTATCCAAGAAATCAACCTCTTTCTAAGAAAGAATGCTCCTCCACTCGTACTTTTTTTGTCATCAAGGTTTCCTACCCAATCAGCATCAATAAACACTTTCAAATCCAGATTACCTCCAAATTTGTACCATAAACCATAATCTTCAGTTCCTTTCAAATATCTCATTACTCTTTTGATTGCCATCATGTGATTTTCTCTTGGTTTTGCTAAAAATCTTGCTACAATACCAACTGCAAGGGCAATATCTGGTCTAGTGAACTACATACTGCAACTTTCCAATCATAGATCTATACGACGTTTGATCTACTTCTTTTGATTCATCTTCCTTGGTAAGTTTTAATACAGTACACATAGGAGTCCAAACTGGTTTACAATCTTCCATACCAAACTTTTTCAATATCTCCTTGATGTATTTTGATTGAGTGATGTAGATACCATTTTTATTCTACTAAATTTGAAGACCAATAAAGAATTTGATTTCACTAAACATAGACATTTCAAATTCCTTGTTCATTTTCTCTGAAAATTCTTTGCAAAGATCATCATTCCCTATGAAAATAGTATCATCTACAAATATTTCTGCCAAGACAATCTTATTATCTGGTCCCTCCTTTATATACCAGCTACTGTTATCATTAGTTCTTTGAAAACCAATCTAAATAAGATAGTTATGCAATCTTTATACCATGCTCTAGGGGCTTGTTTAAGACCATACAATGCCTTGTGTAATTTGCAGACCATGTTTTTCTTATCTAGATCGAAAAAACCTTTAGGTTTTTCAATATAAACCTCTTCATCCATTATACCATTGAGGAATGATGACTTGACATCTATTTGATAAACTCTAAATCTTTTGTGAGTAGCACATGTAGCAAAGTTTTGACTCCTTCCAATCTTACAACAAAAGCAAAGTTTCTCTATAGTCTATTCCTTCTTCTTGAACATATCCTTTGCATACTAGTCTAGCTTTGTTTCTTGATACCTTACCATCTTCATCCAACTTGTTTTTGAATACCCACTTAGTTCCAATCACATTTTTATCTTTAGGCCTGGGTACAAGAGTCCATGTCTTGTTTTTCTCTATCTATTCTATCTCTTCATTCATAGCCTCAATCCAACTATCATTTTCTAATGCATCATTGATATTTCTAGGTTCAAAATCAGCAAGTAAACAAGTACCTTTAAACTTACTTCTTGTCATGGTTCCTTCAGATTTGTCTTCAATGATCTGATCTGCTGAATGATGTTTCCTAACATATTTTGCTAATATAGGTTCCTTGACTTTTGAATGAATTTCATTGTTATCTTCTTGCATTTCAACTTCAGGTTCTAGTTGTCTCATTAGATATTGACTCGGGTCTTTCAGACTCAGTAGGCACTTGCTCGGTAGCATCTGAATGTAACTCAGGTTGCTGTAGCTCGGTTTGAACTTCCTATAACTTGGTTACTAATGACTCAGGAGTAGAAGATTTCAGATTGACTGGTACTATATCAAGTTCAGTGAAAAAAAACCTTCTAAAATCTTCTGGTTCCCTTTTTCTTTCTTCTTTAGTCTTTTCTGCAAACTTATCAACTTTCACTTGTGCACTTTCTATGACTTTGTAAGTAGACAAGTTCAAACATCTATATGCTTTACTTTTGCAAGAGTATCCCAAAAATATTCTTTCATCACCTTTTACATCAGATTTTCCTTTCCTAGATTCTTTCAAAATGTAACATTTACTTCCAAATACTTTTAGATAACTTACATTAGGTTTATAGCCATACCATAGCTCATAGGGAGTTTTGAATGAGTCATTTTTAAGCTGTACCTGATTCAAGGGATGAACTGCACTACTGATAGCTTCCTTCCAATATTTGATAGCAATGTTCTTTTCAATCATTAAGGTTCTTGCACAATCCATGATAGATCTATTCCCCCTTTCAATTATTCCATTTTGTTCAAGAGTTCCAAGGGCTGATACCTGTCTTTTGATTCATCTCTCAATGCAAAAGTTATTGAACTCATGTAAAATGAATTCTCCACCTCTGTCTGACCTCAAGAATTTCAATCTTTTCCCTGTTTCTTTTTCTACTCTGGCCAAATACCATTTGAATTTCTCAAATGCTTCTGATTTGTTCCTTAGATACATGATAGTCATCATTCTTGAGTAATCATCAACAAAAAGAATGAAGAACTTTTCTCCAGTATAGCTTTCAATTCAAATGGTTCCACATAAATTAGTATGCACAATTTCTAATATATCTTCAGACTGATAGTTTTTACTTTTAAAACTAGTCTTTCCCATTTTACCAATCTGTCAATTTTTGCATAGACTACCTCAGGTTTCCTTATATTAGGAATGCCTCTTACTTTCTTGAATTTTCTTATCTTCACAAAGTTATCAAAATTTACATGACACAACCTTTTATGCCATAACCAACTTTCTTCAACTTGAGCAATAAAACATGAACATTCACCAAGTTCAAGATAAAATAAGTTACCTTTTGTTTGAGTGCCTGATCCAATCAATTTTTCTTTGCAATATAGCAGTCTTGCTTTTCCATGCATGAATTCTACTTTGAATCCATTATTGAGTAGTTGTACCACACTTAAAAAATTATACTTTAGTCCTTCTACCCATCACATATAAGTTCTTTGGTTAGAGAGATTCTTCCTCTTCCTTTTATACAGTAAGGTTCATTGTTACCAAATCTTACACTGCCACCATCATAGTCTTCAAAGTATTCAAACTTAGTTTTATCACCAGTCATGTGATGAGAACAACCACTATCTATGATCCATGTATCATTTTTTCTCATATGAGAAATGAGTGCCATTTTCTCATCATTATGAGACTCATCTTTCACAGCAATGTAGACAATTTCATCTTCTTCTTCATCATTAGAATCATTAGAATATTTAGCCATAAAACATGTTTTCTTACCTTTATCCTTGAATAATTTGAAGTCTTTCTTGGCATTGTACTTGTAGCCTTTATTCTCATATTTTTTCTTCTTGTTTGGGTACCTAGTAGCAATATGACCAACTTCTTCACATGAAAAGTAGATTAGAGGAACTTTACCTGTATATTTTCCTCTGCCTCTAGAATATTTTCTTGCTAGTAGAGCTTCAATCACTTCAAGATCACTGTCTGAAATTTGGTCTGATTCATCTTTACTTCCTGACTGAGATTCTTTTTTCTTTTTGCTTTTCTCCTTGAGTGAAATCCTGGCTTTAAATGCCGATTCAATGTTCTCGAAAGCTGGAACATAGTTGTCAAAGTTTTCTAATTCAAATGTAGTTAATCTTCCAACTATGGCCTCTAGATTTATTTTGTGATTTGCTTCACACCTTCTTTCTTGAATTGCAAAAACTCTAATTGCATAAATGGGAAGTAGAGTTCTAAGAACTTTACTTATTACTATCTCCTCCTTGATATCTCCTCTAGATGCTTTGATTGCACTGACACATGCTTTTACTCTTTCAACATATTTTGCAATGTTTTCATCCTCTCTCATCCTCATCTAATCAAATGGTCCTCTCAAACTTTCTACTTTGGCTCTTCTTACATTATCATCTCCTCAATAGATTTTTTTCAGCTTTTTCCACATTTCAAAGGAAAATTTGCAGTCTTTGATGTCATCAAATTTTTCATAACTCAGAGAAGATGCTATATCTATTATCATAATGTTGTGGGTTTTCTTTTCAGCAATATCATTGACAGATAGTGTACCAGATGGTTTTGCATATTTTTCATCAAGGTATTTTAGTCCTGTATCTCCAATAGAAGCTAGATGAAGTCTCATCAACCCTTTCCATGTTGAGAAGTTGTCCCTATTAAGTCTTGAAATTTCTTTCTTATAAGACATCCTGATCTTTGGCTTAGATCCTTAAAATCTTGTCCTATAAGCACCAAAAGCTTTGATATCAATTATTAGAAATATAGATGAAGTAACTAAGAGGGGAGGGGTGAATCAGTTACCACAAAAATAAATTCTAAAAATAAATTCCTTAGATGTCTTTACTTACTACTAATACTCGATAAATAGTGGAGGAATACTGTAACTCGGTAGATTAACTAATTATTGATCATCTAGCATTCATAGTTATTAATATACTTGTAAAGATTAAAATAAATGAACACAAGAGACACCAGATTTGACATGGAAACCCAATATGGGAAAAACCACCAAGTAACTAGTCACCAATTTTCACTCTTCTAAAGTGAGCCCTGTTAGGAGCCAACCCTGTTAAAGGTTACAATACACACTATTAGGTGTGACCTTGTTAGAGGATTTAATCACCCTGTTAGGAGTAGCTTGGTTAGAGGTCTTTAGAACAATTCAACTAAATTGTCACTTTGTTAGAGGATTTACAAAATGGCTGTTAAACCAACTCTATTAAGAGATTCTAGATTCACTATTACAATGATTAGAAAGCAACAATGAGGTGACCTAAATGATATGCAACTTATCTTTTGCTAATTACACATCTCTGTTCTGCTTTACTGGATTCTTACTGATTGAATATTACTTTGCATCTCCACCAGGATATCTAATCCTTCATCAAAATTTTCTCAATATTTGCTTATTCCATCCTCATCCATATATTCACACACATTAATTCACAACTTGAACATCTAAATATATACCTTTTAGATTATCAAGTCGGCTCAAATATAAGTTACAACAATTGGAAAAATCATTACATCAATTGGTTGCATGAAACAATTAAACTTAATATCAAAACAATAAAATCTTTCGTTGGCCAACCCAGCTCGGTAACCACTGCTCCAGAATGGTTTTCTAGTGTTAACCAAGTGAGGCTCGGTAAACACTGCAAACCCTACAAAATTTTTTTGGAGACTAAGTGAACTTGATTAGCACTGACCTTCCTTTGCTAACCTTTGGAGCTCGGTAAAAGCTAACTCTTTGCCACATTTTCTTTGATAACCAAGTGAGCTTGGTAAACATTAACTTTTCTTTGTCAACCTTGGGAGCTCAGTTAACACTAACTTTCTACTAAAAAATCTTTTGATGCTTGAGTGAGCTCGGTAAACATTAACTTTTCTTTGTTAACTTTGAGAGTTCGGTTAACACTAACTTTCTGCTACAAAATCTTTTGATGCTTGAGGGAGCTTGGTAAGAACTAACTTTACTGAGTAATGTTTGTGAATGCTTGGTAGACACTGTAAATTGCTTTGTTGATCATCTGAGCTCGATAGACTCTGTCTGATAATTGATATAACATTTGTGTAACATCAAAGACAATACACAATTAACAATTGTATCCAACATATATATATATATATATGTATATGTATATATGTATACATATATATATATACATGTATATATATGTATATGTATACATATATATACATATACATATATATATACATATACATATACATATATACATATATATATATATATATATATATATATACACACACACATATGTATGTGTGTGTGTGTGTGTGTGTGTGTGCATATATGCATATATGTATATATATATGAGATGATTGCTTTATATAAAAATAAAATGTATTTGAATTAGGAATCTTATCCTAATATATTAACTTATAAACTCCCTTTCTACCTACAGGTACTCTTTGTCTATTATTATTAATGGTTTGCTTGACTCGCTATTTGGCATCTATTTAACAAAGGGTATACGTAGCATCCCATAGTTCAGACTTAAAGTGTTGATAGGTTTCAATGCAACTGTACTTCCACGCTATCCTGCCTTGAGAAATCTACATGATCTGCTAGTACACTGTTCGACCAGGTTTGTATTTTCTTTGTATTGCTTTGTACTCTTCCTCTGATATGTTTTAGTCATATGTATCATTCAATCTTTGTGTTCTTCTCCACATCCCTATGTGTTATGCTTGATGCTATGTTCTCCACATCCCTATAAATACCTTTGATTCACCCGCAGGAAGACATGTTCCTTCATGGATTGGTGGTAGTTTAGATTACTCCTAATCTTATTGCATACACATATATATTAGTTTGTGTATTAATTATGTTTGATTGACTTAGTATAGTTTATTTTATATATATATATATATATATATATATATACATTAATGTATATTTTATTAATAATTTTTATAATTAATAATATTATGAGGTTATGTGGAGGATCATGGTGTACCAAACTATGGCCTTAAGTGGGAGTGCAAAATCAACAAATCAGGGTTATGTCAGCTTGACACATAATTTAAAAGTGGTTATGGAATTTATATCAAAAAGTTGTAAGAAAATAATCTATAGGAAATTGAATGTAGTTTCTAAACTACTAGGCCTTATCAAGAGAAAAAAATAATTGATTGGTCAAAAGTTTGAATTTTAATACAGTACTACAAAAATTTCAAGGCAAAAATAAAAAGTAGGTGTATGTCTGACCACCTTATCAAAATCAAATGATAATATTTTTAAAATATAATTATAGATATGAAAAGTAGACTCATGCTCGGATGTGATGCATATTTTTTGATATTTTTATTCCAAATAAATAATTAAATATGAATTTTCTACCAATTTTTTTTTAGAAAAAAGAAGTCTCATGTCTGACTACCTTAACTAATAGAAAATTTTACCAAATTTAATTTAATTTTTTTTCTTATACTAGGCGAAGCATAGATTTTGATGCAACTTTTAGATTTAAAAAATGTTATACCATTTGAAAGTTATAGCTATTTTTCAATTAGTGTGTTAATCAACACTTTACAATAATCTTCATTGATAATTAACTAATAAATACTTATCAAACTCCGAATTTGATAGAAATTATATCGATGGAATCTTGAGAGTGATATTAAAAAACTCTTTTCACTTCATTCAATTTTGATCAAAATAACATTGTCAAACGACTACCCAAAGTCTGAGTATCACTAAAACCCTCTACAAACACGTCTTTTGGGTTGACCAGGTAGGCTTGGTAAATACCAAGCCTAATCGAATATCTGATTTCAAATTGGATATCCAATATGGCTCAATGAATTTTGGTGAAAAATTTGAAATCCCAATCCATTTTGAAGGGGAAACCGAATTTAAGAGTTATAGCTTATGATTTATAAATTACTTTCGTTATATTACTATGTAAATATGTATTATAATATATTATATATATAATAATGTAATGTAAAGATATAACATATAATATATTAATATATAATAATATATTATGTTATTCTTATTATAATCTATAAATATAATCTATATTATTATTATTTTTACTAAATATAATAATGTAATATATATATTATATATATAAGTATGTTATTAATATATATAAAATAACGTAATATTTTTATTAAATATAATAATGTTATATATATATATATATGTTAATAAATATAATAACGTAATATATATGTTATTAATATATATATATAATAACATAATATTTTTATTAACTATAATAATGTTACATATATATAAATAAATAAATATATATATGTTATTAATATATATTATTAAATTAATATGTATGTTATTAATATATATGAGTCAAAGGGGGTCATAGGTTGACCTATGACCCCCTTCGACCCATTACATAACGACATATATCCCTAGGGGTTCTAAGACCCCTAGTGACATATTAGAATCATTTTTATGGGTTGAAGGGGGTCATAGGTTGACTTATGACCCCTTTTGACACATTACATGATGACATATGTCCCTAGGGGTCCTAGGACCCATAGGGACATATTAGAATCATTCTTATGGGTTAAAGAGGGTCATAGGTTGACCTACGACCCCCTTCGACCCATTAAATGACAACATATGTCCCTAGGGGTCTAGGAACCCTAGGGACATATTAGAATCATTCTTATGAGTCAAAGGGGGTCATAGGTTGACCTATGACCCCTCAACCTATGACCCTCTTCGACCCATTAAATGATGACATACCTCAGAGACATATTAGAATCGTTTATATGGATCAAAGGGTGTCATAGGTTGACTGATGACCCCCTTCGACCCATTACATGATGACATATGTCCCTAGGGGTCCTAGCAACCCTAGGGACATATTATAATCATTCATATGGGTCAAAGGGGGTCATAGGTCGACTTATGATTCCCTTTGACCTATTACATAACAACATATGTCCCTAGGGGTCCTAAGAACCTTAGGGACATATTAGAATCATATTTATGGATCGAAGGGGGTCATAGGTTGACCTATGACCCCCTTTGACACATTACATGATGAAATATGTCCCTAGGGGTTCTAGGACCCCTAGGGACATATTAGAATTATTCATATGGGTCAAAAGAGGTCATAGGTCGACCTATGACCTCCTTCGATCCATTAGATGAAGACATATATCCCTAGGACCCCTAGGGACATATTAGAATTATTCATATGGGTCAAAGAGGGTCATAGGGTGATCTATGAACACCTTCAGCTCATTAAATGATGACATATGTCCCAAAGGGTCCTAGGACCCGTAGGGACATATTAGAATTGTTCATATGGATCAAAAGGGGTCATAGGTTGACCTATGACCTCCTTTGACCCATTACATGATGACATATGTCCCTAGGACCCCCTATGGACATATGAGAATCATTCTTATGGGTCAACTGGGTTCATAGGTTGACCTATGACTCTCTTCGACACATTATATGATGACATATGTCCCTAGAGGTCTTAGGACCCCTAGGGACATATTAGAATCATTCATATGGGTCAAAGGGGGTCATAGGTTGACCTATGATCCCTTTCGACCCATTAAATGATGACATATGTCCCTAGGGGTCCTAAGACCCCTAGGGACATATTAGAATTGTTCATATGAGTCAAAGGGATCATAGGTTGACTTATGAACCGCTTTAACCTATTATATGATGACATATGTCCCTAAGAATCCTAAGGACATATGAGAATCGTTCTTATAGGTCAAAGGGTATTTAGGTTGACCTATGACCCCCTTCGATGCATTACATGACAACATGTCCCTAGGGGTCCTAGGACCCTTAGAAAAATATTAGAATCATTCTTATGGGTCAAAAGTAGTTATAGGTTTACCTATGACCTGCTTCGACCCATTACATGATGACATATATCCGTGGGGGTCTCGAAACCCTAAGGACATATTATAATCATTCTTATGGGTCTAAGGGGGTCATATGTTGACCTATGACCCCCTTTGACCCATTACATGATGACATATGTCCATCGAGGCCCTAAGACCCCTAGGGACATATTAGAATACTTCTTATGGGTCAAAAGGGGTCATATGTTGACCTATGACCCCCTTTGATCGATTACATGATAACATATGTCCAAAGCGATTGTAGGAATCGTAGGGACATATTAGAATCATTCTTATGGGTCAAAAGGCATCATAGGATGACCTATGACCCCCTTCAATGCATTACATGACGACATATGTCCCTGTGGGTCCAAAGACCCTTAAAGAGATATTAAAATCATTCTTATGGATCAAAGGGGGTCATAGGTAAACCTATGACCCCCTTCAACCCATTATATGACAACATATGTCCGTAGGGGTCATAGGACACCTAGGGACATATTAGAATTGTTCATATGTATCAAAGGGGGTCATAGGTTGACCTATGATCCCCTTCAACTCATTAAATGATGATATATATCTCTAAGGGTCCTATGACCCCTAGGGATATATTAGAATTGTTCATATGGGTCAAAGATGCTCATAGGTTGACCTATGACCCGCTTTGACCTAGTAAATGATGACATATGTCCCTAGGGGTCCTAGGACCCTTAAGGACACATTAGAATTGTTCATATGAGTCAAAGAGGGTCATAGGTTGACCTATGACCCCCTTTGACCCATTACATGATGACATATGTCCTTACAACCCCTAGAGACATATGAAATTCATTCTTATGGGTCAAAGCAGGTCATAAGTTGACCAACCTATGACCCGCTTCAACACATTACATGATGACATATGTCCCTAGGCATCCTAGGACCTCTAGAGACATATTAGAATTATTCATATGGGTCGAAAGGGGTCATAAGTTGGCTTATGATCCCCTTCGACCCATTAAATAATGATATATGTCCCTAGGGGTCCTAGGAACCCTAGGGATATATTATAATTGTTCATATGGGTCAAAGGGGTCATAGGTTGATCTATGCCCCACTTTGACCCATTACATGATTACATATGTCCCTAAGAACCCTAGGGACATATGAGAATTGTTCTTATGGGTCAAAGGGTGTCATAGGTTGACCTATGACTCCTTTTGATGCATTACATGATGGCATATATCCTAGGACCCGTAAGAAAATATTAGAATCTTTCTTATGGGTCAAAGGTGGTCATAGGTTGACTTATGACCCGCTTTGACCTATTACATGATGACATATGTCCCTAGAGGTCCTGAGAACCCTAGAAAAATATTAGAATCATTCTTATGGGTACTTTGACCCATTACATGATGACATATGTCCCTAGGGGTCTTAGGACCCCTAGGGACATATTAGAATGCTTCTTATGGGTAAAAGGGGGTCATAGGTTGACCTATGACCCCCTTCAACCCATTACATGATGACATATGTCCAAAGGGGTCCTAGGACCCCTAGGGACATATTAGAATCATTCTTATGGGTCAAAGGGGGTCATAGGTTGACCTATGACTCTTTTTTACCCTTTACATGATGACATATGTCCCTAGGGGTCCTAAGATTCTTAAGAACATATTAGAATCATTCTTATGGGTTAAAGGGCATCATAAGGTGACCTATGACACCTTTTGACCCGTTACATAATAACATATGTCTCTAGGGTTCCTAAGACCCCTAAGGACATATTATAATCATTCTTATGGGTAAAAGGAGGTCATAGGTCAACCTATGATTCCCTTCGACCCATTATATGATGACATATGTTCCTAGGGGTCATAGGACACCTAGGGACATATTAAAATTGTTTATATGGGTCAAATGGGGTCATAGGTTGACCTACGACCCCCTTCAACTCATTAAATGATGACATATGTCTTTAGGAGTCCTAGGACCCCTCGGGACATATCAAAATTGTTCATATGTGTCAAAGGGGGTCATAGGTTAACCTATGACCCGCTTCGACTCAGTAAATGACGACATATGTTCCTAGGGCTCTGAAGACCCCTAGAGACATATTAGAATTATTCATATTGGTCAAAGGGGGTAATAGGTTGACCTATGACCCCCTTTGTCCCATTAAATGATGACATATGTCCTTAGGACCCCTAGGGACATATGAGAATCATTCTTATGGGTCAAAGGGGGTCATAGGTTGACCTAAGACCCCCTTCAACACATTACATGATCTCTTTCAATCCATTAAATGATGACATATGTCCTTAGGGGTCTTAGGACCCCTAGGGACATATTAGAATTGTTTATATTAGTCAAAGTGGTCATAAGTTGACCTATGACCCACTTTGACCCATTGCATAATGACATATGTCCTTTGGAACCGTAGGGACATATGAGAATATTTCTTATGGGTCAAAGGGTGTCATTGGTTGACCTATGACCCCCTTCGACATATTACATAATGACATATATCCTTGGGGGTCCTAGGACCCCAAGGAAAATATTAGAATCATTCTTATGGATCAATGGTTGTCATAGGTTGACCTATGACTCGCTTTGACCTATTACATGATAACATGTGTCCCTAGGGGTCCTCAAAACCCTAGAGACATATTAGAATCATTCTTATGGGTCTAAGGGGGTCATAGGTTGACCTATTGACCACCTTTGACCCATTACATGATGACATATTTTCCTACTGGTCCTAAGACCCCTAGGGACATATTAGAATGCTTCTTATAGGTTAAAGGGGGTCATATGTTGACCTATGACCCACTTCAATCCATTACATGATGACATATGTCCAAAGGGATCCTAGGACCCCTGGGGACATATTAGAATTGTTCTTATAGGTCAAATGGGGTCATAAATTGACATATGACCCTCTTTGACCCTTTACATGATGACATATGTTCCTAGGGGTCATAGAACCCCTAAAGATATATTAGAATCATTCTTATGGGTCAAAGGGCATCATAGGGTGACCTATGACACCTTTTGACCCATTACATGATGACATATGTCTATAGGGTTCATAAGAAACCTAAGGACATATTAGACTCATTCTTATGGGTCAAAGGGGGTCAAAGGTCAACCTATGACCTCTTTCGACCAATGACATGACTACATATGTTCGTATAGATCATAAGACATCTAGGGACATTAGAATTGTTCATATGGGTCAAAAGGGGTCATAGGTTGACCTATGACCTCCTTTGACCCATTAAATGATGACATATGTCCCTAGGGTTCCTAGGACCCCTAGGGACATATTAGAATTGTTCATATGGATCAAATGGGGTCATAGGTTGACCTATGACCTACTTCGACCCAGTAAATGATGACATATGGCCCTAGGCCTCCTAGGACCTGTAGAGACATATTAGAATTATTCAAATGGGTCAAAGGGGGTCATAGGTTGACCTATGACTACCTTTGACCCATTTCATGACGACATATGTCCCTAGGACCCCTAGGGATATATGAAAATCGTTTTTATGGGTCAAAAGGGGCCATAGGTTGATGTATGACCCCCTTTGACACATTACATGATGACATATGTCCTTAGGCATTCTAGGACACCTAGGGATATATTAGAATCATTTATATGGGTCGAAAGGTGTCATAGGATTTTATATGATCCCCTTCAACCCATTAAATGATGACATATGTCCCTAAGGGTCCTAAGAGCCCTACAAATATATTAGAATTGTTCATATGGGTGAAATGGGGTCATAGGTTGACCTATGATTCTGTTTGAGCCATTAAATGATGACATATGTCCCTAAGACCCCTTGGGACATATGAAAATCATTTTTACCACATTATATGATGACATATGTCCCTAGGGGTCTTAGGACCCTTAAGAAAATATTAGAATCACTATTATGGGTAAAAGGTGGTCATAGTTTAACCTGTGATCCACTTCGACTCATATGAACGATTCTAATATGTCCCTAGGGGTCTTAAGAACCCTAGGGAGATATGTTGTCATGTAATGGGTCATGAACGATTCTAATATGTCCCTAGCGATCTTAAGACCCTTAGGAACATATGTCATCATGTAATGGGTCGAAGGGGGTCATAGGTCAACCTATGACCCCTTTTGACCAAAATTAATAATTCTAATATGTCCCTAAGGGTCCTAGGACCCCTAGAGACATATGCCATCATTTAATGGGTGGAAGGGAGTCATAGGTCACCCTATGACCCCCTTTGTATCATAAGAATGATTCTAATATGTCCCTAGGGGTCCTAGGACCTCTGGGTAAACATTCTAATATGTCCCTAGTAGTCTTAGTACCCCTAGGGACATATGTCATCATGTAATGTGTTGAAGTGGGTCATAAGTCAACCTATGACCCCTTTTGACCCATAAGAATGATTCTAATATGTCTCTAAGGGTCCTAAAGACAAATGTCATCATGTAATTGGTTGAAGGGGGTCATAGGTCACCCTATTAACCCCTTTGACCCATAAGAATAATTTTAATATGTCATTAGGGGTTCTAGGACCCCTACGGGCATATGTCATCATATAATGGGTCCAAGGGGGTCATAGCTCAACCTATGACCTCCATTGATTGATAAGAACAATTCTAATATATCCCTAGGGGTCCTAGGACCCCTAGAGACATATGTCATCATGTAATGGTTCAAAGAGTTTCATAGGTCAACCTATGATCCCATTTGACTCATATTAACAATTCTAATATGTCCCTAGGGATCCTAAGACCCCTAGGGACATATGTCATCATGTAATGTGTCAAACGGCGTCATAGGTCAACCTATGACCCTTTTTGACCCATATGCACAATTCTAATATGTCTCCAGAGATCCTACGACCTCTAGAAAAATATGTTGTCATGTAATAAGTCAAAGGGGGTCATAGGTTAGCTTATGAGCCCCTTTGACCCATAAGAACAATTTTAATATGTCCCTAGGAGTCCTAAGACCCCTAGGGACATATGTCATCATTTAATGGGTCAAAGGGGGTTTTAGGACCCGTAGGGACATATGTTATCATTTAATGGGTCAAAGGGGGTCACTAGTCAATCTATGACCTCCTTTGATGCATATGAATGATTCTAATATGTCTCTAGAGATCCTAAGACCCTTGGAGACATATGTCATCATGTAATGAATAGAATAGGGTTATAGGTCAACCTATGACCCCCTTTGACCTATAAGAAAGATTTTGATATGTCTCTAGTGATCTTAAGACACCTGGAGACATATGTCGTCATGTAATGTGTTGAAGGGGGTCATAGGTCAACCTATGACCATCTTGGACCCATATGAATGATTCTAGTATGTCTCTAGGGGTCCTGTCATCATTTAATGGGGCAAAGGGGGTCATAGGTCAACTTATGACCCCATTTGACCCATAAGAATGATTCTAATATGTCTATAGGGGTCCTAAGACCCCTAAAGAAATATTTCATCATTTAATAGGTCAAAGGGGGTCATAGGTCACCCTATAACCCTTTTTGAGCTATAAAAATGATTCTAATATATCCCTAGGGGAAATATGTTTTCGGGTAATGTGTCGAAGGGGGTCATAGGTCAACCTATAACACCCTTTGACCCATAAGAATGATTATAATATGTCCCTAGGGGTCCTAGAACCACTAGGGATATATGTCATCATTTAATGGGTCGAAGGAGATCATAGGCCAACCTATGACCCCCTTTGACCCATATGAATGATTCGAATATGACCCTAGGGGTCCAAGGACCCCTAGGGACATATGTCATCATTTAATAGGTCGAAGGGGTTCATAGGTCACCGTACAACCCCCTTTGACCCATAGGAACAATTCTAATATTTCTCTAAGTTTTCTAAGACTCTTAGGGACATATGTAATCATGTAATTGGTTTAAAGGGGTCATAGGTCAACCTATGTCCGCCTTTGACCCATAAGAATGATTTTAATATCCTCCTAGGTGTTCTAAGACCCCTAAAGACATATGTCATCATTTAATGGATTTAAGGGAGTCATAAGTCAACCTATGATCACCTTTGACACATATGAAGCATTCTAATATGTCTGTAGGGGTCCTAAGACCCCTAGGGACATATGTCATCATGTAATGGTTTGAAGAGGGTCATAGGGACCTTTGACCCATAAGAACAATTTTAATACATCCCTAGGGGTCCTAGGACCCCTAGAGACATATGTTGTCATTTAATTGATCAAAGTGGGTCATAGGTCAACCTATGACTCTGTTTGACCCATATGAAGCATTCTAATATGTCCTTAGGGGTCCTAAGACACCTAGGGACATATGCCATCATGTAATATTTTGAAGGTGGTCATAGGTCAAGCTATGACTCTCTTTGACACATACAAACGATTCTAATATGTCCCTAGGGGTCCTAGGACCTCTAAAAACATATGTCATTATTTAATGGGTTGACCTATGACCCCCTTTGACCCACATGAACAATTCTAATATGTCTCTAGGGGTCCTAGGACCCCTAGGGACATATGTCATCATATAATGGGTTGAAGGGGGTCATAGATCAACATATGACCTGCTTTGACCCATATGAACAATTCTAATATGTCCCTAGGGGTCCTAGGACCATGAGGGACATATGTCATCATGTAATGGGTCATGAATGATTTTGAGATGTCCCTAGGTGTCCTAGGACCCTAAGGACATATGTTGTTATGTAATGGGTTGAAGGGTGTCATAGGTCAACCTATGACCCCCATTAACTTATAAGAATGATTCTAATATGTCACTAAGGGTCCTAGGACCCCTAGGGACATATGTCATCATTTAATGGTTCGAAGGGGATCATAGGCCAACTTATGACCCCCTTTGACCCATATGAATGAATCCAATATGTTCCTCCCTAGGGACATTTGTCATCATGTAATATGTCAAAGGGGGTCATAGGTCAACCTATGACCCCCTTTGAGCCATAAGAATAATTTTATATGTCCCTAGAGGTCGTAGGACCCCTAGGGAGATATGTCATCATTTAATGTGTCGAAGACCTATGACCCCTTTGACTGATATGAAGCATTCTAATATGTCCTTAGGGCTCCTAGGACCCCTATGGACATATGTCATCAGGTAATGGGTCGAAATGACCTATGGCCCCTTTTGACCCATTAGAAGGATTCTAATATGTCCCTAGGGGTCTTAGGAGCCCTAGAGACATATGTCATCATGTAATGGGTCAAAGGGGGTCATAGGTCATCTTATGATGCCCTTTGACCTAAAAGAATGATTCTAATATGTCCATAGGGGTCCTAGCACCCCTAGGGACATATGTCATCATTTATTGGGTTGAAGGGGGTCATAGGTCAACCTATGACCCCCTATGACCCCCTTTGACCCGTAAGAATGACTCTAATATGTCCCTAGGTGTCCTAGGACCTGTAGGAATATATGTCATCATTTAATGGGTCAAATGGGGTCATTAGTCAACCTATGACCCCCTTTGACCTATATGAATCATTCTAATATGTCCCTAAGGATCCTAGGACCCCTGGGGACATATTTCATTATGTAATGGGTCGAACGGGGTCATAGGTCAACCTATGACTCCTTTAGACCCATATGAATGATTCTAATATGTTCCTTGGCATCCTAGGACCTCTGGAGACATATGTCATCATATAATGGGTCGAAGAGGGTCATAGGTCAACCTATGACCCCGTTTGACCTATATGAATGATTCTAATATTTCTCTAGGGGTCATAGGACCTCTAGGAATATATGTCATCATTTAATGGGTCGAAGGGGGTCATAAGTCAACCTATCACCCCCTTTGACCCATATGAAGCATTCTAATATGTCTCTAGGGGTCCTAGGACCCCTAGGGAGATATGTCATCATGTAATGGGTAAGAGGGGGTTATAGGTCAACCTATGACCCCCTTTGACCCATAAGAACAATTCTAATATGTCCCTAGGGAACCTAGGACCCCTAAGTACATATGTCATCATTTAATGGGTCGAAGGGGGTCATAGGTTAACCTATGACACCTTTTGATCCATATAAAGTATTCTAATATGTCTCTAAGGTTCTTTGGACCCCTATGGACATATGTCATCATGTAATGTGTCGAAGTGGGTCATAAGTCAACCTATGACCCCCTTTGACCCATAAGAATGATTCTAATATGTCCCTAAGAGTTTTAGGACCCCTAAGGAGATATGTTGTAATGTAATGGGTCGAAGGGGGTGATAGGTCACCCTATGAGCCCCTTTGACCCATAAGAATAAGTCTAATATGTCCCTAAGGGTCCTAAGATCCCTAGGGACATATGTCATCATTTAATGAGTCAAAGGGGGTCATATGTCAACCTATGACCCCCTTTGACCTATATTTAACATTCTAATATGTCTCTAGGGGTCCTAGGACCCCTAGGCACATATGTCATCATTTAATGTGTCGAAGGGGGTAATAGGTCACCCTGTGACCCCTTTCAAACCATATGAAAGATTCTAATATGTCCGTAGGGGTCTTAGGATGCTTAGGGACATATGTCATCATGGAATGTGTCGAAGGGTGTCATATGTCACCCTATGATCCCCTTTGACCCATATGAATGATTCTAATATGTTCTTAGTGGTCTTAGGACCCTTAAGGACATATGTCATTGTGGAATGTGTCGAAGGTGGTCATAGTTCACCCTATGACCCCCTTCGACCCATATGAATGATTGTAATATGTCCCTAGGGGTCCTAGGACCCCTAGGCACATATGTCATCTTGTAATATGTCGCAAAGGTTCAGAGGTCATCATGTGACCTCCTTTGACGCATATAAACTATTCTAATATGTCCCTAGGGGTCGTAGGATCCCTTAGGGACATATGTCATCATGGAATGTGTTGAAAGGGGTCATAGGTAATCCTGTGAGCCCTTTCAACCCATATAAATGCCTCTAATAAAAATAATTATATATATAATATTTATAGATTATAATAATAATAACAGAATATATTATTATATATTAATAACATAAGTCATAATATTAATAATATATTATAGATTATAATTTACATATGATAATAATAATAATAATATATTATAGATTATAATTTATATATGATAATAATAATAATATGTATTAATAACATATATATAATATATTACGTTATTATGTTTAATAAAAATATAGTAAAAATAAGAATAATATATTATAATAATATATATTATATTTATAGATAATAATAATAATAACATAATATATGATTATATATTGATAGATTATATATTATATTATATAATATTATATCATTATATATTATATAGATTATATATTACTTTATATATAATAGGTATGTTATTATATTATATATTTATAGATTATATATTATATCTTTACATATTTCATAACTCAAATTAGTTATATCACTTACAAATTCATTTTTCCCTCTAATTTTTTTTGCCTTTGCCTTCCAATTTTTATGTTGCTGGTATCAGATATCGGATCTCATATCGGATATCTAATCTCAAATCAGATATCCGATAAGGCTTGGGCATTACTTTCTAGGTTTGGTACTTGGATAGGTGAAAAAAAGTCAGAGTGAATTTTGAAGCACTTTTAGACATGTTCAAACTCTTTTTTTTTGCATCGCCACTTTTTGGCACACAATGATCTTGCACATACTCATGAGTAATATCAATTTATGTTATTATTAAATAACATAATATATTGTCATTATCATTTATAATAATTCTTGTATTATTAATATATAATATTAATATATATAATATTATATTGATTAGTTTAATCAATTTATTATTGTTAGTTATTAATATTATCTATATATATATACATATATATACATATATACATACATACATACATATATATACATATATATACACACATATATATATATACATATATATATATATATATTTATATGTATATATATGTATATACATACATACATACATATATATATATATATATATATATATATATATATATATATATATATGTATATATATATATGTATATATATATGTATATGTATATATATATGTATATGTATATATATATATATATATATATATATATATTCAAATGTGATAATATTTAAGTATATTATAATCTTCATTGGTTTATAATGTAACTATAATATTTATTATTAAAATATATGTCAAAATTAGGGATATTATAGCCCTCCCTTCTCAAATTTTCTTGTCCTGAAGAAAAATCATTCATACACCATCTCTTACATAGACACAAAAACATATTTTCATACAAAGACCTAGAAGATTTTATAAAACATTTTATAAAACATATATCTTTAATGAGTGAAAACACGGAGTAGACACGATGTAGACAAATGAAGACACAAAGCAAACACGATGCAGACACGTCATACATTCTTTATAATATTTCACAATGAAGTAGAGTAAAGGGAATAATTTATAAAATATACTTCCCCAGTACCTTTTTTTGATCATAGATCCTGTAACACAAACAATTATTAGCATGTACATGTATATAATAGATCCAAAGAAAAGTTTAGTCATGATAAATTAGTTCTAAACCAATATCCTACCAAGCCCAAGAGTGGAACTTTGGGCCTCTTGGCCTTAATGGCAACCTTTGACATCCATCAAGGTGGTCCACTTGGCAGATTCTTAATTGAATTAAGTTGACATGATGTCAAGCCTTAACTTAACGTATCAAAGCCCAAAAACAGAACTTTGGCCCTCCTGGCCTTGATGGCAACCTTTGACATCCATCAAGGTGTTCTAATTAGATGGTAATCCTTATTCTTCCTACCTAAGCCGAAGAGTGGAACTTTGGCCCTCTAGGCCTTGATGGCAGCCTGTGACATCCATCAAGGTGGTCTACTTAGGAGGTAATCTTATTCTTCTTAAATATCCTACCTAAGCCCAAGAGCGGAACTTTGGCCCTCTTGGCCTTGATGGTAGCCTGTGACATCCATCAAGGTGGTCTACTTAGGAGGTAATTTGATTCACTAATTATTATAATTCATTTTATTACATACATACATGTATTCTACTAAAATTACAGCCCATCGAGCTCTTGTTGGTCCTTCGCCTTTCATTACATTCTTGATTATATTTAGATTTCTTATTTACTTTGTCCTTTGCTTCCTCATCAAGTGTAGCATCCATTTTTTGAACTTGGCTTCTCTTCCCACATGTGTGTCCTAGTTCCCATCTTTCCTTGCAATGAAAGCATATTTTTCTTTCTTTCTAGTTCATCATGATAGCTCTTGATCTCTCTTCTGCATTTATGGCCATGTTCCCATGGTTCCTTGCAATGGTGACATAACTCATCTTTTTGAAAGTCCTTGGAATGATTTCTTCCCTTTTCATAATGTCTGAAATGTGTGCTAGGTTCATGGTTCTTGGACCTATCATTTATTTGGTGCGTATCAAATTTTAACGCCTTTTGGATGGCATCTTCTAGTCTTTTTGGTTCATGTGCTCCCACTATGCTCTTGATTGATTCCTCCAATCCATCTATAAATAAATAGGTGAGTCTCCTTTGTGATATTTTGAGTACCATGGTTGATAAATTTTCAAATTCCCTAGAAAATTTTATCACTGATCCCTCTTGTCTAAGTTGGGTTAACCTTTTGAAGTACCATTTTGCATCTATTCAATCAAACCGCTTTATGAGTTTTTGAGTAAATTCATAATAACTCCTAATTTTTTTATGTCCCTAATTACTAAGGCCATGTGGCCACCAATCTTGTGCTACTCCTCTTCAATGAAGGAAAACAAATTGAATAACACTTTTTTTAGTCATAGGATTTAAGGAAAGATATGTATCCAACATTTGTACCCATGAACATGCTATAGTTCTTTTTGTTTCATCAAATTTTGGAAGGCTTACTTTACTTATCTCTTCTCTTAGTCCTTTCTTTTGGTGTTCTTGTCTCTTTCTACTTGATAGTGACTTCATATGAGCATCACAATAATCTTTAAATGGTATCTCCCTTCTACGTTCAGGATTGATTCTTCATCCTCATCTTCTTGTTCTTTTCCAGATAGGAAGGAGGGTCTTGTGGGTCTATGCTCTATTTTTGGTATATGTCACTGATTATTATCATCTTTAGATTGGTAAGAATTTGTATCTCTCCCATTTTTGTTTATATTATGAAGAGCTTCCAAGAGGAGTCAATTTGTTTCACTTTGCTCGATTATAGCTCGGGCATTTCTTTCAGTTTGTCTGTTCCATGAAGACTTTTAATTCATTACTTATCTGGTTGTTCATATTGGTGGACTGTTTCTTTCTTTCCCTCTCCAATGCTCTTTGATCACGTTGGTGTTTTTGCATTAATTGTTTTCCATAGGCTGGATAGAACAATGCTCTGATAACACTTGTAATGTCCCCTTTTGAAAATACTTTTAACTCGTTCCAAAAATTAATCTAAGGTCTTATAAGTGAATTATTTTCTCTACACTTGGATATATATATACTTGTGTTATCTTATCCCTTTTTGAATCTACTTCAATGGATATTAATTCCCAATTTAGGGTCTTTTGTGAATATGGGATTTGTATTTATCTTCAATTTTTCTAATAGTTAGCACACACACACACACACACACACACACACACATATATATGAGATGATTGCTTTATATAAAAATAAAATGTATTTGAATTAGGAATCTTATCCTAATATATTAACTTATAAACTCCCTTTCTACCTACGTGTAGTCTCTATCCATTATTATTAATGGTTTTCTTGACTCGCTATTTGGAATCTATTTAACAAAGGGTATATGTAGCATCCCACAGTTCAAACTTAAAGTGTTGACGAGTTTCAATGCAACCATACCTCCATGCTATCTTGCCATGAGTGATCTACGTGATCTGCTGGTACACTATTCAACCGAGTTTGTATTTTCTTTGTATTGCTTCGTACTCTTCCTTTGATATGTTTCGATCGTATGTATCATTCAATCTCTATGTTATTTTTCACATCCCTATGTGTTATGCTTGATGTTATGTTCTCCATGTCCCCATAAATAACTTTGATTCACCCATGGGTAGACATTAATGTATATGTTATTAATAATGTTTATAATTAATATTATTATCAGTAATATCTATTTATGTTATTATTAAATAACATAATATATTATCATTATCATTTATATTAATTCTTATATTATTAATATATAATATTATATTGATTAGTTTAATCAATTTATTATTGTTAGTTATTAGTATTATATATATATATGTTAGAGTAAATAATTAATATCTAATTATTTATTCTATTTCTTAAGCTTACTTAGGTCATGCATTCATTTAATATTTTATATTTAATGCATGTAGTGGTTAGTTGTTGACAACACGAGAGTTTGTTCCCTTCTTGTTGTCATCTTTATCTTCTACCTCTTTCCAGCTTGTTCGACAAGCTTCCATGAGCTCTTTATATTCGGGCTCTCTCACATTGATCATATCATAACAACATCATTTCTTATTGTAAATACATTTCTCATTGTGTTTGCATTCATGGTGTCTCTCATGTCCGTTTAGGGTTTTGCCCGTGCTCCATGCTCCTCCCCTTCTATGGCTTCTCTTTGACAGGTTCGCATGCAGGTGATCTTGGCGTCTTCGGAGTTGGCTTTCCTCAACTCCAACATGGTATCAGAGCCTTCCTGCTTACAGAGGTTGCATTCTTCTTGCATTGTACTTGGGTACCTAAAATGGCCTCGTTGCTGGGACCCATTATGCATTTCATCTTAGTTTTGTGAGCTTAAGGCATTTCCCTAAGCTGCACTTAAGGGGGGGTGTTAGAGTAAATAATTAATATCTAATTATTTATTCTATTGCTTAAGCTTACTTAGGTCATGCATTCATTTAATATTTTATATTTAATGCATGTAGTGGTTAGTTGTTGACAACACGGGAGTTTGTTCCCTTCTTGTTGTCATCCTTATCTTCTACCTCCTTCCAGCTTGTTCGACAAGCTTCCATGAGCTCTTTATATTCGGGCTCTCTCTCATTGATCATATCATAACAACATCATTTCTTATTGTAAATACATTTCTCATTGTGTTTGCATTCATGGTGTCTCTCATGTCCGTTTAGGGTTTTGCCCGTGCTCCATGCTCCTCCCCTTCTATGGCTTCTCTTTGACAGGTTCACATGCAGGTGATCTTGGCGTCTTCGGAGTTGGCTTTCCTCAACTCCAACAATATATACATTCAAATGTGATAATATTTAAGTATATTATAATCTTTGTTGGTTTATAATGTAACTATAATATTTATTATTATTTATTTATTATTAAAATATATGTCAAAATTAGGGATATTACACATAGTCTTTACAAATATTTCACATGTGTGACCTGAAACTTCATGCACTTATTGGAAAGATATCTTCTACCTCTATCTAACTCTGTAAAACCAAATTTCATTTCTATTGGAAGATACAACCTAATTACCAGGAACTATTTCTTAGGAACACTTTCTACAATCTATCTTCTATAAATCTTGAATATCTATTACCATTCTTCAAATTTTTGCATGCTCTCTTAGTTGCATGATCAAGACACTCTTTAGACATGTCCTCAACTATTCTTGATATGATCTTCAATCCTTGAATTGTATGGTCTCTATTTCTATCTACTGCTCTATTAGTCTACATAGAATAACTAGTATGCTGACATCAATGACAAACACAGTCATGAATGCAATATGTAACCACTGTAACAATCGCTCAAGTACACCAACAATGTTAGGATACTAGCACATAGGAATATTATCTACATTCATGTTAACGGAGAGAACTCCATTCTCAAAGAACACTTTAGGTTGGTCAAGTTATCCCCCCACTTCTCCAAAGAGGTACTGACACCCATGGCTACTACACGTTTGTTCTCCTTCTTTCTCTATGTACCCACAATCTATCCTTGCTCTAGAATCTAAGTTTTTGCTCAATATTTCTCTCTCCCATAGTCTTTTTGGGAGTGGATAGTAGATCACCAATCCCTTCTAAAAAAGGGTAATAATCAATATTATTTCCTTTCACTTCCACCTAGATTTCCACTCCAATCTCCCCTTCCTCTTGTATACCAAGGTTGCAACCTTGGGTTGCCCCAATATCTTCTTTTCCTAGATCTATAAGGTGATATTACTTACTTTCTTCCTTAGGGGGTGGTGGGGCTTCCTCCCTCTAAGACACTTGGTCATTACTCCTTCCATCCACTTGGGATGGTTGAGAAAAAGATTCACCTTTTTGTGATTTCTTTGTGATAATCCCAAGAGAGTCCACCCTCTCATTATCATTATAGTTTTGTTGGGTTTTACAATCCACCACTACATGGCCAAACTTTCCACATTGTTGGAAGTAAAGACCAACATTCTCATACACTAGCAATTGTTACCTCTTCCCCCATTTGGTGTTCAAGACTGTAAAGTTAGGAAGGGCCTTGTTGACCACAATGTTAACATAGAATTGAGAATACACAAACCTTAATTTTTGGATAGTGATAGCATCTTCTGAGAAAAAAATTCTAGAAGAGTTCCCAATCCAATAGAAGATCTTCTCATCCAAGAACTCCAGAGGCATATTAGAGAGATACACCCAGATAGGGGCAAGTAGACCCAGTTCTAAAGCCAAGTCAAAATTGGGATGCCATTTAACAATCACCAAATAGTGCTTCCCATAATATTAGGTTCTTGAGAGGGCCATAGGAAGATCAGCCTCAATTGTAATTTTGAAAAGGAATAGTCCACTAGACATAACCATGATGCTAACACTTCCCTTCATTCTACACTTCTAGAAAACCCACTTTTGAACCATGTCACTAGAAGGGTTGAATGAAATAAAACATCCAACTAAGAAGAGTTGCAAAGATGAAAAAATATTATCCACAATACTATTAGGGAGGAATATTTTTGGCCCATCCACTCTAAGAATAATCTTGGGATCCTCCGAGAGGGGGTGAAGGAGTTGATTTTTCCACCTGGGCCCCTTTTTAATCACCCACCTTGATAGAAGTCACTTGTTCCTTCCCACTACAATTAGAGTATTTTCTAAATAATGTTAAATCATCCTTTGGGGACTCCCTAGTGGGGTCATTTTGTACAGAGTCAACCCCCCCACCCACTAGAGTGAAGTGACAAATTTTCCACCTCATACTGGGCCCTTGACAAGGAGGTCAACATAAGTTGCATATCTAAGAAGAATGGTGACCTAGGGCTCGATTCTAGCCCATTCTCAGAAACCATTCACATTAAAAATTTAAAACTAGTTCAGAGTGGGAAAGTTGTAATGCTTTCATAGTATAAATTTTTGTTCTTTGTAAAGGAAATTGCATTATTTTGGTAGCAATACCACTTGTATTTGGAAAAAAATTATCTTCATCTCCTTCAAAATCTTTATTTATTTATCATCACTATAGCATTATTCTTATACAAGATAAAGTATTTTTGGAAGGTTCTCTCATTGTAAGTTGTAGTTTTTTTATTTACATATACTTATTTTGTTTACAATTATCACTTATCTTTTTGTGTTTCCATTTTAAAATGTATAATAGGACTTTATATGAGACATAGAAAATGCCTAAATGTAGGTCTTATATTATTTAAGTTTCATCTAAATTCAATGTGAGCTCTTATTTCTAGCAATTCTCTTTTATTATTTCTTTCTTTCAATTATTTATTTCCTTAAATAGGCCTTATGCTACAATTTGTGACCTTTGTGTTTCTTCATGACCTCAAAATTAATTTTTCTTAGTAATATGACATTCACTTATCATCTATGACATGCTATTTTAGTTTGAGCTCTCATTATTGAGAGTAAAATGTCTTGGATGATCTACATCTAAGCATAGAATTACCTAGACAATCTATACCCTAAAATTTGGGCCCAAACTCAAATAATTGGGTCATATTTTAGTAGAAAATTATATCACGCATGAGCATCTTGCATCACAAAAAAAAGGGGTGTGAAATTTTTATTAGAAAAGAGATGGAGGAGAGAGAAAGTGATGAAAACAGAAGGAAAAATAATAAAAATAAATTAAAAAAATAAAAATGGAGAAAAAATGCTTCTTCATCTACCAAGGTCCATAAGTGGCATAAAGATGAAATAAATAAAAAATGGTTTTCATTTCATTTATCAAGGTGTGTAGGATGCATCTTAGAATTTTGTGGAAAGTTCCTTAAATCACACATTTTATATTTTTTGTGATCGACAAAAGTAATATATAATTTTATAATTGGCCACATGTTGGTGCTTGGTTGTAGTTGCCAGGTGAGAATTAAATTTATTTTTTGTAAGGTAGTTTCATTTACCTTTTATCCCACATTGGTTGTGTTTATAACATCCTGGGTGGTAAGTTCCTATTTAAGCAAGGCATATGAGAATTTGTAATCAAGCTATCAAGGTGTGATCTCTTCTTGTATAGAAGCTTGGAGAGAAAGATGAAGTAGAGGAGCAAAGTTTGAGAAGAGCTGGTAGTTGCAGCTTGGGAAACAAGGAGATTGCTTGGTGTCTTCCATGCACAAGTTTAGATATTTCTTCGAGGTTTCTGCTAGAGTGTGGATCTAGATTGGTTAGGGTTTGGGTTGGATCTTGAGGATCTTGTAGAACTATTACTTTCTTTGTATTTGGTCATAACTGGGAAGACCTTATAGCTCGACACATTGCATGTCATTATTTATTTAATGCATAAAGTGTTGTGTTTGGTATTAGATCTTTTTTCTTGTGTTGTGTTTTCATTGTGTGGTTATTTGTTGGGGGCTAGGACATCTCCTTTGGGGATTTTCTTACCTTGTATTGCATCAATCTTGTATCAAACTCCTTTGGTTATTGAATCTTGAAATGTTGTGAAAAACATATAAAAATGCTATCTCCCATAATTTTAATATAGTATAACAAGATCTCGATAGCTCTTCTAAAATTTTTCATCCTATAATTCTCATGCAAGATCTAAGTGTTAAAGGTATTTTCAAGGAATTTTTCTAAACAAATTAAGCTCCCTTTCCTCATTGAATGCTATGCAATGGACTACACCATCAAGGAAGAAGATCTACACATCTAGATCCAATTAAGTATTCAAGTCTTTCTTCTTCTTAGCCAAACTAGGTAGGAAACTACGATGTCCATTACAAAATATTTTTATATTTTATGACTTTCTTTTAGGTTTTTGTGTTAAGCCAAAGTTATTACAAAAACATAGTTGATGACATTTAAAGAAGAATTCACATTACCAATGTACAATATACTTCATTTAAAGGATCTAGCCAAGATTCTAGATGACAATA